>CM077153.1:170837470-171145765 GCA_039583875.1 Platanthera guangdongensis | reverse complement strand
TGCCCACAAAGCACCATTATTTTGACATCTAGTCTAGTGTGTAAAGTCGGGAAAGATTGGGGCTTAGTGTTGCTCAAAGTGAAGGAATCCCTAAAAGCAAGGCAATCAGTTCAAAGAAGATGAAGCAGGTGCCTCCCTTACATCTATACAAGACTTACATCACTCCGAAAGATCTACAAGGGTAGATTTTCTTTGGCCACCATGTTGGCACACCAGGCCCTCATCATGGGACCCACCGATCCATGGAAAAAGTTTGGCAAAGATCAAAAAGCCTAACTCTAGAGGAGGGAGGTGAATATAGTATTTTAAAATTTTTGTTTTTACAGCGGATTAACATAGGTGATACACACACACATACACACACACATATACACACACACACACACACATATATTATATATATATAGAGAGAGAGAGAGAAAGAGAGAGAGAGAGAAATATCACAACATAGAAAATTAACAAGTAAATGCACAATCAGACGAAACAAGGAGTTTATAGTGGTTTCGCAATAAACCTAGGAACATCCACTCTTCTACCACCCAGGTAGGAATCCATACAAGTTTTTGCTCAGGTGCCCTACCACCAAAAGTTTTTTATCAGATGCCCTGTCACCACAAGATCTAAGTTCTAAGGGAGATCTTGTAACCCTTTGAGCTTTTGATCAAGTGTCCAAAAATCAAAGCAAGTCTTTTGATCAGGTGACTTGAGAACCAAAGATTTAACTTTTGAAGGGAGTTTATAACCCTGTACACTATAAAAGAAAAGAAAATGATGTTGTCTTCTCTGTCTCAAATCTCTGAGAAGACTAGTGGATTTGTTGATGTCACTACTAGAAAACAGACTTTTGGCCAAGGTAAATTTCCTCGGAAAAAAGTCCAAAACCGTGGCTAAAAAGTTTTAGCCACGGTCTAGCCACGGGAAAACTCCGTAACTAAAGTCGGCGTGGCTAAAACTTTTAATCCACGAATTGGTTGTAGCAAATAATATTAGCCATGGTAAAAAATGCTTGGCAAATAATCCAACTATTAGCCACGGTATGAAACCCTGGCTAAAAGTATGCTCACAATTTAAAAAAAAAACTATTTGCCACAGTTACATGTCGTGGCAAATACTAATTTATGTTTTTTTAAAAAAACTCATTCAAATACTGTAATACAGTTGCAAATTGTTACAACTGTAAATTAACGAGATACACGCTCAATCGTGTAAGACCCAAATCGAATGAATCAGATTCGATAGCATATAAAAAACACATAGCAAAGTCAAATAAGTAAACGAAAAAAATTGGAATTATTAGAATATATCAACTTATAACTGGGTCTGAGTTATTCTGTTAGACCAATAATCTGCTTTAACTCTGGTGCCTAGAAAAGGCGAACTTTCAGACTCAACGATGTAAATGTATTATGACTATCAGTCATAAAACATTTTTTTAAAAAGAAATGACCATCCTAGCAAACATGAAAGCCAAGACATATATTTTCAATGAAAATGTATAAGCTCTGTGTATTAATGATGAGAACATAGTCCACCATTGCGAAATTTATATAGTAATCTGCATTTAATATAGATCACCCGTCTCTTACCACTGTTGGCAAAGGTTTGGGAATGCAAACCCGGAGTTTGTGAAGCCAATTTCATGTATATATGTTGGTCAGTTCAAAAAACAGCTGTAGCTGCTGCTTACAGGAAATTCTATTATTCTGGATGACTAAGTTGAGCTTCAACTCATTTACTGACTACCTCACCTGGCTCACTGAGTTCTGAATAGACTTGTTACACAAGGGGAAACCATGATGTGTGGAATTATAACATTTCTCTGCTTTATACCTTGAGGCAAGCCCCTAGGTACTGGAGGTGTTGGATGCTTTCCTGTCGCTTTATTTTATTTTCTTCTGTTCAATGAATAAAAGCATTGTAGTTTGATCTCTCTTTCAATTTTTTGCTGCAATGCTGTCCTACTGTCCTAGTTTAATCATCTTTCATTCTACTGCATGGAAAATTGAAAAGAAAGAGATCTAAAAAGTTAACAAAATCTGTAATACTACCAACTATTTCCTTCCTAATTAAATTATGTTGCATTTTGCTGCATGAAAAGTGAAAATAATAAGGAATAACAACAATAATATGTGTTGTGTGGTGATCTTATTTAAATCCTAGTAATAGATTGACTGTCAATTTTTATGGCTGGCACTGTGGATACACTCGGACAGCATTCCACGCTCGTTTTCAGGGTGACTAAGGCTCCGTTTGGGGGGACTTATTTTCAGCGGTCAGGCGGTTACGACCGCATGTACCGGACCTTAATTAAAGTCCGGTACATGCGGTCGTAACCGCCTCATCGCTGAAAATAAGTCCCCCCAAACGGAGGCTAATTTTATTAATTCTCTAGGAATTACGGTCTGTCATCTCATTTGCTTAGCATGAAATGAATATTTATTAGATTAAATTATAATAGTATTATTATGGGCAGGTATTATGCACTTGTGCATGTCATTGAGGTTCAGACCACTTCTTCGAAACATATCGTTTCTTCTCGTTTATTAATATGAGAATGGATGCATTTTAATTATAAAGATTAATGCCAGTAACTTTTTACTCAAACAATATGTCGCTTAAGTTAATTTATGTGAAAATTTTAACTCATTTATCAAAAACATACTGTGTAAAGAACGAAAATCATGTGGGGGAAACAAATAGTTATATTTTAAAAGAAACTAACAACCTGAGTGGAAGCTTTATAAAATGACAAGCCTATATGTAATATGGTTCAAATCTTTAAACATAGATGATATTCATCTATTCTAATATAGCAGAGTTTTGAAGTCTACCCCAAATCCTTTTGACCCACCACACATGGTACTAGCTTTTTTAGGCAACAATGATTTATTCGGTTTTTTTAAAATTTTAAAGGCCACAACGACAGAACTGGAGCATACAAATCAGTCAAATTTTGGGAATGAAATATCCGATCAACAGATATTAACTGAAACATCAATAGGGCAGCCAGGTGCACAAAACATCCCCGCACAAACATGAAAATACTATTATTAAGTATGAAATAATCTAGAAGTAACAATCAAAAACACACATATAAACAATCAAAAACATGAAAATAGTACAACCGGCACTGATTATTTCTGCTGAACTAAACAAAAATCAAATTTCAAGATTAACCAATCCAGACCTTAATAGAAGAAATTTCTCGGACACTGACACAGTTATCGCAGATTATAGGCTGGGAAGTCACTATAGTAGGTGTAAGTAGAAAATACTTAGTATTAGAACACAAATCCACTAGTTAGTGTAAATAGAAAATGAGATTCAAAACATAAAAAATATGAGTGTACCAGGTAGCTTTGGAGCTTTCCTAATAGAAATACCAGAAACCATTGGAGTTCCACTTCTTCCCTCAAAACTTACAACAACCACACCATTATCAGGAACAAAGACGTACCCTAACATCAAGTAGCTGCAAAGGTTTATTATTCCCAACAATAGTATACACATCAAAATCGGATAGAATCTGCACACATGGAAGGAGGTGCTTTAGAAATTTATCAGAAAAAAAATAAACAAGAAAGATGATGATCATGATTCATGGATGAATTTTTCTCTCGCCTTTTCATCTTGAACAAAGACATCAAAAACTCTCATTTACTTAGGCCATTTGTATAAACAATCTCAGCAAAGTGCAAATCAAGAAGGAACTCTCCATAGGGTAAGTCAGAGAACTTGTAGCAGAAGTTTCCATAACGTGCGGACTGATACAAGAAGCTATAATCACCACCATCCACTATTATTTCACTAGTTTGAATAATCTCTCATCCCTCAAAAAATGAATCTCCTTTGAAATTAATTTGACAACCTTTTGGATGGATGGAACCCCCACCAGCATTAACAAATATCAAGTAATCATCTGACAAGAAAAAAACTTTCTCAGATCAACCCAGTATTATAGCAGCCAAATATGAATCATAGCAAAAAAAAATAAAATATAAGAACTGAAAAGCTCAAGAGATAATTGGTGATGGAGACTACTAAACATATAAAGAGCAAAGCTCTTTTTCATAACCAATGTGTCACATTTCTCCACTTTTACGTGTTCTGAATTCTGAACAGCATATACTAGGTGCAGTTCGGCTTATAAGATGATTTACAGTTGAGATATGAGTAGCAGTGGCTTTTAGCACGAGTATTGAAGATTCCCCCCAAAATTTGTTTTCAAATCAGCTAGAAGTTCACAAATCAGCTTTCTGGACTTGGATTCCTCCAAAACTTACTTAGGACTCTGTTTGGACATACCCTTGAGCGTGAGTGAAATCTAGATGGATCTAGATCTTCAAAGTAAATCAAGGATTTGAACAGGAAGGTATGACCAACACAAGGAGGGGCAGTAAGAACATACTAAATAGTACTGGAGTTGAAGTGACTAGTAGTAATTTTCCAGTAGCTGTTGTTAAAACACAATCTTGAGGTCTCGCTACAATAACTTCATATACAGACAAAGTCAAATAAGTAAAGCAATGAGGAAAAGTAAATGAAAATGCTAATGATAGAGAGCCCTAACCTGCACAATATATGGTCACAGGGAAGCAACATCGGTTGGTTCAGCAACCGATAAACTGCAAGAAAAACTTATGTGAATAAGGCAAATCAAATAAAATCAAAATCATCAGATTAGTATGATCTAAAGAATGTTTAGAACAGAAATGAAAGCCAAACAAAATCATCAGATTAATATGATATGAATTCCACAAAAAAGCATCATCAATTTCCGCACTGTTTGCAACAAGAACACATTCCCAAAATTTATCTCAAAACATCATGGAAATAAATATAAGTACACAAAAATCTATCTCAAAACATCGAGTTCATATGATTTTTTTCCATATTAGTAGATCAACACTAAAGCTTTTAATTTGGGTAGTGCATCATTTGTTGAAATTCTGCATCTTCCTGAGCACTATTTTCATCACCAACCTAAAAAAAATATACATTACAGATGTGGTAAACATGTTAATAATTGAGTAATAAACAATACTACTTACTTGACCAGTACTAGAAGGTATCGAAGGATTCACACCGACTTCTAGAAGTGGTTGTTGTTGGTGTCAATGGGCAGCTAACAAGCTTCAAATGAGCACGCACCTCTTATTGTAGGCATGCCATCTTTTCTTCCATTTGTGCCTCCACTTGTGCCTTCATTTCGGCAATTTGAATATCAAACTGCCATTGAATTTCTCTCGAAGTTAAGTACGGATTGACTCAACTGCTTCTTGACTAGTTGTAAATTAAGATCTTTTTTCCTCATTAAGCCCCATGTACGCAAACATCCATGTCCATCCTCTCCCCATTACCCGAGAGAAGCAAGAATCTCTATATTCTACGGTGCGCTCCTCCTCAGGCACATTTTCAAGAAGAGTGTTCATATCTTCCTATGATATGAAGATATAAAAATAAAAATGTTGTAAATATTATATGTATTATTTTGAAATTAGTTATGGGAGAAAGAAATCAAAACATACAATGGCCTCCTGAGCTTCAAAATCAATTCTACCATTCTTATCTGTCCGTGTTATTCTATCTACCTGATTGTTACCTTGTTTATCCATCCAAAACAACAACAAAAATAAATTGTCATTGCATATATGTATTATATAAAGATGTTGGATGTTTTACCTCAGATCAAACAGAGCGAACTGAGGACCTCCACATTTTATGGTATCCTCCAAGATGTTCACAGTTGATTGAGTTTTGCTTTGATACAACTTTAACGGCTTCTTATCCCCAATATTGGACAGGTGTTCTCCATTGCCCGACAATAACACGATCTAGGACGATAGCAAGGCGCTCCTCATCAGTTGTATATATATCATAATTATCACGCTTAACATGATATTTCCATTCCCTCCACCGCAATCCAACTAAATGCAAGCATCTACTTTGATAATTTAGAGGGACATCTATTCTCCTACAATTATTCAATGAAATAAAATTGAGTTTATTTTAAGAGTGGTGTTCATTAATGTAACAAAAGAATAAAGTAACATACCTGCACCTCTCTCCATATCGCATCAAGCATGTCATTGGTATATCTGTCCATCGCGGATATGTGAGTGGCAGTTTAAACCCATTTCTAACTAGAACCCCAAGTTGGCTAACAAATGGTTGCTCGCACTTACCAGTAGGGTACCCATATCTATCAAAATCAACATCAAATCGCTCACCTGTCCCCCACGTTGGGATGCATTGAGCTGGGCCTCGACCTCTTTTTTATTAATACTTTCACGATTGTTTGAAAGATCTGCATTAAAAATGTCAATAACTTATATATGTTGTTATAGTGCACATGCAAAAAAAATATGATTCCAAATACCTGCATTGTCTAGTGAATGTGATGTGTCAATGGGTTGGGAGATTGGTGTTGCATGTGCAGTTGCTTGGGAAACTGAATGTAAAGTGGTGATGGTTAGGATATTGGTGAAGGATTTATATTAGGTTGGGACATGAATGTGCGGCGACGGATTGAGAGAGTTTCAACTTTTCAATCATAGTTTGTCCTCGAGAATTTTTCTTCCCCATGCCTGCAAGAAGATCATAGAACAAACTATATTAATCCATTAAATGTAATTTAAATTGATCAAATATAGTAATTTGTCATGCTAAAAATTATGATTCCAAATACCTTCATTGTCAACTGAATGTGATGTGTCAATGGGTTGGGAGATTGGTGTAGCATGTGCAGTAGCTTGGGAAACAGAATGCAGAGTGGTGATGTGTTGGGATATTGGTGAAGGATTTATATTAGGTTGGAACATTGAATGTGCGGCGACAGATTGAGAGAGTTGCAACTTTTCAATCATAGTTTGTCCTTGAGTATTTTTCTTCCTCATGCCTGGAAGAAGATCATAGAACAAACTATATTAATCCATCAAATGTAATTTAAAATATCAAATATAGTAATTTGTCAAACTAAAAATATGATTCCAAATACCTGCATTGCCAAGTGGATATGATGTGTCAATGGGTTGGGAGATTGGTGTAGCATGTGCAGTAGCTTGGGAAACTGAATGTAGAGTGGTGATGGGTTGGGATATTGGTGAAGGATTTATATTAGGTTGGGACATTGAATGTGCGGCGACAGATTGAGAGAGTTGCAAATTTTCAATCATAGTTTGTCCTCGAGTATTTTTCTTCCCCATGCCTGCAAGAAGATCATAGAACAAACTATATTAATCCATCAAATGTAATTTAAAATGATCAAATATAGTAATTTGTCAAGCAAAAAAATTATTATTCCAAATACCTGCATTGCCAAGTGAATGTGATGTGTTAATGGGTTGGGAGATTGGCGTAGCATGTGCAGTAGCTTGGGAAACTGAATGTAGAGTGGTGCTGGGTTGGGATATTGGTGAAGTATTTATATTAGGTTGGGAGATTGAATGTGCGGCGACAGATTGAGAGAGTTGTAACTTTTCAATCATAGTTTGTCCTCGAGTATTTTTCTTCCTCATGCCTACAAGAAGATCATAGAACAAACTATATTAATTCAAAACACATTACAACTATATTATAAATAAAACTATATTAATTTAAAATGACAAAATATAGCAATTTGACAAGCACAAAATTATGATAACATACAATATTACTCTTCATTAGTTATTTCGTCGTCAACATCTAAAAGAATATCATCAATAACTTCACCATCAACTCCTTCCCTAACCCAATTAGTATCATCATCACGTACACATATTGTTTCATCCAAATGTTGTTGATTGAGTGGTTCAACTTGAGGTTCAACATCAAACAAATCATGAGCTATCAACTTCATAATGACTTCCCAATCTGGATCTAGAGGATCTTTGACGTAACAAACTGTGCCATCAGGTAACAGACCTCCCCTTGCTAAATCCATATAAAAACTATCTTTATGAAAGAAAACGGCGCGGTAGAAACATTATGTGTACATAAAAAACACAAACATACACACATACAAAATCAAAAAAACACACACACACATAGACAGATACACAATCAAAAAACACACACATACACGTACACATACACAAACAAAAAAACACACACACATACACGTACATATAAACAATCAAACACACAACACACACACACACATACACACACCCACACACATACACACACACACATATGTTAAATTTTCTCAACGTGGTCAGCAAGATACCCCAAACGCCAAATTAATATCTTCGGAACTACCCAGTTCTCACGTTGAACCAGCGAAAAACCGAGGAACAAAGGTTAATCCCAACCAACAATGGAAGCACAAGCAGGTCTTTTATGCATTCACTTCTTTACAACACGAGGCATACATAGCGAGACATGATTGTTGGGTAATGTATCCACAATTACCCGGATTTGAGGAAGCCTCCTGTCAAGCTAAGATGAATTCACAATGTATTTGATAAAACATTTTCAAGTTGTGCTTGCAGTTATTCCACGCTAAGTGCACACCAATGTTAGGGTGCAGTAGGTCAATATACACGGGTCTGCACGACGTAATCCCTCATTGAGCAGATCAGTGTGTTGGCCTACGTGTACTCTCTATATTGGAATGTACTTACTTTCTAGTACAGGTCTGTGATACTGCCAGAGCAGACAAGGAGCAAGGATGGGTCAAAGAGCAGCTCATGGGTGGAAAGACGAAAAATCATCTAAGTGTGAATCGACGAGAATCACCAAGTGATTCTCGCCGATTCGTCGAGAATCACTGGCTGATTCTCGCCGTCTCTATCCGGCTACATCAAAGCGTGCGACTCTGGCGCTAAGTCATAATCGACGAGAATCACCAAGTGATTCTCGCCGAATCGTCGAGAATCACTGGCTGATTCTCGCAGTCTATATCTGGCTAAATCAGAGCGTGCAAACAAAGTCAACATCGACGAGAATCACCTTTGATTCTCGCCGAATCGACGAGAATCACCTTTGATTCTCGCCAATTCGACGAGAATCACCTTCGATTCTCGCCGATTTTGACTTGGGCGATTTTCTGGAAACCGCTGGACCGGACCTTGCCGCTGGCACTGTTTTGAACTGGAATTAGGGTTTCCTCAGGTGGGACCCATAACGGTCATAATGGAGTATTCTACCGTATAAATACACCTGTATTATTGAACAGTAAGAGAAGACACAGAAATTCAAAAAAGAAGTCGAGCCGCGACGTGACCTAGATCGCAACTTCCGCTCCGCCGCCGCCGTCGCTGCTCGTGCAAGTTGATCTCCGGTCTTGATCGTGGTTTCTTCCAGATCTCCCGTCGACAGAAGCTTAGCCAAGCATAGCGTCTCACGTGTCTAATAGGAGATCCTTTGTCTCTTGATTTGTTGATCGGGAAAACCTTCCCCATCCAAATCGATCGAGACGATCGATCCTAGTGTGACCGTTGGAAGACCTAGCTAGCTTTGCTACGAAGTTTGAATCTCCAAAGTACAGCAGCCGCACATCGTTGTTGCCCGCCGCCCCTCTTGCCGCCGCCGATTTCGGGGAGATTCCTTCCAGAGAGATCTAGGGTTGTGGACTTTTTGATTGTCATCGAACGAAGAGGGACACCTCAGTCTCCAAAAGTAGTTTGTATTTCTTGCACATTCTAGTTCATTTTTGTTGTAAAGGAACGTTGGTTCCTAGTTGTAAGGGTTGGTGCAACCCGTGTTGTGAGAGTGTTGTCTCCTACGTGTGGAAGGGTTCCTTCCGATAGTGCAAGGATTGGATTTCAATCCTGTTGGTGAAGAGACCGAGTCGTCCATTGTTGGGAGATAGGTCGAAGGGGGAAAGTGGATGTACCCAAATCGGGGAACCACTATAAATAGCTTGTGTACTCTATTTGCTGTGCTGTTTTATTTTCGTGTGCAGGTACAATTTCAATTCCGCAAAAACGCTGCACGTCACCTATCCCCCCCCCCCATACGTGAAGCTAGTTGACACTAGGTGGACTTTCAATGATTTCGCTAGTATAACAACTGAAAACAGAAAGCACCAAAAAACAAGCCGGGCGGACAGCACCGGAGTCCGCCGAGACCGCCGAGGTCGCCGAGTCCGCTGAGGTCGCCCGAACTTAGCTGCAATCCGCCGAATAGCCACGGAGTCCGCCGAAGCCGCGAGGCCGCGCAGACACACAGTTATTCGTCTCCTGCTGAGGCTGAACTGAGGAACACCCCTACCCGCCTAAAGCCGGCGGACAGGTTATTGAAGCTAGCAAAGATGAAACAGAACTGACAAGCCGCAGAGCGAACTCCTGCTGAGTCCGCAGAGACCGCACACTTCCAAGTACTTGACCGAAGTCACAGCCACACTCCTGGCTCCTTAAAGCTACCCGCGCAACCTGCACACAGCAAACGTCAGCATTGAAACAATCCGCGCGGACTGACAAACTGAGACCGCAGCACTTCGCCCAACCCAACTTACTGTTCACTCAAGTTACTGTAGACCTGCCAGGGGGTCATATTTATAGGCGAGGTGAGGAGTGTGGTCACCGCCCTAGAGATAGAGACACCACCCTAGCCCGCGCGATAGCAAAACACCGTCCGCTGAGTCCGCAAGGACTTAGCCAGATACTAAGGAAAACCGCCAGGAGCAAGGCAAACATTGGCGAACCCTCTCCAGTCCGCCCAAGCTATGTGGACAAGGCATTATCCCACAAAGCATCCGACCACTGCAGGACAACAACCTCCTTCAATGGCTGTCCGCACCAACCCGAGGCAGTCCGTAAGACTCACACCTCAATCCGCCACAAGTCCACGACCAAAGGCAGATAGCAACAGTCCGCCCGGTCACAGCGGACTTGGAGGATACCGCGGACACCATGGTCTTGGCACAAAGTGTGATCTAGTCCAAAACCATCAAAGGCCAATGCGAGCATGGCGGAGGCAAACCCCCGTCCGCCAAACACCGAAGCACAGACCGCCAGCAGTCCGCAGGCTCCTCGCACTCTTGCCCCATCGCAACAGCCATCTCCCGGACTCCAAAAACAGTCCGCCAAAGACCTCCACAGCAAAGCACCTGCTGTACCTCCAGAGCTTGACAAGGCCTCAGCCAAGCTCTAAGCTCAGTCCGCAACAGCCCACACCACGGACACATCAGTCCGCAAGCTTCCCGCGGACACGAGCCAAACCCCCTAATCAACACAAGCTTGCACCACGGCCACTGAGCAATGCACCAGTCCGCAAGCCTCTCTATCCGCAGATATCAGGCCGCACAGTCCGCGGACTCCATGCAAACAACCCGCTCAGAAGACAACCGGCTTATCACTAGACCTTCCACCAGGCCGCACATCACAGTCCGCCCAGTCCGCCAATGCTGTCCGCCCAGGCCGCCCGGACTGTCCCGTCAACCACTTCCACTTCACAAATTTCAACACTCCCGCTTGAAGTGGGAAGTGGTGACCAAGCCCAGCAAGCTGCGCAAGCATTCAAAGGGCCCCTTCGACAGTGGTTTCGTGAAGATGTCAGCAAGATTATCTTCACTCCGAACATGCCCAGCCAGCAGAAATCCTTCCAGCACCTTCTCCCTGATGAAATGGTGATCAATCTCTATATGCTTCTTACTGGCGTGACACACTGGATTGTTAACCAGTTTGAGAGCACTCTCATTGTCACCCCATAGTAAAGTAGGCCCTTGCACTTCTTCATGAACGTCCTCTATAAGCCTCCTCAACCAAACGGCTTCCCGAGCAGCCAAGGCAGAATCCTTATACTCCGCCTCCGTGGTTGAAACCGACACCGAGTCCTGCTTCTTGCTACACCACGAGATGCTAGCTGAACCGCAAGTGAACACATAACCTGAAGTAGACCTCCGATCATCTGAATCACCGCCATAGTCAGCATCCGTGTATCCGAGCAACACAAACTCCGAGTCCCTTTCATAGAGGAGTCCCATGTCAGAAGTCACTTTGACATACGTCAGAATTCCCTTTGCCGCCACTAGATGAGATTGCCTTGGTTCAGCCATATACCGACTTACTCGACCAACATCATAAGTAATATCTGGCCTTGTAATCGTCAAGTAAATCAAGCTCCCAACAAGAGCCCTGAACATCAAGGGATCATGAAGAACCCTTCCCTCATCTCGTCGAAGCTTCAGCCCGGTTCCAGTGGAGTCGAGCAGTTCTTCCCTTCGCCCATGCCGAACCGCTTCACAATGCGATCAGCATACCCTTTCTGGATAATGAGAATACCGCACTCCTTCCTCTCCACTTCCAGACTGAGAAAGTGATGCAACTCTCCCAAGTCTTTCATCTCGAAGCATATAGCAAGCTCAGCCCTGAGCTTTGCTACTTCCCCCTCCGAATTCCCTGTGATGATCATGTCATCCACATACAGCAGGACCAAGACTCGTAGCTCTCCCTTCTTCTTGATGAACAAGCTTGAATCCGAGTTAGAAGCAAGGTATCCACAGAATTGCAAGTACTCTGCAATCTTCCCATACCACGCTCTAGGAGCTTGCTTCAACCCATAGAGAGCCTTCCTGAGTTTGCAGACATAGTCCGGATGCTTTTTAGAGACAAAACCAAGCGGCTGATCCATGAAGATGTCCTTATCAATCTCTCCGTAAAGAAAAGCATTCTTCACATCGAGTTCCCACAACCTCCATCCCTTGCTATCAGCCAAGACGATCACCACTCTTGCTGAAGTCATCTTCGCAACTGGACTGAATGTCTCCTCATAGTCTTCTCCATACTGCTGTGAGAATCCTTTAGCGACCAGGCGAGCCTTGAACCTATCAATGTTCCCATCAGCCTTCTTCTTCAACTTGTACACCCACTTGCAAGTAACCGGAGTAATGCCATCAACCTTGGGCACAAGATCCCAGGTTTCATTTTTCTTTAGAGCCTCAATCTCTTCTTTCATGGCACCTTTCCACTCCTTTACTCCAGTGGCCTCGTTGAAGTTTGCAGGCTCTCGCTCATCCAGAGGACCTGCAAATAAGCAGGAGATAAAGCTCACTGCATTCCCATCACAGTACCGAGCCGGTGGTTTAACCACCCTCTTCGATCTCCGAAGAATTGTGTAACAATCCCATCCATTCATATGGTATATTCTAGAAGGTCCGGCCGGGGCCCCACAGGATATATCACAAAACAGTCGGTGAAGGTACAAGACGATACCAGAGTCGCGCATCGCACCTATCACAAATCATTCTAGCGGAAGCCTAGACTACAACTGGAACTCCTCATGAATGTCCAAACATAAAATTCCACATTTTATAAACTATAGGAATGTCTTACAACAAGTCAAAAGAGTTGGCCTTATGGCTATCAAACAGTGGCCTAAATAAATTGGCGCGCAGGCCGGCCACAATAAAAGAAACCACACAACATAAGCTATAGCCTTTGAGGGCTAACAACAGTAGCAGCAACACCAGCAGGAACATCAACCTCTATGCGTCCCGCTCGGCTCTCCAGCACCTGTAAAGGGACAATCCACCCACCGGTGGCAAACAAAAGCAACGGTCAGCGTTCAGCTGACCAAATTATAACGACCCTACCCCTTCTCTCGGGGCAGCGGTATTCTTCCCTGCAGGCATATCATATCACAAGTATGGCAATATCATCAAAATGTGCTTTCACGCACACAAGCCATCACAACCGTTCGCCACCCGGCCCAACGGTCCGTGCACTCAGGGCACATTCTTGGTGTTCTGGCAAATCTCTTGCCCACCACCGTATCAGGGTCATCACCCAACGGTAAATCTCTTGAGCATTTACTCCATGGCGTGCAGCCGGAGTTAGTCTTCCTACACCGGGATGGCCCGTAGCCCCCCATTGTGTCATGGCGCGCAGGCTAAAGACTCTTGCTATGCGCTCCAACAGACCGCACCTTTTGGTCTCACGTCGGACGGACATAGCGCAGGTCGGATCCTCCACCCCCCGTTGCTCAAATCGCCTTGCCTTCTCCGAGTACAGCGTACTCATGGCTATATCAAAGGCGCGGGTCAGTCTCACCAATCCTGTTCTTGGCATTCAAGCCTGGGTATGTTATTTCTCTATACCCATTTCTTTAGCACAACAGCGGGTCTTTCCTGGGCCTCCCAGTACTTCCTGTGACTCTCTCCACAGGTGGACACCACATAAGCACAAATGTCAGGGGTCTTTCCTAGCTATCATGCCAGTACTTCCTGTTACTCGCTTCACAGGTGGACACCCTACGACATCAAGCATCACAAAAGGGCCTTTCCTGGTCACACCAGTACTTCCTGTGCCTCATTCACAGGTTGGATCCAAAACATCACATGGCTATTTTTCCTGGGCTACCACTCCAGTACTTCCTGCTACTCCTTTTCGCAGGCATAACCCGTAGACTCCTTACACTACATGTTATCACGGAGTATTCTCCGGTTCGTATGCAACATCACCAATCCAGACCAACCTGTCCAGATGGGCTTCACACAGCATGCCTATTCCGTACTCCATTTCCGGATCTATATGCTAACAAAGGGGATTTCAAGCATCCACCCAAAGATTCCCAAAATCAACCACCTCTTGGTGGGGGAAATCACAAGATATGCCAAAAGGAAGCCTTCACATGGCTAGGAAGAAAAGTCGTTACCCTTGACGACCGCTTCGGTGCCATGAACTCAAAGCTTGCTTGCAAGACTCGCAAGAACGTTTCCTCCGCAACGCCGGCTTCGGATTTCTCGTCGGTAAACCGCAGCACCACCAGCAGCAGCCCCCTTTCCCTCTTCCTCCTCCTTTCTCTCTCTCTTTCTCTCTTATGAAGAAAGATAAAGGCTAAGAAACAAATGAGCATAAGCTCTCAGTTTCGGCCTTTAGGAAAAAGAGGAAAGAAGCTTTAGCCCTTGGATCCAGGCTGAAGGAATGGACGGCCACGATTTTGCCAAAAACACTGATTTTGACCCGACACGGCCTCTGATACGGCCGTGTGCCAGGCCGTGTGTCTCAAGCGGTGGTCAACCGACTTATCCAAACCAGTGACATGCCCATGGGACACGCCCGCATCATGGGCCGTGTCACCAACACGACTTTGAACACGCCCGTGTCTGTGGTCGTGTGCCTGGGTGAAAAAAATCCCAAAACATCCCGAGACTTCACACGGCCTGTGACACGCCCGTGTCCCAGGCCGTGTGCCCAGACACGGCACAAAGACACGCCCTGTCGAAATCCTTCGGCGGGCTGAGTTCGTCGTCCTGATTTGACACGCCCTGTGATACGCCCGTGTCACAGGCCGTGTTCAACCTCTCGACACTCAACACTCACGTCTCAACACTCGACGATCGTCGAGTAAAAATCATCGAGCACAGGACACGGCCTTGGACACGCCCGTGTCCTGGGCCGTGTGCCTCCTCTCGACACATCGTCGAGCGAAAAATCGTCGAGACAAAGGCCGATCGTCGACACAACCTCGACACGCCCTGCGACACGCCCGTGTCGCAGGCCGTGTCAGCTGACACGCCCTGGGACACGCCCGTGTCCCAGGCCGTGTCACCCAAAAATTTCCTGTTTCCGAAATTTGGGCTGTTACAATCCTCCCCTCCTACAAGAAATTTCGTCCTCGAAATTCAGACACATGAATGGAAACAGTAACCAGCAAGAAAAATATTATAACATGCCAAATTTGATGTTACAACATCCTTGCTACAAATTACAAAAACAGCTCAGGGAACTCTTTTCGCATGGTTTGCTCTCGCTCCCATGCCAGTTCTTCACGGCCGCAGTTGTCCCACCAGACTTTTACCATACCGACTGCCTTGTTCCGCAACTGTTTTTCAGCTCGATCTTCGTTCTGAATGGGTCTAACTCTCGTTGTTAGCCCATACTCCACCGACACACGATCATCCGCGAGCACTTGAGCTAGATCTTTCACGGCCTTCCGAAGCACCGAGATGTGAAAGACATCATGTAACCCACCCAAGTCCGCCGACAGAGCTAGCCGATAAGCCGCTTCGCCCACTCGCTCAACCACTTCAAAAGGACCCAAATATCTTGGACTCAACTTTTTCAATCGTCGAATCCTAGAGACACCTTTGAATGGCTTGATCTTCAAGTAGACCCAGTCGCCAACCGCAAATTCCACGTTCCGGTGCTTGGCGTTGTAGTACTTCGCTTGTCGATCTTGAGCAATAAGCAATCTCTCTCGAATAGTCCGAATGGTTGAGTTTGCTTCATCAACCTCATTTGGTTTAAAAACCCGAGCTTCACCCGCTTCTACCCAAGCCAAGGGAGTACGACACTTCCTTCCATATAGAGCTTCATATGGTGCCATTCCAATGCTCGCCTGGTAGTTGTTATTATAGGAAAACTCTACCATATAGAGATGATCTTCCCATCTCTTTCCGAAGTCAAGGGCGCATATTCGGAGCATGTCCTCCATTGTTCTGTTGGTACGTTCAGTTTGGCCATCCGTTTGGGGATGAAAGGCCGTACTGAAAGTAAACTTTGTGCCCAACAGTCGGTGAACTAGCCTCCAATCATTTGACGTGAATCGCCCATCTCGATCACTTACGATGCTCCGAGGAACACTGTGAAGCCGCACAATTTGGTCAACATATAACTTTGCCAAACTTTCAACTGAATCATCTCGCCTGTTCGGGAGAAAATGTGCCACTTTTGTTAGCCAGTCAACAATCACCCAAATGGAATCATTTCCTCGCTGCAATCTTGGCAAACCATGCACAAAATCCATGGAAATATCATCAAATTTCCACTCTGGGATCGGTAGTGATTTCAAGTAACCGCCCGGCTTTTGGCATTCCGCCTTCACCATCGCACATGTTTGGCATTTAGAGACATAAAGGGCAACATCTTTCTTGAGCCCTGGCCACCAGAAAAGCTTCTTCATATCGTTGAACATCTTTGTGCTCCCGGGGTGAATGGAATATTTTGTATAATGCGCTTCATACAACAGTTCTTCCCTCAGTTTCCCCACATTCGGGACGCACAAACGACCCTCTTTTCGCAAAAGACCGTCATTCCAGGTGAATTTGCCTTCTGGCCCTTCATGCACATAGCGTAAGAGATATTCATCCAACTCCGTTGCCCGTCGAACTCCGTCCGCAAGGTCACATTGCACCTCGGTCCAGTTCAAACATGCAGTGGCAGTGGAATTCTTGTCAACACAATAGATCTCTAACGCCTCCAGCTCCTGGATAAGACGTTCATCATGCCTTTGTAACCAATTTGCTCTCGCCGGAATCCGCCGACTCAAGGCATCCGCGACAACATTCCCCTTCCCGGGCGTATAGTGAATCTCAAAAGTGTAGTCCCCAAGGAACTCCAACCACCTTCGTTGTCGCATGTTCAAGTCTTTTTGCTCCAAAAGATACTTTAGGTTCTTATGATCGGTATAGATATCCACCTTCACTCCATAAAGGTAGTGTCACCATAACTTGAGTGCAAAAATCACCGCCGCTAATTCCAAATCATGGACGGGATAGTTTCGCTCGTGCACCTTTAGCTGGCGTGAGCCATAAGCAATCACCTTCTCCTTTTGCAGAAGAACGCAGCCTAAGCCGCTCCCTGAGGCATCACTATAAATCACAAATCCATCGGTTCCACATGGCGAAGACAACACCGGCGCCGTGGTCAACCGAACCTTCAGCTCTTCAAAAGCTCGTGCGCACTCTGGCATCCAAACGAACTTCTGATCTTTTTGCGTCAGTGTGGTTAGCGACAAAGCGATCCGCGAGAAGTTTTCCACAAATCTTCTATAGTAGCCCGCAAGTCCAAGGAAACTCCTGACCTCGGCCACGGAAGACAACATTGGCCACTCTTGTATGGCTCTATCTTCGCTGGATCCACTGCAATGCCCGCTCCACTCACCATATGGCCCAAAAATGCCACTGACGATAGCCAAAACTCGCACTTCGAGAACTTGGCATATAGCTGATTTTGCCTTAACGTTTTCAACACCAACCGTAAGTGAATCTCATGCTCGGCTTTGGACTTCGAGTACACCAGGATGTCATCAATGAACACTATCACAAACAGATCCAGGTACTCACGAAAAATACGGTGCATCAGATCCATAAACACCGAGGGCGCATTACACAGTCCAAAGGGCATGACTGTGAACTCATAGTGCCCATAACGCGTTCCAAATGCGGTTTTGGGAATGTCACCTTCCCGAATTCGTAACTGGTAATAACCAGACTTCAGGTCCAACTTCGAATAGACGGTCGAGCCCACCAGCTGATCGAATAACTCATCAATCCGGGGTATAAGATACTTATTATTCTCGGTCAGCTTATTCAATTCACAGTAATCAATACACAAACGCTACCCACCATCTTTCTTCTTTACAAAAAGCACAGGCGCGCTCCAAGGTGACATACTTGGGCGGATATAACCTTGCTCTAGCATTTCTTGTAGTTGAACCTTCAACTCAGCCATCTCTTTAGGCGCAACGCGATATGGCGAGCGGGCCACAGGTTTCACACCTGGCACCAACTCGATCGTGAAGTCAATCTCTCGCTGGGGTGGTAGCCCAGGGAGATCTGCGGGAAACACATCTGTAAATTCTGCCACAATCGGAACCTCGCACAAAGTGGCCTTAGTCTCAACAGCCTGAATCAGTGCAAAATAACATTCCGCACCCTTCCGAACAGCCTTGACTACCTGGAGTGCAGACATCAATGTCCCGCCCACTCCTCGCATACCCGCGAACTTTGTCTCCTGTTCGGTATTCTGGCCCAACGTGATTTCTTTGGACTGACAATCAATCATAGCATGCTGCTCCGCAAGCCAATCCTTCCCAAAAATCACATCGAATTCCGATATTGGCAAAACAAATGCAGTTAAACGAAAATCCCGACTTCCTAACTGAACCGTCACATCGCAAGCTTGATCTGCAAGCATCCAACAGCCATTCGGCAACACCACTCTGACGCTATCTGTCTTTGCACGACTGGGTATCCCAAGCCGCGTAATAAACTCACTAGACAGAAAAGAATGCGATGTACCTGTATCAAACAGTGCTCACGCCAGCGTGTCCCGAATCATCACAAAGCCTATGACAAACATGTCACACACACATACCGCAAACATAGGAGTACTAAGCAAAGCATACAAACAATAGCATATGCAAAACTAAACTCATACCTGTGACAACGTCACTCTGCTTGATGGCCTCCTGCAAGCCGAGATTGTAGACCCGGGGTTGCGCCTGCGAGGCAGAGGAATCCACCACCGCCTTTCCTTTTTCCGCATAAGATGCTCCCGCCTTCTTTTCACTCTTTGGCAGCATCCGACAATCTCACGCAATATGCCCCATCCGGCCACAATTTAAGCAGATACGAGTGTCTGGCTTGGAGGTCGCCCCTGATGTTGCTCCCGTTGCAACTGATGAAGGAGCTTGTCCACTAGGCTTGGACTTCTTTCCCCATCTCTTCTTATAAAATGGTTTTCCCGATCGGGGCGCCTTCCACTCCGGTTGCGTCACAGCCAAAGCTCTCTTCCCTTGCACCCTTTTCATATCCTTTTCCAACGCGGTCGCAGTGTCAACCAACGCTTGGAAACCTTGGTTCACAGAACTTGACACAAGGAACCTCAACTCGTCCCTCAGTCCTTCATAGAACCGATTATTCTTCCTCTGCTCATCAGCAAATATAGAACCCGCATACCGCCCCAAGCGAGTAAATTCATGCAAGTATGCGTTAACACTGCCATCACCTTGGGTCAACCGTTGGAATTCATTTTCCATGGCTATCCGCTGAGCCGCAGGAAGGTGCTTCGCTAGGAAGAGCCGGGAGAATTCTTTCATCGATACTTGGGTTAACGGACGACCCGCCAAGTGATGCAACTCCATCTCATCCCACCATAATCGAGCTTCTCCTTCAAGCAAAAAGGTAACTAAAGTAACTTTCTGATGCTCCGCCGTTCCTATCGCCGTCATCACTCGCTTGACGCGCGATAACCAATCCTCAGCCTGCGTCGGAGTTCCCGCTCCCGAAAACGTAGGCGGATGGAAACTCATAAACCGCGTTAGCTGCTTCTCAACCGCTTGAGGAGCCACATCCACGACAGGTTCAGGCCTTGCCGCCACCTGTTCTGGCCACACAGCCGCTTGTTCCTGCCTAAGTGTCTGGCCTTGGATCATGGTAAATAAGGCCTCCGCAACTAAACGCACATGTTCCACAGACGGTGGAGGTGTAGGCACCGCGGCTGGTGCCGTACTTTCATCAGTACGCTGGGACACAGACGGCCCAGCTCCACTTCGTGTCACCTAAAGGTGGACAAGATACACACATTAGCGGTCGTACCCAAGCAAACAACACAACATAAGAACGCGCAGGTTCCTCAAACACACAAATATGCATTCCTATCTTGGACATTCAGGAGTTCATTCGTAGACTTTGGTTTGCACAAACACGTGCTCGCCACCCCACAAAAGAAGTCGGCCACGACTTCGAGAGGGAAAGACCAAGACAACCGATACCAAAAATGTAACAATCCCATCCGTTCATATGGTATATTCTAGAAGGTCCGGCCGGGGCCCCACAAGATATATCTCAAAACAGTCGGTGAAGGTACAGGACGATACCAGAGTCGCGCGTCGCACCTATCACAAATCATTCTAGCGGAAGCCTAGACTACAACTGGAACTCCTCATGAATGTCCAAACATAAAACTCCACATTTTATAAACTATAGGAATGTCTTACAACAAGTCAAAAGAGTTGGCCTTATGGCCTTACATGGCTATCAAACAGTGGCCTAAACAAATTGGCGTGCAGGCCGGCCACAATAAAAAAACCACAAAACATAAGCTATAACCTTCGAGGGCTAACAACAGTAGCAGCAACACCAGAAGGAACATCAACCTCTATGCGTCCCGCTCGGCTCTCCAGCACCTATAAAGGGACAATCCACCCACCGGTGGCAAACAAAAGCAACGGTCAGCGTTCAGCTAACCAAATTATAACGACCCTACCCCTTCTCTCGGGGCAGCGGTATTCTTCCCTGCAGGCATATCATATCACAAGTATGACAATATCATCAAAATGTGCTTTCACGCACAAAAGCCATCACAACCGTTCACCACCCGGCCCAACGGTCCGTGCACTCAGGGCACATTCTTGGTGTTCTGGCAAATCTCTTGCCCACCACCGTATCAGGGTCATCACCCAACGGTAAATCTCTTGAGCATTTACTCCATGGCGTGCAGCCGGAGTTAGTCTTCCTACACTGGGATGGCCCGTAGCCCCCATTGTGTCATGGCGTGCAGGCCGAAGACTCTTGCTATGCGCTCCAATAGACCGCACCTTTTGGTCTCACGTCGGAGGGACATAGCGCAGGTCGGATCCTCCACCCCCCGTTGCTCAAATCGCCTTTCCTTCTCCGAGTACAGCGTACTCATGGCTATATCAAAGGCACGGGTCGGTCTCACCAATCCTGTTCTTGGCATTCAAGACTGGGTATGTTATTTCTCTATACCCATTTCTTTAGCACAACAACGGGTCTTTCCTGGGCCTCCCAGTACTTCCTGTGACTCTCTCCACAGGTGGACACCGCACAAGCACAAATGTCAGGGGTCTTTCCTAGCTATCATGCCAGTACTTCCTGTTACTCGCTTCACAGGTGGACACCCTACGACATCAAGCATCACAAAAGGGCCTTTCCTGGTCACACCAGTACTTCCTGTGCCTCATTCACAGGTTGGACCCAAAACATCACATGGCTATTTTTCCTGGGCTACCACTCCAGTACTTCCTGCTACTCCTTTTCGCAGGCATAACCCGTAGACTCCTTACACTACACGTTATCACGGAGTCTTCTCCGGTTCGTATGTAACATCACCAATCCAGACCAACCTGTCCAGATGGGCTTCACACAGCATGCCTGTTCCGTACTCCATTTCCGGATCTATATGCTAACAAAGGGGATTTCAAGCATCCACCCAAAGATTCCCAAAATCAACCACCTCTTGGTGGGGGAAATCACAAGATATGCCAAAAGGAAGCATTCACATGGCTAGGAAGAAAAGTCATTACCCTTGACGACCGCTTCAGTGCCATGAACTCAAAGCTTGCTTGCAAGACTCGCAAGAACATTTCCTCCGCAACGCCGACTTCGGATTTCGCGTCAGTAAACCGCATCACCACCAGCAGCAGCCCGCTTTCCCTCTTCCTCCTCCTTTCTCTCTCTCTCTTTCTCTCTTATGAAGAAAGATAAAGGCTAAGAAACAAATGAGCATAAGCTCTCAGTTTCGGCCCTTAGGAAAAAGAGGAAAGAAGCTTCAGCCCTTAGATCTAGGCTGAAGGAATGGACGGCCACGATTTTGCCAAAAACACTGATTTTGACCCGACACAGCCTCTGACACGGCCGTGTGCCTCAAGCGGTGGTCAACCGACTTATCCAAACCAGTGACACGCCCATGGGACACGCCCGTGTCATGGGCCGTGTCACCAACACGCCTTCAAACACGCCCGTGTCTGTGGCCGTGTGCCTGGGTGAAAAAAATCCCAAAACATCCCGAGACTTCACACGGCCTGTGACACGCCCGTGTCCCAGGCCGTGTGCCCAGACACGGCACAAAGACACGCCCTGTCGAAATCCTTCGGCGGGCTGAGTTCGTCGTCCTGATTTGACACGCCCTGTGACACGCCCGTGTCACAGGCCGTGTTCAACCTCTCGACACTCAACCCTCACGTCTTGACACTCGACGATCGTCGAGTAAAAATCGTCGAGCACAGGACACGGCCTTGGACACGCCCGTGTCCTGGGCCGTGTGCCTCCTCTCGACACATCGTCGAGCGAAAAATCGTCGAGACAAAGGCCGATCATCGACACAACCTCGACACGCCCTGCGACACGCCCATGTCGCAGGCCGTGTCAGCTGACACACCCTGGGACACGCCCGTGTCCCAGGCCGTGTCACCCAAAAATTTCCTGTTTCCGAAATTTGGGCTGTTACAATCGGCTCCTTGCTCACGGCTTGCATTGCTTCTTCGGGTTCCACTCCTACCTGGGGCAAGCATTGAGCAGTGCTCCCCCTGCTTCCTGAGCCAGAAGGCTCAGCCTCGGAGTTCGAAGCAACAGGAGCTGCTGGTGAAACATCAAGCTCCTCTTCCAAGCCTTCAGCAGCAACCACCGGTGCTTCATCAACCTTGCTACTTCTGGTTAGCTCAACCGAGCCACCTCCATATGACGTCAGCTCGTCAAAGACAACGTCTCTTGATACCACGAACTTCTTCGTCACAGGGTCCATGCATTTCCATCCCTTGTTCCAGTCATCGTAGCCAATAAAGACAAGTTTCCTTGCCTTCGCATCCAGCTTTGTCCATGAAGCATCCGGGACATGCACGTAGCAAGTTGAACCAAACACCCTAAGGTGTCCCACACTCGGCTTCTCCTTCAGCAACAACTCAACAGGAGTCTTCATGTTGATAGGGCTGAGTGGCATCTGGTTGATAACATAAGCAGCACAAGACATCCCCTCCACCCAAAAGGACCTTGGGATATCTTTCGCATGAAGCCAACATTTGCAGGTCTCCGTTAGATGACGGATCTTCCGCTCCGCTACCCCATTTTGTTGTGGAGTGTGAGCACAAGTAAGCTCTCGTTGGATCCCGTGCTTCCTGTAAAAGATAGAAAACTCGTAGGAGACAAACTCACCCCCGTTATCAGTTCTAAACTTCTTAATCCGCAAGCCAAGCCGGCCTTCAACCAACTCCTTGAACTCCACGAACAAACGGAAGGCTTCCGACTTCTCCTTTAAGAAGTACACCAAAGTATACCTTGAGTAGTCATCAACCAAGACAAGCATATATCTGCTTCCACCAAGGCTGGCAGTAACCGTCGGTCCCATCAAGTCGTCATGAATGCACTCCAATGGTTTCTTGCTCCTTGTTTGTGATTTATCAAACGGAAGGCGATGTGCCTTACCGTATTGACAGCCCGCACAAACATGCCCATCACCAAAGGAGGACAACTTCGGCAACCCCCTCACCAGACTTCTACTAGCCATCACCTTCAGCTTATACATGCCAACATGCCCCAGCCTCTCATGCCAGATAGCAGCGCTATCATTGACCCTCATTCTATCAACATAAGCACTGGTGGAAAGAACAAACAAGTTCTTCACCCTCCTCCCACCATGAGCATCATCAGCCTTAACCGCTGATACGTTGCGAAGGAACCTCACGTTTGTTGGCCCAAACAGAACGTGATACCCAGCGTCCACCGCATTGGTCACCGATAAGAGGTTCTTCTTCATGCCCGGCATGTGATACACACTCCTTAACGTGAGTGGCCCCTGATCACTACCCAAAGACATGACCCCCTCTTTCTCTACTGCATAAACAGTATTATCAGCAGTGATAATAGCTTCATTACCTGAGTAAGCCTGCATGGAGGTGAACTTCGATTTGTCTCCGGTGAGGTGATGACCGCACCCAGAGTCCACGATCCACTCGCTGTTGAAGTCCTCAGCAGACAAGGCCCGGACACAAGTGCCCGTCATAAAAGCTCCGCCCCATTCTGCTTCTTCACTTCTCGAGCAAGCTTCCTCCTTTCCCGCAGCATGCCCAGGCTGTAGTTTGACCTTGCAGTCCCGCTTGAAGTGCCCTCCCTGATGACACCAGTAGCACTTCAGGTTCTTCTTCCAGTCCTTAGGAGCATTGCTCCTCTCCTGCGGATATGAAGTTGAAGTCTCCTTCTCACCAGCGACCTGCACCTTCTTCTTCTTCTTCCCTTCCCATACTTTCTTCTTGCCTGAGAAGAGAGCTTCGTTGCCTTCCTGATTCAGGTTCACTCCAACCATCTGCCTTGCCAAGCTCTCTTGCGATGCAAGCAGATTCTCCAGCTCCAGCAAAGATGGTTGAGTAGCCCACCCTTGAACAGATGTGAAAAAGGCCACATACTCCTTCCGCAAGCCGCGGATAATGTGCCTTTTCATCTTAGCCTCAGAGATAGGCTCATCAGGATCCAGTGCCGACAGCTCAGCACACAAGCTCTTCATCTTTAAGAAGTACTTCGAGATGGAAAGGTCTCCCTGAGTTGCCCTGGCCAACTCATTCTCCAGGAACTGAAGCCGCGCCACATTCTTCCTATTGAACAACTCATCAATGGTTGTCCAAATATCAGCAGCCGACTCACACCCAACGATGTGATCAAACAGTTCCGGAGACACAGCTCTCTTTAGAATGAACTCCGCCTTAGCATTTGTTCTTCTCCAGAGCCTAACCTGCTCAGCAGTACCGAACGCAGCAGTGACTTCCTGCCTGTCTTCACCACCGACGACTTCCCACAACTCCTCGCCAAGAAGATAACTCTTCATGCACGACTTCCACTTCTTAAAGTTAGTCGGCGTTAAGAGTTCAATGCCCAGACCTCTTGCAAAGCTCCCTTCCATTGCAGCACCTGTTGGCAACCTTTCAGCAGCTCCGAGCAACAACACAGGTTGATCACTACTCAATCACTGAGTAACAACACTGGCTGACTTCCACTCACGCAACTGAACCTCCCTCTGATACCATGTTAAATTTTCTCAACGTGGTCAGCAAGATAGCCCAAACGCCAAATTAATATCTTCGGAACTACCCAGTTCTCACGTTGAACCAGCGAAAAACCGAGGAACAATGGTTAATCCCAACAAACAATGGAAGCACAAGCAGGTCTTTTATGCATTCACTTCTTTACAATACGAGGCATACATAGCGAGACATGATTTCACTAGTATAACAACTGAAAACAGAAAGCACCAAAAAATAAGCCGGGAGGACAGCACCGGAGTCCGCCGAGACCGCCGAGGTCGCCGAGTCCGCTGAGGTCGCCCGAACTTAGCTGCAATCCACCGAATAGCCACGGAGTCCGCCGAAGCCGCGAGGCCGCGCGGACACACCGTTATTCGTCTCCTGCTGAGGCTGAACTGAGGAACACCCCTACCCGCCTAAAGCTGACAGACAGGTTATTGAAGCTGGCAAAGATGAAACAGAACTTACAAGCCGCAGAGCGACCTCCTACTGAGTCCGCAGAGACCGCACACTTCCAAGTACTTGACCGAAGTCACAGCCACACTCCTGGCTCCTTGAAGCTACCCGCGCGACCTGCACACAGCAAACATCAGCACTGAAACAATCTGCGCGGACTGACAAACTGAGACCGCAGCACTTCGCCCAACCCAACTTACTGTTTACTCAATTTACTGTAGACCTGCCGGGGGGGGGGGGTCCTATTTATAGGCGAGGTGAGGAGTGTGGTCACCGCCCTAGAGATAGAGACAACACCCCAGCCCGCGCGATAGCAAAACACCGTCTGCTGAGTCCGTAAGGACTTAGCCGGATACCAAGGAAAACTGCCAGGAGCAAGGCAAACATTGGCGAACCCTCTCCAGTCCGCCAAAGCTATGCGGACAAGGAATCAGCCCGCAAAGCATCCGACCACTGCAGGACAGCAACCCCCTTCCATGGCTGTCCGCACCAACCCGAGGAAGTCCGTAAGACTCATACCTCAATCCTCCACAAGTCCACGACCAAAGGCAGATAACAACAGTCCGCCCGGTCACAGCGGACTTGGTGGATACCGTGGACACCATGGTCTGGGCACAAAGTGTGATCAAGTCCAAAACCATCAAAGGCCAATGCGAGCATGGCAGACGCAAACCCCCGTCCGCCAAACACCGAAGCACAGACCGCCAGTAGTCCGCAGGCTCCTCGCACTCTTGCCCCATCGCAGGAGCCATCTCCCGAACTCCAAAAACAGTCTGCCAAAGACCTCCACAGCAAAGCACCTGCTGTACCTCCAGAGCTTGACAAGGCCTCAGCCAAGCTCCAAGCTCAGTCCGCAACAGCCCACACCGCGGACACATCAGTCCGCAAGCTTCCCGCGGACACGAGCCAAACCGCCTAATCAGCACAAGATTGCACCACGACCACTGAGCAATGCACCAGTCCGCAAGCCTCTCTATCCGCAGATATCAGGCCGCACAATCCGCGGACTCCATGCAAACAAGCCGCTCAGAAGACAGCCGGCTTATCACTAGACCTTCCACCAGGCCGCATATCACAGTCCGCCCAGTCCGCCTAGTCTGCCAATGCTGTCCACCCAGGCCGCCCGGCCTGTCCCGTCAACCACTTCCACTTCACAAATTTCAACAACATACACAATCAAAACACACACACACACACGTACACAATGAAAACACATACACACACACACATACACAATCAAAAAACCCACACATACATACACAAACAAAAAAATCACATATACATGCACACACAATAAAACACACACACACATACACATACACATACACAATCA
Organism: Platanthera guangdongensis; assembly: GCA_039583875.1. NCBI lineage: Eukaryota > Viridiplantae > Streptophyta > Magnoliopsida > Asparagales > Orchidaceae > Platanthera > Platanthera guangdongensis. Next base: position 171,118,518 of record CM077153.1, on the reverse strand, counting down.
AAAAACACACAATAAAAAACACACACATACACACATACAAAATAAAAACACAAACATACACAAATACACAATCAAAAAACACACACAAACATACACATACAAAGACAAAAAAACGCAAACATTCACACATACAAAATCAAAAACACACACACACACACACGTACACAGATACACAATCAAAACACACACACATACACGTACCCTAACTTGCTTTGCAGTAACAAGAAAGATGATCTTCAGTAAACTGCTTCTTGTTCTGCAAGTAACTCAGAAATACAAGTTCTGATCTTGCTGATGAAGATAATGTTTTGACAGTTCTTTGTATTCTTCACTCAACTAAACTTGACTGAAGAAACCAGGTAGCTGTACTTCTTCTTCTTTCTCAGAAAGCTTTTTGAACTTGCTATAGCAGGTGAAGATTGCTACAGCTAACTGCTGGAACTTTTGGATCAGCGGGTTTGAACTTTAGCTTCGGGCTCTGCAACGATGGTGAGAGGAAGAAGAAGATGTTACGCCTCTTTGCAAAAAGATAAACCCTAAAAGTTGATTTGCTTCTGCCGATCTTGATGCTTTTATATTCCGCCGTCCACAGCTCTTTGACCTGTAGGCCCCACTGAAGTTGTTGGCTGTAACTTTTCTTTTACAAAAAAGTTATATAGTAGGTCTGTGGCGTCATTTATCGTGTACTGTAGACTTCCAGCAACGAGTTTGAATTTTGCTGACTCTTGCTAACGTCAGCATCTGTGGACTTAGCCAAATTCACAGTTTTATCCCAGGCGTTGAGTGTGTTGAGTGAATAGCCTTCACTCAACGCAAAAACAGTTAGCCAAATAATTTGCACTGACAGGCGTTAAGTGCATTGAGTGAACCATCCTCACTAAACAAATTTGTACTTAGCCAATATCTTTATACCATTAGGCATTGAGTGCGTTGAGTGAACCTTCATCACTCAACATATTTGGACTTAGCCATTCCTTTTGCACTTATAGGCATTGAGTGCCTTGATTGAACATTCATCAATCAATTCTTCTGGACTTAGCTATTTCTTTGATTGACTGTCATCTTGTTGAGGCATTGAGTGAACTACCTTCACTCAATGCTTCTGTACTTAGCTGATTTTCTTGATGAGCTTGTGTTGAGTGAGCTGTCCTCACTCAAAGCATCTGGGCTTAGACAGATTTTTCAGTCTATATCTTCTTAAGTTTTGACTGAACACTGGTATGTCGACACTTTCTTCTTTGGATGTTGAGTGAACTGCCTTCACTCAACGCTTCTGGACTTAGCCAGAATTCTTGATAGATTCTTCAAATGCTTTGATTGCTTAAGCTTGACTCAACCATTCTTTCTTAAGGTGTTGAGTGAGTTGTCCTCACTCAACGAATCTGGACTAAGTTGGGTTTCTTCCTTGCTAATGCTGAATCTTTGACAGACTGAGCTTTACTCAGTGCCTCTTATTATATGGCATTGAGTGAACTGCCTCCACTCAATTCCTGTGGACTTAGCTACATATCTGCTTTGCAAACGGTTGGGCTTTGACTATCCATGCTTTACTCAGTACTTCCTGGCATCTAGCGTTGAGTGAACTGGATTCACTCAACTCATGTGGACTTAGATGATTTTCTGTCTTTGCAGCATCCTTCCTTGACGTCTGGCGTTGAGTGAACTTACTTCACTTAATGTATGTGGACTTAGACAAATTTCTATCTCTCCACCATACTACTTTGTGACCACCTATCACATCACTTAGACAACCTGTCTAAACTTCTTCCATGGAACATCCTACACATAATGAACTTGAACATACATCAAATACATTTATGCTCTTAGTATTGATTGTGATGCCTCTTCAAATCTAGGGAATATTGAGGGCAATATTCCCAACATTATTCTTTCTATAAAATAACAAATTAGAGAAATGGAATCAAAATTATTCAGATATTGAAAATATTTAGATTCAAAAAGTTGAGGAGATGCATGAATAGAAAATACAAGTGAGAACACATGGCCACAGATATTATAATCCCTGTTTCTTCTTATCCATAGATTAATCAATTACAAAAAATTCATTCCAATAAAGTGCCATAGAATCCTCAAAAATTGCTAAAGGAGGATTTAAATCTGAAGAAAGCATTCTACTCTAGATTTCTTTCATTCTATTTCACACTTGGTTTTGTAAAAAGTGTCCTTAAAAGGATTCAACTGTTTGGTTAGATCACCTTATCAAAAGATCAGATTGTATGGTTCTTAGAGTCTCCTTATCAAAAGATTTAGGCACTAGTTCTAAGAGTCTTCTTATCAAAATACTCGGATACTAGGATAGTGGATTCCTATCAAAGTGGTAGAAGAGTGGATATACCCAGATTTTTGAGAGCCACTATAGTTTTGTATTCTTTATGTTGTGCTCTTTTTCATGCTTTTATTTTCTTTTCATTTCAAACACTTACTCTTTGTTATGATATACTTAATTCTAGTTATGTGATATGTGGATGTTAATTTACATCTGGTTAAGATTTTCATAAATTATTTTAAATCTTTATTCTTCCCTCCCCCTCTAATGAATTCACAAAGATATAACTATTCCATGTTAATTTGTATACAAAAGATCTGAACAGTTATAATTTCATTACAATTAATATATAAGTGTAATTTCATAAATGAATTCAAATAATTTCATGGGATTTGCATCCACAAGACCTCCAATGTGTAACATGGAAATGTTTACACTCTCGAAAAGACAAAATTAAGTTATATATGAATTTTATTAATGAATTTATTTTTGATTCAATTCTTACAGGACCTTCAATGCCTTACAAAAAGAACTCTAGTGGAAACAGAACACAAGTGATAGCTCTTAGGTCTAAACGGACAAAAGATGAGAAGAAAGCTAAGGAATGTGATTCCAAGGACATAAACATCTTGGTATCAACTATGTCTGATGAAATCTTTTAAAAGTTTACAAAGTGCTAATATGATAAAGAGATTTGGGAGTCGTTATCAAGAATTTTGGAAGGAAGTTCTGATAAAAAAATACAGAAAATCCAATCTCCTATCTCAATATATAAACTTTTAGAAGCAACGAAAGAATCAGTTACTGAAATTTATATTATATTCAACATAATTGCTAAAAAACTTAAAGGATTAGAAAAAGAAATTTCATTGACAAAAATCAATGATAAGCTCCTCATGTGCCTCCCTAGAATACGAGATTCAATAATTTGGGTTATTAGATAATTTAGATGCCATAAAGAGATCACCACAGATGCCTAGTTGGGAAATATGAAATCCTACGTGCTTGTCATCAAAAGTAGAGCTAAATTAGAAGCTAAAGAGAAGGTCTCTACTTCATTAAATGAGAGAAAATAATAATAAAGGAATCTGATGGCGATCCTTCTAACATTAAAGAGGAGATGTGCAATCTCATTGATAGAAGATTCAGAAAATGGATCATGTCTGAAGATTCCAGAAGGAGAGATAGAAGTTTAAGCAAGTCCAAGTTTGACAAAACTTCTAAAAATGTGATTATATGCTTTGGTTGCAGAAAGTTAAGACAACATCAAAATGTCCTGAAAATTAGAAAGAGAGCTCACAAGAACGAACATAAGAAGCTTTCTTCAAAGAGAAGGATAATAAGAAAGGAAAAAATTTCATTGTTGAAAGTTGTAGTGACATTCTGAATCCAACTCATCTTCAAAAAGTGAAGAAGAAACAATTATTGAAGAAGCCTATATAATGGCTTTGAAAGGATTAACTAAAGAAGTAGATCAAGTGTCCTATTTTAGTGATTTTTATTTTACATATAATGAATTTAGAATATGTTTTAAAGAATTCTACCAAGATCATCTATAGGTAGAAAGACATTAAATTTCTTAGTAAAGAGTTATAGGAATTGAAAATTATGAAGCTTGATGAGAACCATTATTATTAAAACTATCAACTTAGGGTTGAATTGTGTAAACAATTATAGGCCATTTCTTAGAATCTCTCTGTGAGATTCAAGAACCTAGTGCTAGGAGCAAAGCCATTAAATGTAGGAAAATCTTCCAGCAACCATCTTGGAAGAATCATGCTGTCTTTCTTAAAACTATGAATAAACAACCTATTATAATTATAGATGAAGTCCTTGATAGAACCATTGAGTTCAATAAGGGTAGCACATCAAACTATCAGGGTAATGTGGGGAAAACCCCATAGGAAACTAGGGTTCAAAAATTAAAATTTTCTAAAATCTAGAAATTTGCATCGTCTTCAACTCGCCACAACTATGCAAGTATGTTGATTTCTAATGGACGTAAGCATGAGCTACACCAACTTCTTCGTGATGAAACTTCATACCTGTGTCGAGTTCTTATCAACATAACAAGGCAGTTGCATCGACTTTTAATTAAAGAAACTTTTTAGCAAACAAAAATAAAAGATTTTATAAAAAATTATTTCCTAATTTTTATACTAACATACCAAGATGTAATAAGTTACGACATGATGCTAGAAGTTGTTGGTAAAAATAACCAGCACTCTTCTATCCTAAAGGTTATTATAATGAAAGACCTTTCTATTATTTCATAACCCTTACAATGGTAGAAGAAATGGGCCCAAGGTAACTTGGGTCCATAATAATATTTAAGTTGCAAGAACAGGTTCGAGGTTGTCCATCCACAAGCCATCTTTGGTATTTGGAAAGTGTTTTCTCCTGGCACATTAATGGACAAATAAAACTATTGGAAAACTAAGAGACTAAGTATGAACCTAAGGTAATATTTGGTGGCACCAATTATGGTCAAACTAGAGGTTATAGTATGATCAGAATTGGAGACATTTATTTCTTTAAAGTAGCTTATATTGAAAGTATTCAACATATCCTAATTAATATTAATCAGCTTTATGATAGTGAATACAAGGTTGTATTCACTCACAACCTATTCTACATTGTTATCTTAAAGCTAGAAAAAATAATATTTTTGGCTATATGAAAAAAATGTGTATGTAGTTGATTTCAATTCAAGCCCAGGTAAAATTTGTCTATTTGTTGGGAAAACCCGTTTTGATTTAACTTAAAAAAATTATTATAAGTGATTTTACAACTTAGGATTATTACCCATGTCGTATTGCGAGGGTAATATGATCATAGATGTTCTAGGAAGTCAGTATAGTCAAGTGCATGATAAAGGTACACTGAACTAAGAAATTCAAGATATAACAACTGTGTCGACAAGTAGTCGACGCAACATCAACTAGAAGTTGACGTCACTTCTACTAGAAGTCAGAGTAACAAGAAAAGATAAGCTGACACAAATTCAAGAAAGAAGTTGATGCATGCATCGATAAGATATCAATGCAACATCAACTACAGAGTTGACTCAATACGATTTCATTTTAAAGAAAGGTGACGATGTAACTCCTATATGAAGTCGATGTAGCATCGAGTATAGTCAAGAATAGAAATTCTAGTGAATTTTTCCAGGCTTATTTAATGGAAAATCTATGGAATTAATTCAAATAATTCTAGTTATTATAAGAAGGATTAAAGGAAATAATTCTCTGTAGGTTTTAGAGGTGTATTTATAGAAGGATTTTGAAAGAGTATTCAAGAAGATTTGAATGAGAATAATATCATTCCTTCTTTAGAAAATTTCTTTGAAGAGGAAAATTTGAATTAATTCTTGAATGATATACTCTGATGATACAAGAAGAATAAACAAAACAAATACATTGAGATAGAACAATACTGAGAGTCGACAACCTCTCTTCTTCTTTCTTATTTCTTTGTTGCTGTTATAACTATAGATTTTGGATGAATAAATAAAAAAGAACTTTGGATCAAGAGTTTATAATCCTTACAACTTCTTCTTCAAGCAAGGATTCATTATCATCAAAAGGATCCAATACACTTAGTGTCATATAGTCTTTAGATTCTTGCTGAGAGGACTCATCTAGAAGTTAACTTCTTCTACTTTACTTTTTCTATCTTTCTTATACTGATTACATAAAGAGTTTTTAGAATCCCTTTTCAAATGATTCAATTTAGGATTCTATGAGTCTCCTTATCAAAAAACTTAGTCTATGTTGGTTTATGATCTCCTTATCAATAAATCTAGTTGTTGGTTTTGAGAGTCTCCTTATTAAAAGACTCAGGCACTAGGATAGTATATTCCTACCAAAGTGGTAGAAGAGTGACGAAAAAAGCCTATTTCTGAGTGCTTTCACTATCACAAGTATGGTCATATGAAAAGATGATGTCCAAAACTCCAAAAGGAAGAAATGGAGAGGCAAGGCAGAGATAAAGGAAAGAGGAAAGTTCTTAAAGCATCAACAAGGATGATGTTGTTTCTGTTGGATCTTGTAGCCAACCTTAGAGGGGGGGGGTGAATAAGGTTCGACGCGTTTCTTGAAATTTAAGCGTTAATTTGTCCACAGAACCAGAGCATAGGAAACTACTGCAGAGCGTTGGGTAACCAATGTTCTGCGGTACGTTATTCACTCTTTTCCTGTACAAATAAGCTTGTGCGCACACACGTGAAACTAGACTTATCATTCACAAGTAAACATAAGAGGCAATGATATGAAGACAATATCTCATATGAATCATTTAGTCACACACAATGTTACACTTGTAATTAGGATTGATTTAAAACATGTTTACACACAATACATACAACATGGATCTCCATGACGCCGGAGATCAGAGGCGGTGAATAAAGCTCTTGGGTTTTCTATACCGACCCAAAACCCGGACCGGTTGGCTCTTCACTTTCTCCCCGAAAGGTCTTAGAGCCGCTCTTCACCTCCACACCCGGAAGGGTCTTAGAGCACCGCTAGATCCCCGATCTAGACGCCCCAAATCCCGGGACGATTTTCCACGGATTCCAACCCGGATCCCGACGACCTTCCCCGGTCGATTTCCTTTACCACTTACAACAATAGAAGAAGAAAAAGATACAAAAAGAGATTACAAAATATATTCGTTAAAGTTTAGGTTCTCCCTCTTGAGAAGTTCTCCGGATAGATCTACGGCCGGTGCTTGTGATCTTCGATGGAAAGCACCCGGTCGCTAGACGTAGACGATGCGAAGCCTTGATCGCCGGAGTTCTTCGATCTCGAACGGGAGGAAGAAGCCTTGCTTTTTCTTTGACGAAGACGAGTAGAACGGACGTAGGAAGACGACCGAACTTAGTATTCCTGGAGCACTTCGTCAATAATCTCTGGAGGCTTAGGTCTTGAGGAAACGGCGCTGCTTTTTATACGTCTTGGAGAAAATAGACTACCGCCTGCGATAACTCTATCGCCGGGCGGTAGGTTCGCGCGTAACGCCTGCCAGCTGTCTCCACACGTCTCCCGAAACGGCAACTATAACTGCTCATTAAGGAAACTGCCGTTTCAAGAGAGCTATCGCCGGGCGGTAATGGTTACCGCGTAACGCCTGCCAGCTGTCTCCACACGTCTCCCGAAACGGCAACTATAGCTGCTCATTAAGGAAACTGCCGTTTCAAGAGAGCTATCGCCGGGCGGTAAAGGTTACCGCGCCCAGTCAGAGCGATAGCGCCATTTCGCCAAATAATTCTACCGCCTGCGATAAGACTATCGCCTGAGCGGTAGGTACCATCGTCGACGATCGTCCCCTCGATGCACGTCGACCGGATACCGCCGGCGGTAGCGTCCTGTTGCCGGGCGGTAGCTTTTGATTGTCGACGATCCTTCCTTAGCTGATAAATGGGCTGTCGACCATCGAACCGATATGCGTCGATCGAGATGGTTACCGCGCTGCGATAAGGTTGTCGCCGGGCGGTAGTAACCTTTTGAAGCTCTTCTCCTTTCCTTTCACCTATCAGCCTGCACACTCTATCACACAACCAATCTCATCAAATACAAGAAGGGAGTTGATATTCTCAAACCTAAGGAGTGTGAAACCATGTTCCAACAAACTCCCCCTTTTGATAATATCAATCCCGTTCATGATAAACCAAAATCAAGTAGATAGAGTGCCAGAATAGATGTATGTAGCAACGTAGAACAGTATAAAGTAGAGTATCAGAGTAAAATGAACGTAGAACAGTATAAAGTAGAGTATCAGAGTAAAATGATATTGAACAAATAAGCAATACACACCTATATCGATCCCGTTCAATCCTGTTCTATCCTACTACATACTCCCCCTATCGGTGGGACGCTCCCCCTATCAATGAGCACACACACCTCAATACGCTCCCCCTATCTATGAGCACACACACACCTCAATACGCTCCCCCTATCATGAACACTACCTCCAATACCTTCTCCCCCTTTGATAATATCAAAAGAATGGGCGAGGCCAACCGACCAAGGAGGATGAAAATTGTAGGCGAGAGATAACGTAATATAGACCTACCAAGCACTTGAAATCAGAGAATTGTAAAACAGGGTCAAAATCAGGAGCAAACGCTAATCAGAGTGAAGAAAATGGACTATATGCACGAGACATAGCACACATCAAGTATGACATGAATGTTTGCAGGGTTTAGATAAATAGAGAGAAAAATAGGCAAACACAAATATCGTCATGAGAGAAAAAAATGTGCCAGTACGTATTGTGCGAAAAGCATCGAATGTAGTTGAGGTCCAATTCTTATGCGCGGAAGATTTAAATAAGATAATGACATGTGCACGTGTAGCACCAAGAGACAAAACATTCAATAGAGATATCAGGCAGACATGTTTTATATCAAGCAAACTAACGATGCTAACACCAAAGAGATATAGTGAAAAATCACGTCACATGACATAGTGCGGCATAAAGAAATTAAATCAAGGGCACAAATCATAAAGTGTAGTCCATGCACAAGATCGAAACGATTTTGTAATCCAAGGTGCTCACCCTCACAACGCTTATGAAGACTTATCAGGAGGGATGAGTAGTGCTTGGGGGGTCTGTAAGCGGGATTTGATGGCCATCATTTTATTTTGGAGTTAGGCCATCAACTTTATACATAATCAAAGCAGAACAAGACCCCAAGTCAATCGAAATCTACCCACATAGGTAGATCCACTTTAACTTGTTTACATTGGACATATGCCTTTCTAGTTTTGGCCCAAAAATTTAATTAGCATAGACACGCGCAATTTGATTTCATGACATTGATTGTTCAAGATATATCAGATATGTTAAAGTTAGTGTCACGATTTATAGCATGTCAGCTTATTATCTCAGGTTGAGTGCATGATCAAGTGGTGTGTGAGAGGTGTAATCATTATCGTAAATAAATCCTCACACATACTTAGAGGCATAGACAACGTACACCCACATTAATTTTCGCACTCAATATCTAGACAAAAATTTAACTTCGCTCATCATGACAGGATACCAATGTGCCGTACAAATTGACAAAAAGATTAGCAAACATTGTATATACTTGAAAATATACCACGACTCGGTCATATGAGCCCCCATGAGATAAACAAAACGCACTTTGGCCCTAAAACGACCACCATTTGTCTACTATATGGACACCTTAAGATATTCCCTAGCCTTGTCAAAACAGGTTGGATAAGCATGATTTTCGTGTGTACTTATATGCGAGTTAGAGTACTATCGCCTGTCGGTAGTACTACCGCGCCACGGTAACTCCGGAATAAATATGCTGTAGGTTATTTCAGATCCGCCCACACTCATTCTCACCTTGCATCCCCTTTTGGAAAGAAGCTTCTCCAGCCCTACAGATCTCCTTTGATTCCAGGTAATGCTCTATCCTTTCTCATTTTTGCTTGATTTCTTGTTTTTAGGATCCATATGAGATGTCTTTGTGGAGTAGATGTGTTCTCTCATGGCATTTTTATATCCACTTCTTCACGGATCTCCTCTCACATATCCCCCTTTTTGAAACATATTGCCATTGTTTTAGTCTATTTCGGATCTACGCTTTAAGAGGTGAAAAATATTGCCATTGTTTGTAAAGGATCCGAAATGCGGAGGAGTAAAAAGAGATACTTTCACATGTTTCATTTTTAGATGTTTATTGTCGGATCTCATCTCCTCTTTCAAGATCTACGAAGTTCATATATAGATCTATGAAAAACATGGAGATTGGAGTGGTTTTTACAAAAAAGAAATCGATTTTTAGCTCAAAACGGCGGAAAGAGGTGAAGTGCAGTCCGTCGAGCTACCGCCGGTGATAGCTAATTATCGCCTGTGATAGCTCCCAGATTTCACTCAATTTTTGTGAATTTTCAGTTTTGGATCCCAGTTCCTGATTTGAGTTTTTGAATGTTGTTTCATGCAGGAAATGGCCTCCTCGAGCGCACACTCTGGACGTCGAAGTATTTCAAAACGAAACCGTGGAGAGACTACGCACCCCGCTATAGACAACGCCACTGTGAGCATTCCTATGCTCATAGAAATTGATGATCGGTATACTCATATCTATGAGTATCTCGAAGAATCGGGCGTGTTGGCGGTGATATCAGATGGGTGTTCCTTTTCCTCCGCTCTCGTTCGAGAGTTCTACAACAACTTGAGGGATCCATCTCTGATGCGTCTGGGAGGAGGAGTTCAGTCTTGCATCGGGGATGAGATAGTTACTATCACCCATGCCGACCTGGAGACGAAGTACGTGTTGCCATCCAACCTTCCATACTTGGATGTTGTAGAATCCTTCAGGACAGCATGGGATTGGAGAGTGATGAACGAGGTTCTCCATGGAGCGGAGGGGCGTCCTGACTTTTTCACTTCGGTGGACACACTCACACCAGTTGCTCGGATAATTCAGGATATCCTCCGCCATTCGCTGATGTTCAAGGAAGGAGATACTCGAAAGATCACGGCTCAGCTATCCATGGTGACCTATCACATTATAGCGCAGAAGCCATTCAGCGTTTCAGATCTCATCCTGTCTATCATGAGGTATACTTTTCGCCTCAAGTCCCCCGATCGTCAGCGGGTAAATACACTCCCTTTGGGAGGAGTCATCCAGACCATCCTGAAGATCAAGTACCCGACCATCGACTGGACCTCCTATCCCATTGACATCTTTCCGCAGGTCTATCATGTAGGAGAGATACCGGCTGCTTCACGGGTGCGACCACAGGTGCCACCTCCGGAGCCATCGGTACCCCGGTCGGGATCTCTTCGCGAGGCAGGTCGTGGAATTCATAGCCTCATGGAGGAGCAGGGAAAGGAGATCAAAGGCATGAAGAAGATGCTTAAGAAGATCATGAGGAAGCTCAGCATTTCTTCAACATCCTCTGATGAACAGGCGTGATCCCATTTTTTCTTTGTACCCTTTCGAGTTTTTAGATTTATGAACAATTAAAAATTGATGTAATAATACAGGTACCGGCCCGAACATTTTTCTTGAATGTTTTTGGTTTCATTTTATGTGGGCAATTTAATCTCTATTTTGTTATCACTTGATTATGCATGAAAAGTGGATTTTGATCAGTATTAATTTGCTCCTAAGCTCTTTGAGTCCCGCACAACTAAATCAGACGTACGATGTGAAGTAGGAGATAGTCATGACGTGATCAAGTGTGTCATTCTACTTCACTAACGGGACATACTTAGGAGTTGAGAGGTTTGGGTATCCAGAAGGAGCCGAAAATGACTTTCCTTTTGGGAACCCAGCGATGTTGTGATACAGTTGAACCCGGTGAAGGAGGGTTCGCCCGGTCCGTCGGACTGGGCGTGCTACGTCGCGTGACTGGTCTCCATTCATACCTTGGTTTGATGTTTTTCTTATGTTGCAGATTCTCTTTTGGATGTCTAGGAGTCCTTACGTGAGAGATTGTGGTTGGGCACAATTGTCTTTGTGAATTAATCATGTTGAGATTACTTTCTGACATGAAATACTTCTTGTTACCATACTGACTCATAGCATAAAGACTTTTTGAAGGATATCTGCGTTCAATTTGTTTTGTAAATGGAGTAGTTGGTTTTCGCCAGTGGATATGATTTTCATATTTGAGGTTTTCACTCGCGTTGGCTTGAAGTTTACTGCTCCCTTTGATTTTCCTAACTGACGTGAGTGAGCTTGTGTTCAACGTGCGTTTGGAATTTTCTTGATATTGCACGTTTATGTGTTGAGAATTTTTCTTTAAAATTTCCTTAAGCACGTTGATTTTCGTTTCCAAATCTTCATTTCTCTGTTTGAGATTTGTTCTCGCTTTGGTGTAGGCAGTTGTGCTATTCTTGAGTATTGCGACTATTGAGTTAATGTGAGCTTCATACTTATTTCTATATTCTTCGAAGACCTCACTCATCTCAGTGATTTCAACTCTATAGTCCACACACTTAGCACACTCCCCCTTTGACGCTAAGTTTTCTAGAAACAGTTTCTCATTTTGTTCTCTTAGAGAAATGCACTCTTTCTCTTCCTCCTCACGTTTCTCTTTTAACTTCTCACAATTTATACAAAGTGTAGAGTTGTCCTCTAAAGAGTATACAGGAGAACTAGACACGACAGTGGAAGATTCTACACTAACATTTGCTTTTAAAAGGTTATTTTCCAAGCGTAGTTTTGAATTAATATTTTTCAGTTTCTTAAGTCTACGCCTATTCATATTCAGCATATTCAGTGTATAAACAGACTTGTATACACGGAGAGAGTTTGAGTTTCTTACAGCGCTCTTGGACGAGGCAAGATTTGAACACAAGGTTCCTTTATCATCTTCCCCTTGGCTCTTCTCGTCCAGTGACAGATGTTCATCTCCCCTCTTGCTTGACGTGTCTGTCTTGACTTCCTCCAAGAGTGCATCTCCATTTGACTCGTCACTTGGATCTATAAGAAACTGCTCGAAGTCATTATCTGCAGGATGAGAACTATAAGTAGACTCAAGATATTCCCATATCTCATATGCAGTGGAACACATGTGAATGCGTTTAAAAATTTCTTGACTAAGCCCACAAAACAAACTGTTCATAGCCTTGGCATTTAAATAACACTCGTGCTTATTTAGGCTATAAGGGGGCTTGGTACAAGTAATGTTCCAAACTTCTACATCCGTTAGCATAAGGAATTTTCTCATTAGAGTTCTCCATTCGTTATAGTTCACTCCTATAAAGAGAGGTGGTGCAAACACATTTTCGGTGTATAATTTTTCATCCCCACTCATCAGTCCATGATGGAGGTTGGCCATTATTCCCGGTGGTGAAACCGTTTTGGAATAACCTCCCTCTGATACCACTTGTTGGATCTTGTAGCCAACCTTAGAGGGGGGGGGGGTGAATAAGGTTCGACGCGTTTCTTGAAATTTAAGCGTTAATTTGTCCACAGAACCAGAGCATAGGAAACTACTGCAGAGCGTTGGGTAACCAATGTTCTGCGGTACGTTATTCACTCTTTTCCTGTACAAATAAGCTTGTGCGCACACACGTGAAACTAGACTTATCATTCACAAGTAAACATAAGAGGCAATGATATGAAGACAATATCTCATATGAATCATTTAGTCACACACAATGTTACACTTGTAATTAGGATTGATTTAAAACATGTTTACACACAATACATACAACATGGATCTCCATGACGCCGGAGATCAGAGACGGTGAATAAAGCTCTTGGGTTTTCTATACCGACCCAAAACCCGGACCGGTTGGCTCTTCACTTTCTCCCCGAAAGGTCTTAGAGCCGCTCTTCACCTCCACACCCGGAAGGGTCTTAGAGCACCGCTAGATCCCCGATCTAGACGCCCCAAATCCCGGGACGATTTTCCACGGATTCCAACCCGGATCCCGACGACCTTCCCCGGTCGATTTCCTTTACCACTTACAACAATAGAAGAAGAAAAAGATACAAAAAGAGATTACAAAATATATTCGTTAAAGTTTAGGTTCTCCCTCTTGAGAAGTTCTCCGGATAGATCTACGGCCGGTGCTTGTGATCTTCGATGGAAAGCACCCGGTCGCTAGACGTAGACGATGCGAAGCCTTGATCGCCGGAGTTCTTCGATCTCGAACGGGAGGAAGAAGCCTTGCTTTTTCTTTGACGAAGACGAGTAGAACGGACGTAGGAAGACGGCCGAACTTAGTATTCCTGGAGCACTTCGTCAATAATCTCTGGAGGCTTAGGTCTTGAGGAAACGGCGCTGCTTTTTATACGTCTTGGAGAAAATAGACTACCGCCTGCGATAACTCTATCGCCGGGCGGTAGGTTCGCGCGTAACGCCTGCCAGCTGTCTCCACACGTCTCCCGAAACGGCAACTATAACTGCTCATTAAGGAAACTGCCGTTTCAAGAGAGCTATCGCCGGGCGGTAATGGTTACCGCGTAACGCCTGCCAGCTGTCTCCACACGTCTCCCGAAACGGCAACTATAGCTGCTCATTAAGGAAACTGCCGTTTCAAGAGAGCTATCGCCGGGCGGTAAAGGTTACCGCGCCCAGTCAGAGCGATAGCGCCATTTCGCCAAATAATTCTACCGCCTGCGATAAGACTATCTCCTGAGCGGTAGGTACCATCGTCGACGATCGTCCCCTCGATGCACGTCGACCGGATACCGCCGGCGGTAGCGTCCTGTCGCCGGGCGGTAGCTTTTGATTGTCGACGATCCTTCCTTAGCTGATAAATGGTCTGTCAACCATTGAACCGATATGCGTCGATCGAGATGGTTACCGCGCTGCGATAAGGTTGTCGCCGGGCGGTAGTAACCTTTTGAAGCTCTTCTCCTTTCCTTTCACCTATCAGCCTGCACACTCTATCACACAACCAATCTCATCAAATACAAGCAGGGAGTTGATATTCTCAAACCTAAGGAGTGTGAAACCATGTTCCAACAGTTTCTAACAAGTCGATCGCCTCCGGCTCAAGCAGAGAGGATGAGGAACATTTGTCTCATGGGGAAACATCACAATGAATCCAAGAGCGAATCCAGTGTTCATAGTGGAACTGATCAAATGTGGGAAAAAGAAAGTCGAGTGACAAGATTGCTCTCACTCTTTGAGCACAATAAGAAAATTGAAAGAGAGACTCTCCAAGACTTCCTCCAAAAATGAAACTCTTACCAAAGAGAGGAAGGACTTGAAAAAGGAATTTATAAACTTATCTTAGCCACATTGAGAATGGAAAGAAGCAATTCACACACTGGTGTGTTATGCTTGTCATGAAAAACACTGTGTTAAAGGCAAAGATCCACAACCTGAACCGTGTCATCCAAAAGTTTGGAATAGGTCGAAAATCTCTTAATATGATGTTGGGATATTAGTGTTGTGGATCTGGAAAGTTTGGGCTGGAATAAAAACATGTGAAGATACTACCCGACAGTACAACTACGACCATCGAAAGCTCATCTCCAACAAATCTGAACAATAAGCTTCAGAAACAAAAAAGTGAATCGCAGTAAATCTGGAAACCTATGCCTATTCTTTAGCATGAATCCAAACAAAGCACAAAAGGTGATATCCAACGCCTATATCAAGTTTGTCAAATATAATACGTTTGATCACACTTTTGATTTGTGCTTAAAGAAAGGATTAATGAAAATTGCTCAAATCTGGATGTTAAAGTCGACTACCTATACTATGAGTGGAATAAATTGGGGAACCAGATCTTTACACTCATCCTCCTTTTAGATGTGCTGGCAGGATAAGAACAGTGAGGACATTTAATACTTGGACTCTGGTTGTTCCAAGCACATGGTTGGTGGTGAAGAGAAGTTCCTTAGCTTGGAGAAGAAGAAAGGAGGCATGCTGATTTTTGGTGACACAGCAAAGGACACATTCTTGGTATTGTCACCACAGGTAACAAAATATTTTTTTCCAAATGTATTACTTGTAGAAGGTTTATAGCACAATTTAATTTCTATTTGAAAATGTTTTAGTTATCTTACCTAAATCACCTAGAGGGGGTGAATAGGTAAGTTGTGCGTCTTTTTGCAGAATAAAAAAATTAACAAACTATGCACAAAAAATTAACAAAGCAATCACAGACGACACCAAAAATTATAGTGGTTCCCCAACCTTGGGTACATCCACTTTCCACTCACCAATCTAGCAATGCACTAGACTCGGCTACTCCACTAATCTCGGACTGAAAATAATCCAACACCTCGGAATATCATTCCTACAACTCGATCCCAAAAACTGGATCTACACTCAGAAGATAAAACTTCCTACAAGAACTTGGAGAACAAAGCTCCCACGACTCGGAGAAAGATCTCCTACAAGAATAGATTAAAATAAACAAATACAAAGAGTGATTTGATCTCAGATCTTGAAAACTTCTATCTGTTCTTCTTCCTTGAACTTTGTGGCTTTGTCAAAAATGGTTGAAGAAGAATCGGCAATATCTCAGGATTTGAAATTCTCTGAACCCAGAAAGATAAAGTGTCAGATCTGTAGTTTTATAGAATGACTTGATCTCTGAATCGATCTGGATTGGAAGCAAATCAGCAAGAATGGCGATGAAGAGCAGCGCTTCCGATTATGGAAAGAAATTACGGATTCAGAAAAACTTGGAAAATCTTGCTGCTGATTGTTATTCTTCTTCTTAGGGTTGGTTGAAAATGACAAGACTTTATATAAGACTTGCCTAACGGCCATAATCGCAATTAATGACAGCCACATGGACCAATCATACGCTAATGTCATTTGAAATTCACGTCTGATTGGACATAGAATATTTTCAGAAAAACAGTACGGGTGTTCTCGAGAAGGAGGATTGTACTCGAGAAAAAAATCATACTGGTCCTCGCGAAGAATAATGAGGATCTCGAGAAAAAATACTTAGAAAACTATGTGGAGGTGGAAATCTGCACTGTTGAGACAGAAAGAAGTACTCGAGAAAAATATACTTTTGTTCTCGAGAAGAATCATCCTGGTACTCGAGAACATATAATCATCTCGAGAACAGATGTTTTGCACTCGAGAAAAATACTCTGGGTCTCGAGAAATAACTCTTGCATCTTGATAACAAACCATAGTCTTCTCGAGAATAAATTTGGTCTTCTCGAGAAAAAGACTTAGAAAAATAATTGTCTGGAAAAGAAACAACCCGAGAAGAAATGTCATATAGTACTCGAGCACATATGCCCTTTTAGAGAACAACATTAAGCTTTCTCGAGAACAACTTCTGTCACTCGAAATTAAGACAAGTCTTACTCGAGAAATGTCTTTAGTCCTTCTCGAGTACAAATATAGTACTCGAGAAAAATACTTAGACAAATCTGAAAATCTGAAAAACTTAATTCTTCATTAAAATCAACATCCATCTTTTCTCTTGCCCTTAGTAATTTAAAAGGAAGTGTGTCCTAATAGAGAGGCTACAGATGAGTCAACACCATGGATCACACAATGAGAGATTATATTATATGGTCCTGTGTTTGGAGACTCATTGTAGAATGACATTAGTCTACACTTAGCAATTATGTCCTGCAGGCACTTAACTAAAAATAACATCAAATACAAACTTAATTCATCTTAGTTTAAGGGTGACTTCATACAAATCTGGGCTATTTTGGATGCAATACCCAACAATATCCCCCTATTTGTAGAAGTCAGAACCCTATACACTAAGGTGAATTACATCAAGAGAAAACAAATAAAGAAACTAATAGTATGAAAATTGGGAGAAATGCAGTAATATCTAAAAATCAGATCAGCAGAGTTAGAAGTTCATATAAACAGAAATTTGTCCAAGAGAAAATTTGAATTTCACAATTTCAATCATAATGACAACTTCTAGCATCTTCAATTTACTGATCTTGCTGATGGTGTTATTCTTGTCTCTCTAGCTTCTCCCGTTGTCTCTTTTGGTAGCTGAATGGCTTGGGGAAATACTTAGGAGGTCTAGGTGGAGCCTTGAGATTATTTCTGCCATCTATTCTGTTATAAATCCTTCTCTTTCTAAGAGACTTCTCATATAAATCCCATTCATCTTAGCTGTAATGCAAGCTTCTCTTTTCATTGTAATCAACTACTAGCTTTAGAGTATCAAGAATAACAGACTTGGAAGTAGGACTCCAAACTTCAGTATACTCTTGAGGTCTTTTCCCTTCATCTTCTAGATGTGGAGTTGATCTACTTGCAGAGGCTGCATCACCATATTTCCTTCTTTTGGCTTTTTGAACTTGAAAGTCTACCTAGTGTCAGCTATGTGCACCTATGGGGGGGGGGGGGGAATAGGTGACGTGTGGTTCTTTTGCGGAATTTACAGATGTACCTGCACAATAAAAACAACAAACACAGCACACAGAATACACAGCAAATTTATAGTGGTTCCCCGACTTAGGTACATCCACTTTCCCCCTTCGACCTATCTCCCCAACAAGGGACGACTCGGTCACTTCTCCAACGGGATTGAAATCCAATCCCTTCACTAACGGAAGGAGCCCTTCCACACGTGAGAGTCAACACTCCCACAAAATGGGTTGCACCCAACCCTTACAACACAGAACAAAAGTTCCTTTACAACAAAAGTAAATATGGAATGTATATGAGATTCAAACTTCTTTCGGAGACTACGGTGTTCCTCTTTGTTCGACGACGTGTTCTTGAAGTCGATGAAGAGTCTACGACCTTGGTCTCACTTGGAGAGGATCTCCCGGAACCGGAGGCGGCAATCCGAGAGGCGGCTTGGTTCAGAGTCGGCTGCCACGAAGGTGCGCTGCTGCAGTGCTTTGAGATCCAAACTTCTTAGCGAAGCATACTAGGTCTACCAACGGTCACTCTAGGATCGGTCATCTCGATCGATTCGGACGGGGGAGTTTTTCCCGGTCAACAAATCGAGAGACAAGAGATCTCTGGATAGACACGTGAGACGCAAGCTTTGCTAAGCTTCTGTCGCCGGAGATCGAGAAGAAGAACGATTAGCGGCGGCGACGTACTAGCCCGAGCGCTACGGCAGCGGAGAAGAGAAATCACGATATTAGGGTTTCGTGCTCGGCTTCTTTCTGTGTAGGTACTGTTCAAAATACCCATGTATTTATACCCTGAAGATACAGCAATTTTGACCGTTTGTGGGACCCACAAAAGGAATCCCCAAATTTCGGTTCAAACTAGTCCAGAAGCAGAATCCGGTCCAGCAGCGATCTGAGAAAACGCCAAGTCAAAATCGGCGAGAATCGCAGACGATTCTCGACGAATCGGCGAGAATCACTTTGTGATTCTCGTCGAATCACTCACTGATTCTCAACGAATTTTACTGTGTACATGGGCTGCTTGGCCACTGGTTCGGCGGGAATTACAAGTGATTCTCGCCGAATCTTACTTGGCACCATTTTGAGATGGCCGGAAGGAGTCGGCGAGAATCACTGATGATTCTCGTCGATTCGGCGAGAATCACTGATGATTCTCGCCGATTCGGCGAGAATCACTTGGTGATTCTCGCCGAATTTGCCTTGGACGATTTTTCGTCTTCCACCTAGGAGCTGCTCCTTGATCCTCCATGCTCCTTGTCTTTTCTTGCATATGAACGGCCCTGTACTTGAAAGTAAGTGCACTCCAATAGAGAGAGTACATATAGGCCAACACACTGATCTGCTCAACGAGGGATTACGTCGTGCAGACCCGTGTATATTAACCTACTGCACCCTGACATTGGTGTGCACTTAGCGTGGAGAAACTGCAAGTACAACTTGAAAAAGTTTATCAAATACATAGTCTATTGACCTTAGCTTGTCCAGGGGCTTCTTCAAATCAGGTACATTGTGGATACAATACCCAACAATCTCCCCCTATTTGAAGAAGCCTAAACCCTACAAGCTAAGGTGAATAGAGCAAATGGAAAAGAAAGTAACTAAAAGCCATAAACTTAACATCATTAAGTGGAGTCATCCCTTACCAATACCGATTGCTGAGGAGCAAGCTGGAGCCACCTTAGCCTTGACCCCGAGAGGGTAATCTCCCCCTTTTCGGCTTCGGCAAATCGGGGTCTGTAACCTTTGGCCCTTTGCTCCCCCTCAGTTCTTGCAGCTGTACTCACGCTGGAGTTCCCGGCTCCCCCTCAGATTATGCACGAGTCGGGAGCTTCTGCAGTCTTCATTCTTCATAATTGAGCATCCCCAATTCTGTCTTGAAAAGATTGAACTTTGCCTCGTCTAAGGGCTTTGTGAATATATCAGCAATCTGCTTGTCCGTGGGGACATAACAGAGAGAGATGTCCTTGTTTTCCACGTGCTCCCGAATGAAGTGGTAGCGCACTTCAATATGCTTCGTTCTGCTGTGCGAGACAGGATTGTTGGCAATGGCAATTGCACTGGAGGAGTCGCAGTACATAGGAACTTCCTTGAACTGAAGGTTGTAGTCGGCCAACTGATTTCTGATCCAAAGGAGTTGTGCGCAACAGCTGCCTGCGGAGATGTACTCAGATTCTGCTGTGGAGGTAGCCACACAGTTCTGCTTCTTGCTGTTCCATGAGATAAGCCTTCTTCCGAGGAATTGGCACGTCCCGGAAGTGCTTTTCCTGTCATCCCTGCTCCCTGCAAAATCAGCATCTGAAAAGCCTATTAGCTCGACATCATTGTTTCTCGGGTACCACAAGCCAAGATTAGGAGTACCTTTAAGGTATCTTAGAATTCGCTTTGCAGCGACATGGTGAGATTCCTTAGTGTTCACCTGATATCTGGCACATACACATGTGGAGAACATAATATCTGGTCTACTGGCAGTAAGGTAGAGCAGGGATCCAATGATGCTTCTGTATTTGGTTTCATCAAAAGGTTTACCTTTCTCATCCTTATCCAGAGACATGGTGGATCCCATTGGAGTCCTCATAGAGGTTGCACTCTCCATACCGAATTTCTTAAGGAGTTCGTTTGTGAACTTCGTCTGAGAGATGAAGATTCCATCCTCAGACTGTTTCACTTGAAGTCCTAAGAAATACTTGAGCTCTCCCATACTGCTCATTTCAAACTTTCCTTGCATAAGTTTAGAAAACTTTTTGCAAAGATTGTTGTCCGTTGAGCCGAATATTATGTCATCGACATAGATTTGCACCAGCAAAATCTTGCCTTTGACTTCCCTGAGAAACAAAGTTTTATCTATTTTACCTCTAGAGAACTTGTTCTCAAGAAGAAACCTAGATAAAGTCTCATACCAAGCTCGTGGAGCTTGTTTCAACCCATATAATGCTTTATTAAGAAAGTAGACATGGTTGGGAAAAGTAGGATCGACAAAACCTGGGGGTTGAGCGACGTATACTTCCTCTTTTAGGTCTCCGTTCAGGAATGCCGATTTCACATCCATTTGATAGACTGTGAATCCTTTGACTGCAGCATACGCCAGGAACAACCTGATTGCCTCGAGCCTTGCTACTGGTGCAAAGGTCTGGTCGAAATCAATCCCTTCCTCCTGTCGGTAACCTTGAGCCACCAGCCTGGCTTTGTTCTTTACGATGACACCATGTTCATCCAGCTTGTTTCTGAAGATCCACTTTGTGCCGATCACGTTATGCTTGTATGGTCTGGGAACCAGTGTCCAAACTTTGCACCGTTCGAATTGATGTAGTTCCTCTTGCATGGCCAGAATCCATGCCGCATCCTTGTTCGCCTCGTCGAACTTCTTTGGCTCTACCTGTGACAGGAAACTAAGATGCAATACTTCGTTAGTTGTACCTCTTCGAGTTCTGACGCCGACACGAGGATCTCCGATGATCTGTTCTCTAGGATGATCCCTCACGTGACGGAGCTCTAGAAGTCTGGCGTCCGGTGCTTCAACTACTTCTTGGGCTTCTCTTTCTTCCAAGTGATTTGATTCATCTTGATCTTCGACATTTTCAGATGACGTGGAGGTGGACACTTTGATGTACTTAGGAGTGTCATCTTGAGCGGGCTCATCCAGACTCAGCTGTTTCAATCGTGCACCTGCATCTTCAAGAATACCACTGGAAGAGTTGCTGTGAAGCAAACTTCCTTCATCAAATACAACATTTATTGATTCTTCTACCACTAGGGTTTTCTTATTGAAGACCCTATATGCCCGACTATGGGAACTATAGCCCATGAATATGCCTTCGAAGCATTTTTCACCGAATTTAGTACGCGGGTACTTCCCATTATTTAGTACATAGCATCTGCAACCAAAAATCCTAAAGTAGGACATGGTTGGTTTCCTGCCTTTCAGTAGCTCGTAGGGTGTCTTACGATGATGCTTGTTGATCAATGCTCGGTTTTGTGCATGACAAGCTGTATTGACAGCCTCTGCCCAGAAGTATTCAGGGAGAGAGGCGTCTTTCAACATTGTCGTGCAGGCTTCAATGAGAGTTCTATTTCTCCTCTCCACAACCCCATTTTGCTGAGGAGTGCGTGGGGAGGAAAACTCATGAAAGATACCGTGTTCTTCACAGAATTTTGTCATAGCACCAGATTCGAATTCTGTTCCATGGTCACTTCTGACTTTGACCACGGAGCAGTTAAATTCGTTCTGAACTTGCTTGACAAAATTAGTGAAGATATCAAAAGTATCTGACTTTCGTTTCAAAAAGAACACCCATGTAAACCGAGAGTGATCATCAACTATCACTAGCGTATATGATTTGCCTCCCAAGCTATGAACTTGCATTGGACCAAACAGGTCCATATGTAACAGGTAAAGACATCGGGAAGAGTCTTTGTCTGCAATGCTCTTAAAGGTAGCCCGTGTCTGTTTGCCCATCTGGCATGCATGACAGGGGCTATCCTTGATGCACTTGATACTGGGAGCATCTCTTACTAAATTCTTAGAAAATAGCATACTAATTGTCTTATAATTAATATGTGCCAATCTCTTGTGCCATTGTTCACAAAGAGATGCACTGCCTGTTGCCACAAGGCATACGGGGGTAGATGAATCTATACTAAGAAAATCTAAGCAGAAGATATTTCTGCTCCTAATGCCTGATAATACCGTCTCAGAAGAGGTACGTGAAATTATCAGACATTTATCCTTGCAGAACTTAACGTCATAACCTTTGTCACATAACTGACTTACGCTGATCAGGTTATGGTTTAACCCTTCAACATAAGCCACGTCGGTGATAGAGAGTATACCGTTGGAAATCATACCGTAACCTCTGGTGACTCCTCGATCTGACCCTCCGAAGATGACTTTGGGTCCATTCTCAACGGGAGTGTAATCACGCAGCAGGCTTCTTATCCCAGTCATATGCCGGGAGCATCCACTGTCCAAATACCAGATTGGCGTTTTGGTGGCCTTTGGACATTCCTGCAAAACAAAATTAATTCGCCTTAGGAACCCAATCGACTTTGGGTCCTAGATTCCTGGTTAGCACACTCCCCCTCGGTTGGTTAACCCTATGAGTGGTCGGCCTCACATTATTAACATGGGGAGTCTCGTAATGTCTTGGATTAAACCAACAATCCACGGCAAAGTGACCGACTTTGCCACAGCACCAACAGTCGAACCTGTTGTATCTCTTCCTAGGCTCCTGCCTTACCCTTGGAGCGGTGGGTGCAGCTGGGGCCTTGGATCTGGAGGTGGAGACCTCATGGTGACAACAGTCACATGACTTTGTCACCTTCTGTATAACAGGTTTGGCCTTAGGTGCCTGCTTTCCATTATGGCCGCTAGAGAACGTACCATAATTTCCTATGTGGATTTCCTCATAAGGTGCCTTGAAGGCACTCTCACCAAAGTTCCGGGGGAAGTTCCAACCGTCATACCGGCTCTTAGGCTTTGCAACCGAGGGCCGGAAATGATGCCCAAATGTTGACTCAAAGTCATGTTGGTTGCAAGGAAAGACAGGCTTTCTGAACGCAACAGGACTAAGAGGAGCCTTACCCTTTTCATCAGCAGAGGCCTTCTTGGCGGCCTTATTCTTCCTCTGGTTCTTGTTTCTCCTAGATGAAGAACCAGATGCCCCAATATGCCCCAAGCCAGCTCCTTTGGCCTTAGCAGAGAAGGTGTCAACGACTGGAAGCACTGTTTTTGGCATAGAGAAGCTCTGAACGATCTTACTTTCTGCCGCAAGTAGTTCTTCCAATTTGTTGACTTCCTCCTGCTTGAGATCAAGGAGCTTCAAAGACTCTGAGTGCTTTGAAGTTAGGTCAATGTGCTCCTGTCTGAGAGAGATCAAGCTAGTGACCTCTTCCCTTAGGGATACACACTCACCCTTGAGGAATTTTACTTCCTTCTTCTCAGCCTTCAGTCTTTTGCGGCACTCATCGAAAGTGTTGAGCAAAAGCTCATACTTTTCGAGGAGCTCAGCTTCACGGGCCGAAGGGCTATCCTCAGGTTCATCATCCTGAGACTCAGGATCAGAGTCGGAGTCGGAGAGAGGGGTGTGAGCTTTTACCTTCCCAGTGAATGGGGGGCATTCTCCTTCTGAGTCCGATCGACCCACCAGCCCGAAGTAGGCTTCTTCATCATCACTGGAGTCTGAGGAATCAGACTCACTTAGTGTCTTTGGCCGTTTAGCGATGTAGCTTCGCTCCTTCTTCTTGTCTCTGGAGGACTTGTGCTCCCCTTCTTTTCCTTTTTCCCTCTTGCCTTGATAGCAGTCGGCCACGACGTGCCCTGACTTATTACATCCAAAGCATATAATGTCAGAAGAACGATGTTTATTGGGTTTAGATGCATACCTGTCAGAAGAGTAGTTTTTCTTCTGATGTCTGGAAGAGGAGCCGTCTCTCTTTCTTTGATTCCTCATCTTGAGGAACTTCTTGAACTCTCGAGTGATGAGGGAGAAATCCTCCTCCGACAGTTCTGAGCTGGAGGAGCATGGATCGGAGTCCTCCTCCTCATCCTTTTTCCTGGCACGGTACGACACCGTGCTCTTCCCTTTTCTGGAGTGACTGGCTTTTAGAGCCACAGTCTTTTATTTTGCAGCAGCCTTTTCTGCTTCTTCCTCAGCTTTCCTGGTGTTCAGCTGAAGCTCATAGGACATCAGCTTCCCAAACAGAATTTGTGGATCAGTTTCTGCCAGTCTGCCAAATTCTCTGATGGCGCAGATCTTAGTGTCCCATTCCTTAGTAAGGGACCTAAGGAATTTGTCATTGAGTTCACCATTGGTGAACACTCTTCCGTACCCCTTGAGGGCGTTGACAATCTTTAGGAAGTTCTCGTAGGTGACCCCGATCTCTTCCTTCGGCCCTTGTCTGAAGGCTTCATACTTCTGGTTCAGGAGGGATCTCCGATCATCCCTCACTTCATCTGTGCTCTCCATAAGAATGATCAGACACTGCCAGATCTCCTGAGCTGTCCTGCAATTGCTGAAGTTCTACATCATCGAGTCATCAACTGCACTGACCAGGATGTTTCTTGCCTTCATGTCAAGGCCCACTAGGACCATCTCATCCTTGTCCATTTCAGAGAGTGTCTTCGGCACTTTCTTGGTGGGATCAATGGTGGAGGCCTTAGTGGGGACATAAGGTCCCTCCAGCACGATCATGAACAGTCGAGGGTCCACTGCTTCCATGTAGAACCTGATCCTTTCCTTCCAGATAGGAAAGTTGAGTCTGTTGCACACTGGGATCTTGCCGGAGTACTTGAGCCCGTCCATAGTAGATGTAAGTCTCCTTGTTGACACTAGTGGCAGGATTCTACTCAAGGTGTTAACCTTTTGATGAGTAACCTCGCTTTGATACCACTTGAAAGTCTACCTAGTGTCAGCTATGTGCACCTATGGGGGGGGGAATAGGTGACGTGTGGTTCTTTTGCGGAATTTACAGATGTACCTGCACAATAAAAACAACAAACACAGCACACAGAATACACAGCAAATTTATAGTGGTTCCCCGACTTGGGTACATCCACTTTCCCCCTTCGACCTATCTCCCCAACAAGGGACGACTCGGTCACTTCTCCAACGGGATTGAAATCCAATCCCTTCACTAACGGAAGGAGCCCTTCCACACGTGAGAGTCAACACTCCCACAAAATGGGTTGCACCCAACCCTTACAACACAGAACAAAAGTTCCTTTACAACAAAAGTAAATATGGAATGTATATGAGATACAAACTTCTTTCGGAGACTACGGTGTTCCTCTTTGTTCGACGACGTGTTCTTGAAGTCGATGAAGAGTCTACGACCTTGGTCTCACTTGGAGAGGATCTCCCGGAACCGGCGGCGGCAATCCGAGCGGCGGCTTGGTTCGGAGTCGGCTGCCACGAAGGTGCGCTGCTGCAGTGCTTTGAGATCCAAACTTCTTAGCGAAGCAAACTAGGTCTACCAACGGTCACTCTAGGATCGGTCGTCTCGATCGATTCGGACGGGGGAGTTTTTCCCGGTCAACAAATCGAGAGACAAGAGATCTCTGGATAGACACGTGAGACGCAAGCTTTGCTAAGCTTCTGTCGCCGGAGATCGAGAAGAAGAACGATTAGCGGCGGCGACGTACTAGCCCGAGCGCGACGGCGGCGGAGAAGAGAAATCGCGATATTAGGGTTTCGTGCTCGGCTTCTTTCTGTGTAGGTACTGTTCAAAATACCCATGTATTTATACCCTGAAGATACAGCAATTTTGACCGTTTGTGGGACCCACAAAAGGAATCCCCAAATTCCGGTTCAAACTAGTCCAGAAGCAGAATCCGGTCCAGCAGCGATCTGAGAAAACACCAAGTCAAAATCGGCGAGAATCGTTTGTGATTCTCGTCGAATCACTCACTGATTCTCAACGAATTTTACTGTGTACATGGGCTGCTTGGCCACTGGTTCGGCGGGAATTACAAGTGATTCTCGCCGAATCTTACTTGGCACCATTTTGAGATGGCCGGAAGGAGTCGGCGAGAATCACTGATGATTCTCGTCGATTCGGCGAGAATCACTGATGATTCTCGCCGATTCGGCGAGAATCACTTGGTGATTCTCGCCGAATTTGCCTTGGACGATTTTTCGTCTTCCACCTAGGAGCTGCTCCTTGATCCTCCATGCTCCTTGTCTTTTCTTGCATATGAACGGCCCTGTACTTGAAAGTAAGTGCACTCCAATAGAGAGAGTACACATAGGCCAACACACTGATCTGCTCAACGAGGCATTACGTCGTGCAGACCCGTGTATATTGACCTACTGCACCCTGACATTGGTCTGCACTTAGCGTGGAGAAACTGCAAGTACAACTTGAAAAAGTTTATCAAATACATAGTCTATTGACCTTAGCTTGTCCAGGGGCTTCTTCAAATCAGGTACATTGTGGATACAATACCCAACAGAACTTCTGGAGGATGAGGAGGCATACTTATATGTTCTGATTCCCACACTTGTTCATAAACATCAAGAGGGGGACCTTCAAAATAATTTGGAGGTGGTCCTTTAAAGTATTCTAGAGGTGGAGAAAATGTTTGCCTGTTAACATCCAGGTTTGTAGGAGGAGGTGCATTATGATCCATGACAAATTTAGGAAATAGCTGATTATACATCCATATAGAAGTATCATAAGTATATAACTTAGTACTTTTGATTTCTTTAAGTACAGATGTCTGAATATCTTTCAGATGTTCTTCCCATTGATTTTTCAAGGACTGAGATTGTTTTTCCAATAGTTCTT
The DNA here is from genome assembly GCA_039583875.1 of Platanthera guangdongensis. NCBI lineage: Eukaryota > Viridiplantae > Streptophyta > Magnoliopsida > Asparagales > Orchidaceae > Platanthera > Platanthera guangdongensis. Next base: position 171,091,141 of record CM077153.1, on the reverse strand, counting down.
TCACTTTGTCCTCCCCCTTTATGACTTCTAGGGATAGGTGCTGATGTCTTCTTCTTTAAAGTTCCCAACTTCTTCAGAAGTTTTGAAGTTCCTTTCATCAGCTCTTTTGTCTAGTAGAATCGGATTATTGGTAAGAGTGACTGATTGCTCCATGACTATACCAATGCTAGTAATTGTGTGATCTGTTGCTTTTCCACCTATTTGCAGGAGTCTTTTAAATTCATCTGTATTGTTTTGGATTTCAGCAAATCCTCAACTCATTTACTTTTCTAATGCAGTTACTTTTTTAGTGACAACTTTCAGAGAATCATCAAAGTATTTTCTCTGAACAGCAAGCATAGCTTCAATTTTATGTAGAATGGCACCTTCAAGGAAGATTTCTTTCTGAGTAGATGGTGGAGGCTGAGTAGGGACAGTCCATGGAAGAATTTCTTCAATTACAACAGTAGAGGTAGCGGCTTTCTTCTTGTTTACTGTGCTGTTTTCATCTTCATTAATTGTGGGCAGTATGGTTGGAATCTTGAAATGAAGACTTGGAAGGGGTGGTTTAGTAGCTTCAACTGGTATTTCATCATCAGAATCATGAATGCAAACAATTTAATCATCATGCATATCTTTAGGAGATTTCTCAGGTTCATGTACAGGTGATTTTTCAGCTTCTGGAGATTTTTCTGCATGAAAAGGAGACTTTGTTGGAGTCTTGGCTGGTGGTTCAGGAGACTTAGGATATGTTGCTAAAGATGAAGGAAGATCTTTAGTAACATGGAAGGGGGGGTTCTATGGAAGATAATTCCTCTATCATTCTATTGATGTCATCTTCAGTGGATAAAATCTGATCTTGAGTCTGGGCATTTGTAAGATTTTTTGAGTCAGGAAAGTCAGCAGCAGTAGAATCTGAAATATCAGTTTGTTGGTATGGATGAAGAGTAGCAGGTGGACTAGTTTGAGGAGGAATCTCTGTAGTAACAGGAGTAACTTTGGCTGGAATTTCTGAAGAGATTGGTGCTGGAGCTAGAGTAGGCTGGGCTGAGATAGATGGGGCAGGCTCCCCCTCAATAACTGAATCAGTTATCTGATGTGAAGGAGGAGATGGGGTCATGTCCACATCTTCAATTTCCTTATCAGCTTTATTAGTTTTTTGTAATTTAACCTCCTATCTTGGGATGGAGGTAATCGACACCTTCATGTGGTGGAGGGTTGTGCCCTTTTCATGGGAAAAGCTTCTGGATTCATCTGATTCAGGTGGAGAGAAATTATTTTTTATATAGTTTGGGCTCTTAATACATCCCTTAATCTTGTCAAATAACATCATTCCCCACTGGAACGTCTTTCTACATATAATTACAGTTATAAAATCAAAGAACTCTGGGGTAATATAGCTGATAGAACTGGTTTTTTGCATAGAAGTACTTTGACCAGTATATCTGCTTGTAACTTGCTTTCAGGATTCATGAATCGCCTTCTAATTTTGTGGGATGAGTGGCGAATCCCACAGAAACTATAAGCTCTATCATAGTCAGGTTCTTCAAGAGCATCTTCTTCATATATGACTGGAAGTTGCAGAAATTGAGAAACAGAGAGGGCAGTCATCTTTACCTTAATATATTTAATATTTGACTTGAGTACCTTACCATTCCTTTTAACTTTGACATGCTGTAAAAACTCTTCAACATCAGTAGTTAGAATGCGTCAAGGGTGTTCCAGAACAAAAGACAGTTGGGCGGTTTTGAGTAGAAGTAGAACATTCTTAAAATCGTCTGAAATCTCTACAATCCCTATAGAAATGAGTTCACTGCCGATCCCAAGCTTTGAAGAAGAAGCCATTGATGTCTAAAAATTAATCTTGGCTGGCCGGCGAATGGGAAAACTGGCTTGCGGCTGATGACGGAGACAGAGGAAGATGAAATGTCTTTTCTCGAGAGGAAGGGTTTTGAAATCGAGAATAAAAATTTCTTGAACTTATTTCTATTTATAGTTACCTGTAATTATGATGATAAAATATATAAACAATCATTAAAAGTACCTATAATGAGGCGGTTAAGCGCCTGGGTGCCGATATGAAAAATTGAACTTGAAGAAAAATTTGAAACCATATTTCTCGAGAGGGCTAGTTGTTCTCAGGAACAAGTTTGATAGCACTCGAGTATAATATGACTTGGTCTCGAGTAGAATGAGCCATGTTCTAGAGTAGAATACTCATTATTCTCGAGTAGAATATTTAGTCTCGAGAAGTAGGTCTGCTATTCTCCAGAGGAATAGCATAGAAATTTTTATTAAGCTTACTATGCAATCTTTTGATTGTTAAACACTTTGTAAACTTTTGGAAAATGAATATGACAAGTTATTAGAACAATGTGTTGTGTGATAAATTTGTTGTGTGATAAATTTATTTCATAGTTGTTCTGAGATTATGTCTTTGTATACATGTTTGATTGATACATGTTTATGTTTGCCCTGTTATATATTCCTGCTTTACATCATGTTATAATTTTATTATGAATGATGTATATCATTGACTAAGGGTTATGACTTCTCCAAATAGGGGGAGATTGTTGGGTACATTGGTTTAAATGTACCTGATTTGAAGAAGCCTCACCCAACTCAATGATATACATCAAAATGTATTTGATGTATTTTTGAGTTACCTTGTGCAGGTTAAGTATTTGCAGGAAAGAAGAAAATGTTTCTAAGTCCATGTGTCGACACTTAAGAAGACTTATGTCGACACCCAGACAAGCAGTGTCGACACTTGGAGTGATTGTGTCGACACTAGGGATGCTGAGTCGACACCAGGCACAAAGTGTCGACACAAGGAGCTGTGTCGACACTCAATGAAGAAAAGTGCAGTGAAGCAGTGTCGACACTTATCAGTTGTGTCGACACCCAGTGAAACTGTGTCTACATCAGAAAGTGTCGACACTTGGAGCTGTGTCGACACTCAGCAAAAGTCAGCAAAAGCTAAGTATAAGTGTCGACACTCAGAGCAATGTGTCGACACTCAGCAGAAGAGTCAACACTTGAAGAAAGTGTCGACACAAGAAAGAATGTGTCAACACTCAGCTGAAGACTCAACACTTGAAGAAAGTGTCGACATAAGGAGCTGTGTCGACACTTAGCAAAGATCATCAAAGTTCAACAAAATATTCTAAGTACAAGTGTCGACACTAAGGGGATGTGTCGACACTCAACTGAAGTCTCAACAGAAGAAGAATGTGTCGACACAAGGAGCTGTGTCGACACTTAGCAAGTATCAGCACTGAAGGCAAGTGTCGACACCAAGAAGATGTGTCGACACTAAAAAAAGTTCAACACATGAAGATGTGTCGACACAAGGAGATGTGTCGACACTTACAAGAATTCAGCAATATACTGAAGTACAAGGACTTGTGTCGACACACATTATCAGTGTCGACACATAAAGAAGAAGCTGTGTCGAGATATAAAGTCAACAACACAAGGAGTTGTGTCGACACCTTGTAGGCTAGTGTCGACATTTAGACAACTTGTGTCGACACTTGGTCTATAAGTGTCGACACTTAAAGACAGATAATCTCGACACTTTCAGACAGTTAGAGAATTTTCAAGAACTGACTGGATGACTTGACAGCTGCCTTTCCAGCCGGTCTACTGCACCTGTCAGAGTTGTCAGAAAACAGTTATGAACCGGACCAGCCGGTTACCATGAAGAAGGCCTATAAATAGGCTCTTACTGTCTACAGAAGTGGTGTGTGATCAATATACAAAGAAGATCTAGCTATCAAGTGAAGATCTAAGAAGTTGGAGAGAGAGAGCTCCATCCAAGAAGTCAGCCATTGGAACCAGGCTGAGAAGAAGGGTTCAGATTTGGTCTGAATCTTAAGTAGCAGAGATCAAGGATCAACTGCAGAAGGGAATCAATCTTATTGTGTTCTACATTCAAGAAGCTTTGAAGAAAGCCAAGTCAGATTGATTTCAACTGAGTTCTTCCAAGAACTCATCAAGAAACTCACAACTTATCTCTCTTTCATCTGAGTTGTTGAGTATATATTTTTGTATTCATTATAACTTGTAGGATCCTTAGGGATCTGAGATTGTAAGCCTGTAATTATAAAGGCTGAGTGTAGGGTCTGTGTGCCTGAGTGTAGGAGAGTTTAATCTCTGAGTGTAGGCCTTGGTGGCTGAGTGTAGGCCTTGGTGGCTGAGTGTAGGCCTTTGTGGCTGAGTGTAGGCTTTGTGGAAAAGATGAGTTGTAGGGCCTTGGGCCTGAGTTGTAGGAACCTGTTTTGGGGTTCTGAGTGTAAGATCTGATGATCTGAGATAGTGGAGGAGTTTGGCCGAATCTAGTACACTGCTAGATAGGCGAAGGGGGAAAGTGGATGTAATAGTGAGTGCTCAGAATATAATAGTGAGTGCTATAGATGATGCTACCTTTCAGAATTTGATACACTGCAAGACATCCAAGGAGATGTGGGATACCTTGATTGTGTATATGGAGGGTTCTGAAGAAGTAAGGCAAGACAGAAAATCCTTGTTAAATCAAGAATATGAAAGTTTTAGACAAGGTAGATCTGATAGCATAACTGAATGCTATAAGAAGTTCTATAGGATTGTGAATGAGCTTATGTCCTATGGCAGAGAGTTCAGTAATTATGAACTTAATGATAAGTTTCTAAGGTCCCTTACAAAAGATTGGGACACCAAGATCTGTGCCATTAGGGAAATTGCAAAGTTAGCAGAAATTCCTCCACCAACACTATTTGACAAACTGCTGTCCTATGAAATGCAGTTGACAGTGAGGAAAGAAGAGGAGAAATCTATAAGAAGTGAACATAAAGAAAGAATAGTGACATTTAAAATAGAAGCCCCCAGAAAGTACAGAAGTAAGTCACCATCTCCACCTCCAAAGGATGCTGAAACTGAGTCAGATAATTCAGCAAGCAGAAAATCTGAAAGCAGTGAAAGTGATGAGGACTTTGCTGCCTTCACAAGACATTTTCAGAAGTTTTTAAAAAAGAAACAGTGGAGAACAAAGCCTTCTACTTCACAGGGTAAAGAAGACTATTATCAGAATAAAAAGTCTTCAAATAAAGATAGGAGAAAGACCAAGTCTAGCAAAGCAACTCTTTCAAAAATAGTGTGCTATTGCTGTAATAGACAAGGACATGTGATTGCAGATTGTCCTGAGAAAAGGAAGGAGTCTAATGATAAGAAAAAGACTCATTTCAAAGGCAAGAAGGAAAAGTCATTTGTTGCCAAAAAGGATAAGACCCTGTCAGATATTTCTTCATCAGAAACTGAGTCAGATGCTGAGGCATATATATGACTGTTTGCTGAGTAAGAAGAAGAAGAGTTCATCCAGATCATGAACTCTATATATGATCAAGAAGACAGTCAGTGCCAAGGACTGATGGCATTGACAAAAAGTGACAAAATCCTAGAGCAGCCAGGACCTAGTAAGGTACAAAGTTGTTCTTCCAGTTCAATTTCTTGTGCTAGTTCAGAATCAGATTCATCATCATCAAGTGATGAGAATGCATCTGAGTCTGAAGAGGATATTCATCAATTGATAGATGAATATAAAGTTCTGTTGCAAGCATTTAAGAAATTCAAATCCTTGGCCAAGAGTCAAGCTAATGAGATTGCAAGTCTCAAAATGGCTGCAACTGATTATGAGAAGTTGTTTGATCAAAAACTTAATGAGATAGCCAGACTGAAGCACATAACTATGATTCAGATGGGGACTATAACATATAAGAATGATCAAATCAAGAGTCTGGAGATTAGTCTTCAGAAGGAGAGAGATCTAGTTGCTAGGTTTTCTAAACCTAAGTCAGTTCTACCTTTAATTGATGAATTTGTCATCACAAATGTAAAGCTGGACTGGGATTTACTAAACCTGCAAGGACTGTCAAGTCCAAGTCCAAGGGCAAAGCCCCAACTCTCAACAAACCAGCTGTGGATAAAACAGTTAAGACTGTACCTAAGCAAAGGTACAATAAGTTTGAGTGTTGGTGCTGTGGCAAGGTAGGCCACTTTGTCATGGACTGTTGGCACCATGCTAGTGCCAAAGTGAGTAGCAAACTGCCTGTTGGAAAACCAGCAGGTAGCTTTGTCAGGATGCAAACTAACAAGTACCAAGGACCCAAGATTTCTTTGGGTTCTGTGGAAACCACCCGTCACCACACATCTTCCCAAAACCCCGAGGTGATGGTAAGGGGGGACGGGGGTACATAAACACCAAGGACCACCCGCTACAGGCAATGTGGGACTAATCCATCCACGGGATGGCGGGGATATTCCGCCACACGGGGGGCCCACCGAGGTCAACACCCAGACCTGGAACGCGATGGGGAAGCCCAAATATGCGGTCCCACACATACCCAATCCCGCTGGACCTTGGTTCTCAACACACCCCCGCAGCGGGATGCCTCTGATACCATGTGGAAACCACCCATCACCACACATCTTCCCAAAACCCCGAGGTGATGGTAAGGGGGGACGGGGGTACATAAACACCAAGGACCACCCGCTACAGGCAATGTGGGACTAATCCATCCACGGGATGGCGGGGATATTCCGCCACACGGGGGGCCCACCGGGGTCAACACCCAGACCTGGAACGCGATGGGGAAGCCCAAATATGCGGTCCCACACACACCCAATCCCGCTGGACCTTGGTTCTCAACAGACCTTGGTTCTCAACAGGTTCTAAGGTTCACTAATCTGTTTTGCAGGTGAGTCCAAGTGGCCATGCCCCAATATGGTACTTGGACAGTGGATGTTCCAGACATATGACTGAAACTAGAGGATTACTAAGGGACTACACAGCTATCAAAGATGGTCCAAAAGTCACCTTTGGTGGTTCTGAAAAAGGAATCATCAAAGGGTTTGGTAACATTTCTAGTAACTTGGTTACCATTACTCAAGTGGCTTATGTTAAAGGTTTGAAACACAACCTAATTAGTATAAGTCAATTAAGTGATGTAGGATATGATATCTCATTTGTCAAAAATGGTTGTCATATCAGGAGGTCAAATGATCAAGAGATCACTTTGACAGGTTATAGAAAGAGGAATGTCTACTGCCTAGACATTATGTGTGAGACCAATGGTTCTCAAGTATGTCTTGTAGCTGATGAGAAAGTCTCCCATTGTGTCAAATGGCACAAGTGGCTGGCCCATCTAAACTACAAGACAATTGGCAAACTCTTTAGCAAAGAGTTAGTGAGGAATGGTCCTCAAGTTAAGTGTGTTAAAGATGGAATATGCTCAGCTTGTCAAAAGGGCAGGCAGACAAGATCCACCTTTAGTAGCATTAACAACAAAGATGCTGTGAGGTGTTTATACCTCTTGCATATGGATCTCTTTGGTCCTATGCCAGTGCACAGCCTAGGTAGGAAGGTCTATACCTTTGTAGTTGTAGATGACTACTCAAGGTTTTCCTGGGTGTTCTTTCTTAGACAGAAATCTGAAACACCTAGTGTCTTCTATAGCTTTGTCAAACAGATTCAGAATGAACTAGACATTATAGTGGTCAGAATAAGAAGTGACCATGGTACTGAATTTCAGTCTGATAATATGGCAAAACTATGTGAAGACTTTGGGATATTTCAAGAGTTTTCTTCACCAAGAACACCTCAGCAAAATGGCATTGCTGAGAGGAAGAATAGAACCTTGATTGAGGCAGGTAGGACCCTATTATATGATACATCACTACCAGAATATTTCTGGGCTGAGGCAGTTAATACTGCATGTCATGTTATTAATAGGGCTACCATCATTAAAAGCCTCAACAAGATCCCCTATGAGGTTGTGAAAGGCAGAAAACCAAACCTATCCTATTTCAGGATCTTTGGTTGTAAGTACTTCACACTTAACAATGGAAAGTCTTACTTGACTAAGTTTGCTGCCAAGTCCCAAGAGGGAATTTTTGTTGGGTACAGCAACAACAGTAAGGCTTATAGAGTCTACAATTTGTCTACTCAAGTTATAGAGGAGTCAGTACATGTAGTCTTTGATGAATCTAGAGTTATTAACAATGAGTTGTCTAGTAGTATTTGTAGCTCCTCAGGTTTAACTAAAAAGATGGACAAGCTCACTATAGAAGAAGGACCTACAGCAAGACAGGAGGTAGAAGAAAGTGGCTGTTGTCTAGGGGGAGTACTACATTTACCTAATGAAGATGAAGTTCAAGGAGTACAACAAGATGATGAAACTGAAGAGGTTCAACCAGAAGTCAGGATGCCTCTAGCCAATAGGCATCTTAGAGATCATCTAGTAGATCAAATCATTGGTGATCCAAGACAAGGGGTACAAACAAGGAGCAGAAATCTGAATGCAGTGCTCTTCTCCAGTTTTCTATCCCAAGTTGAGCCAAAGAAGTTTGAAGAAGCCATCCTGGATCCACATTGGATTGAAGCAATGCAAGAAGAGCTGAATCAGTTCAAGAGGTGCAAGGTTTAGGAACTTGTTCCTAAACCTAAAGACCACAACATAATTGGGACCAAGTGGATCTATAGGGACAAAATGGATGAACATGGAGTCATCATTAAGAACAAAGCAAGATTGGTTGCTAAAGGATATAGGCAGGAAGAAGGTATTGACTTTGATCAAACCTTTGCTCCAGTAGCCAGACTGGAAGCTATAAGGATGTTCCTGGCCTATGCAACTTTTCAAGGATTTAAAGTTTACCAAATGGATGTAAAGTCAGCATTTTTGAATGATAATCTTAAAGAGGAAGTCTATGTGGAACAGCCATCAGGTTTTGCTGATTCAACTCAACCTAATCATGTCTATAGACTTAGGAAAGCTTTATATGGGTTAAAGCAAGCCCCCAGGGCTTGGTATGAAACCCTGTCTAGTTTCCTCATTGAGAACAAGTTCATAAGAGGGAAAATAGACAAGACTCTATTCCTTAGGGAATCCAGAGGCAAAGTAATACTAGTCCAAATATATGTAGATGACATAATATTTGGGTCTACTGAAAGTAGTCTTTGCAAAACGTTTGCAAAAGTAATGTAAGGACGATTTGAGATGAGTAGTATGGGAGAGCTTAAGTTTTTCTTGGGTCTCCAAGTTAGACAGACTGAGAGTGGTTTATCCATATGCCAGTCTAAGTTCACCCTAGAACTCATAAGGAAGTATGATATGGATTCATCCAGTACCATGAAGACTCCTATGTGGTCAAGTATGTCTCTTAGCAAAGATGATGCAGGGAAAATTGTAGATAAGACTTTGTATAGAGGGATAGTTGACTCCTTACTCTATTTGACTGCAAGTAGACCAGATATCATGTATGCTACATGTGTTTGTGCAAGGTACCAAGCATGCCCTAAGGAGTCTCATTTGACAGCAGTCAAAAGCATATTGAGATATCTAAAGGGCACTCCCTATCTAGGCCTCTGGTACCCTAGGAATGGGGATTTTGAACTAACAGGTTATTCAGATGCAGACTTTGCAGGATGCAAAGAAGATAAAAAAAGCACAACTGGAACCTGTCAATTCCTAGGTGGAAGTCTAATTTCATGGAGTAGCAAAAAGCAAACAAGTGTGGTTATCTCCACTGCAGAGTCAGAATATGTGGCTGCAGGAAGTTACTGTGCTCAACTTCTATGGATACAACATCAGCTTGAAGACTATGGAATTCAGGTAAGTAGAACTCCACTCTTTTGTGATTCTACTAGTGCTATATCAATTGCTAATAATCCTGTATCCCATAGTAGAACAAAACATATTGAAATAAAATGTCATTTTCTTAGGGAACATGTAGAAAGAGAAGATATTTTACTGTAATATGTTAGAATAGATAATCAACTAGCTGATTTGTATACTAAGCTCTTAGAAGAGTCAAAGTTCAATAGGTTTAAAATTGAACTAGGTATAATAAACTTAGAATAAGTTTATAGAATTGGCTAAGTAAAATGGTGTCAACACACAGAGATATCTGTGTCGACACAGAAAAGTGGTGTCTACACTTCAGGGAAAAGGTGTCGACACATCTAGGAAGTTGGTGTCGACACTTCAGAATATTAGTGTCGACACATGACAAGTAAATGTCGACACATCCAAGGTGGTGTCGACACTTAGTATTTACTCAGAATTATCTAAGTAAAGTCTCGACTAAATGTCAAGTTGAATGGTGTCGACACATAATCAAGTGTCGACACATAATCATGTTGACTAAACTTGTGTCAACACATAGGTGTCGAGACATTATAAGTCAGTGTCGACACTTATCCACAGTGTCGACACAATTTAAGTTCGCTGACCCGCCCTTTAATCTTCAAACTTAGAAAGGTATAAATAGGATTTTGCCTTAGTCTGTCGACACGCTTTCAAAAGTTTCGAGACCAAACTTGTGTGTCGACACCTCTCTTATCTCCAGTCAAATTCTTCAAACCTAATGGCGCCAAAGCTCGAGGAGAACGTCAATGAGGGATATGAACTGGTGCGTGACGCGTTTGGTGATGCAGACCCAGAGATCAAGACTGTGGTAACCCTAGTTGCAGACTCAGGGTTAGAATTTCTTGTTTCTGAGCCGACAAAGATCTGGAAGAAGGAAGTACTGTAATTCCTAAATGGAGCAACCCTAGACGACACTGGATTCAAGATCAAGTCAAAGGTCCATGGTGAAAAGGTGAAGGTGTCACCTAAAAGTTTAAGGAAAGTACTACGGTTACCAAGAAGTAAAGAAAAGGATGAAGTAACTACTTCTAAGACCAGAGAAGCATTGACATGGTGTGATCTGGATTCAAGGATGAAAATTGGCTCAGTTTTCAATAGAAAAGGAATGAACAGCCAAGGGAAATTCCTGTCTGAAATTGTTGGCAAAGTAATTTTAAGCAAACCTGGAGGGCATGATAGGGTATCTCCCATATGTTCAGCATTATGACTAGGATAATCTTCAGCCTGAAAACTGACTGGTCTGTGGTGATCTTTGAGAAGATCAAGGAAAGCCTAAAGAAGCCCAATTTGGGCAGGATCATAAGTCTATACCTTGCTGGTATTTTACCAGAAGTTATGAGTCAAGCTGCTGGCAGTAAAATCAACCATATGAGAAAGATGGACTTGAGGATATTCTCTAGATGGGACAGGGTTTTATCTAAGGAGATGCCAACCCCTGAGAAAATAACTTCTGAGAAGGAAACTCCACTGAAGAAGAGGAAGAAGATAGCCCCTGTGGCTCAAGAGTCAACTAGCAGTTCTGAGGAACAAGTGGTCTTCACACCTGATGAAGATGTCACTGGAACTATTGAGAAGTCTCCTGCTCCACAAGAAGTTGCTGAGAGGCAGGGGGAGCTACCACAAGCTAGCCCCTTACACCAGGATTCAGTCCAGGGGGAGCCTCTAGCTGTAGAAGAGCCAACTACTCTAGAGAGTGAGTAAGCTACAAACATCATCCTTGAGGTAATCACTGAGCTTAATGCTTTAGATTTTCATATAGAGGATATTGTTTTATCTGATCCATTAAGTAATGTTAATCAGCAAACTCAACTGGATAGCCAATTCCCAGATGTTGTCATGGAGGACACATCTGTTACAGTTCAAGTAGTTTCTGATCCAGTGGTAGATGAGCCAAGAATTTCTCCAGCTCATTCTCCACAAGAATTTACAATGGAAGATTTATTTCTTAATCTGGATCAAGAAGACCTTGAGAAGGAATGTACTACTGCTGAGGGGGAGAATGCTCCAGTTGAGGGGGAGCATGTGCAAATTCTGGAAGAACCTGCAAGGCAAAAACCTGAGAAGGCACCAGAAGTGCAGAAGGAATTACCTCCAAGCCCTAAGGAGAGGGTAGAGATAGCAAGTACATCAGCATCAGAAGATGAATAAGCTGCACGGGCTAAGAAAAAGAAGTTTAAAGTCTTCAAAAGAAGGAGCCAAACTTATAAGAAGGCATTGCAAACTATTGCTCCACAACCTATATCTCAACCAGCACCATCTATTGATTACAGTGCACTGATGGTTGCCATGCAAATCAAGCTGGATGAGCACAGGAAAGCTATTGAGACATATGTGGATGAGGGGAATAAATCACTCCAATTTGATTTAGCCCAAGAAATCAAGTCTATTATATTTGAGATGAATCAAAATAAGAAAGAGATGACTGACTGCTTCCACAAAGGAGAGAATGCAGTAGTCTATTTAGCAACTCATCAAGAAAAGATCAAGGATCAAGTAGATGACATTGCACTGAAGCAGGGCTATGTTCTTGAAAATCAAATAAGGATGAATGATAATTTGACAGAATCTCATAATGTAATTGTCACAGAAATGAAAACCATAGCTGCTCGACTGACACCTTCTATTGCTACTGCTAAGGCAGATTTTGACAAAGCATTCCAAGAGGAAATAACTGCTATTAAGAATGCCATACAAGACTCACAGAAGTTGATAACTGACAAACTCCAAAGGTTAAAACCTTTCTACAGGGATGAAGTAAATTATCTAAATGCCCAAATCTGATTTCAAAAAGATAATTTAAGGGATCACATGGAAAGAGAAGTCATAAAGGGGGAGAGGGTATTAGTCAAAGCTGACTCTGAGCATGCAAAATGGATTTCTAATTCCATCAGAGCCACTCTTGGTTATCCTCCTCTATGTGATGATAATGATGTAGCATAATCTGGAGTTAACCCTGCATATCTTGGAGGTGAGCAACCAAAAGTAGCTCAAGTGATCTATCCTCCACCAGATTTTGATATGGTTCAAGCTGATATACATTCAATGTATAGTCCACCTGATGGAACTCAGAAGGTCATTCTTAACAAAATAGTTCAGCCAGTATCTGAGGCCTTACAGGAAGCTATTTTGAAAGAGCAAGCTGAACAAGAAGCCAGATTGTCTAAGAAGAGGTTCAGGGAGCAAGCTGAACAAAGACCTGACTTTGAGCAGTGGAGCCCCTCCTCTAGGAACATTATTTTGACTGCCTGGAAAGTTGCAAAAGATAATGTGCAAGACAGGAATAAGTGGTTTTCTGAGTCTGAATGGAGATAGCATGAGACAAGGCAGGAGGCTATAGTCCAATATAGAAGAAAGGCCAAGATGGGAAAGCTACCTCCTACTGTACAGGAGCCTAGCAAGTACTTTCCCAAGCCTTATCATTATTTTGAAAGGCAAAAGATCAAAGCTGAAGAGCTAAAGAAAAAGGATCTAAAAGGCAAAAAGGCTGCTGCTGCTGAAGACACTGAAGCCCCTGTACAAGCTAAAGTACAATCTGGAAAAGGGATAGTGATCAAAGAGGCTGAACAGAAATAGCATAGAAATTTTTATTAAGTTTACTATGTAATCTTTTGATTGTTAAACACTTTGTAAACTTTTGGAAAATGAATATGACAAATTATTAGAACAATGTGTTGTGTGATAAATTTATTGTGTGATAAATTTATTTCATAGTTGTTCTGAGATTATTTCTTTGTATACATGTTTGATTGATGCATGTTTATGTTTGCCCTGTTATATATTCCTGCTTTACATCATGTTATAATTTTATTATGAATGGTGTATATCATTGACTAAGGGTTATGACTTCTCCAAATAGGGAGATATTGTTGGGTACATTAGTTTAAATGTACCTGATTTGAAGAAGCCTCACCCAACTCAATGATATACATCAAAATGTATTTGATGTATTTTTGAGTTACCTTGTGCAGGTTAAGTATTTGCAGGAAAGAAGAAAAAGTTTCTAAGTCCATGTGTCGACACCCAGGAGGAAAGTGTCGACACTTAAGAAGACTTGTGTCGACACCCAGACAAGCAGTGTCGACACTTGGAGTGATTGTGTCGACACCAGGGATGCTGAGTCGACACCAGGCACAAAGTGTCGACACAATGAGCTGTGTCGACACTCAATGAAGAAAAGTGCAGTGAAGCAGTGTCGACACTTAGCAGTTGTGTCGACACCCAGTGAAACTGTGTCTACATCAGAAAGTGTTGACACTTGGAGCTGTGTCGACACTCAGCAAAAGTCAGCAAAAGCTAAGTATAAGTGTCGACACTCAGAGCAATGTGTCGACACTCAGCAGAAGAATCAACACTTGAAGAAAGTGTCGACACAAGAAAGAATGTGTCGACACTCATCTGAAGACTCAACACTTGAATAAAGTGTCGACACAAGGAGCTGTGTCGACACTTAGCAAAGATCAGCAAAGTTCAACAAAATATTCTAAGTACAAGTGTCGACACTAAGGGGATGTGTCGACACTCAGCTGAAGTCTCAACAGAAGAAGAATGTGTCGACACAAGGAGCTGTGTCGACACTTAGCAAGTATCAACACTGAAGGCAAGTGTCGACACCAAGAAGATGTATCGACACTAAAACAAGTTCAACACATGAAGATGTGTCGACACAAGGAGATGTGTCGACACTTACAAGAATTTAGCAATATACTGAAGTACAAGGACTTGTGTCGACACACATTATCAGTGTCGACACATAAATAAGAAGCTGTGTCGAGATATAAAGTCAACAACACAAGGAGTTGTGTCGACACCTTGTAGGCTAGTGTCGACACTTAGACAACTTGTGTCGACACTTGGTCTATAAGTGTCGACACTTAAAGACAGATAGTCTCGACACTTTCAGACAGTTAGAGAATTTTCAAGAACTGACTGGATGACTTGACAGCTGCCTTTCCAGCCGGTCTACTGCACCTGTCAGAGTTGTCAGAAAATAGTTATGAACCGGACCAACCGGTTACCTTAAAGAAAGCCTATAAATAGGCTCATACTGTATACAGAAGAGGTGTGTGATCAATATACAAAGAAATCTAGCTATCAAGTGAAGATCTAAGAAGTTGAAGAGAGAGAGAGCTTCATCCAAGAAGTCAGCCATTGGAACCAGGCTGAGAAGAAGGGTTCAGATTTGGTCTGAATCTTAAGTAGCAGAGATCAAGGATCAACTACAGAGGGGAATCAATCTTATTGTGTTCTACATTCAAGAAGCTTTGAAGAAAGCCAAGTCAGATTGATTTCAGCTGAGTTCTTCCAAGAACTCATCAAGAAACTCACAACTTATCTCTCTTTCATCTGAGTTGTTGAGTATATATTTTTGTATTCATTATAACTTGTAGGATCTTTAGGGATCCGAGATTGTAAGCCTGTAATTATAAAGGCTGAGTGTAGGGCCTGTGTGCCTGAGTGTAGGAGAGTTGAATCTCTTAGTGTAGGCCTTGGTGGCTGAGTGTAGGCCTTGGTGGCTGAGTGTAGGCCTTTGTGGCTAAGTGTAGGCTTTGTGGAAAAGCTGAGTTATAGGGCCTTGGGCCTGAGTTGTAGGAACCTGTTTTGGGGTTCTGAGTGTAAGATCTGAGGATCTGAGATAGTGGAGGAGTTTGGCCGAATCTAGTACACTGCTAGATAGGCAAAGGGGGAAAGTGTACCCAAAGCTTGGGGAACCACTATAAAACTGTATCTACTGTGTGCCTGTGATAATCTGTGATTGCTGTGTGTTTGTTGTGTACAAGTAGAAATAACTCTGAGTATTAATCTGAATTATGCTTAAAATGTTAAAAAGATTTAAGTCACCTATTCACCCCCCTCTAGGTGATTAGGTACAATATCTTTCAGTTGGCTATTGCAATCACACTATAGGAGTCACAAAACAAAGGAATGTTTTGGACTTATAGTTCTAATCTTCAATATGGTTCTTTATCCACAGCAATTGTGCACAACAGTTGCCGGCAAAAATGTACTCTGACTCGGCCGTTGAGATTGCGACACAATTCTGCTTTTTGCTGCCCCATGATATGAGCCTCCTTCTAAGGAATTCGCAAGTCCCAAAAGTGCTCTTACTATCATCTTTACTTCTTGCAAAATATGCATCCGAGAAACCAATTAGTTCATTGTCATTACTTATTGGGTACCATAAGCCAAGATTTGGTGTACCTTTGAGGTATTTTAAAATTCGCTTTGCAACAGCATAGTGAGATTCCTTAGAGTTCACTTGAAATCTAGCACATACACATGTTGAAAACTTTATATTCGGTCTACTAGCAGTAAGGTAAAGAAAAGATCCAATTATGCTTCTGTACTTGGTTTCATCGAAAGGTTTCCATTTCTCATCCTTGTCCAAAGACATAGTTGAACCTATTGGATCCCTCATAGAGGTTGCGTTCTCCATTCCGAATTTCTTAATCAACTCCTTGGTGAATTTTGTCTGTGAGATGAAAATTCCATTTTCAGATTGTTTCACCTAAAGACCTAAGAAATACTTCAACTCTCCCATACTACTCATTTCAAACTTCCCTTGCATAAGTTTGGAAAACTTCTTGCAGTGGTTGTCATCATTAGAGCCAAAAATGATGTCATCAACATAGATTTGCACAAGCAAAATCTTGCATTTTACTTCCCTAAGAAATAATGTCTTATCTATCTTTCCTCTTGTGAACTTGTTCTGAAGGTGAAAGTTAGATAGCGACTCGTTCCAAGCTCGAGGAGCTTGTTTCAAATCATATAATGTTTTAAATAAAATATAGACATGATCAAGAAAGTTAGAATCAATGAAACCTGTAGGTTGTTCCACATACACTTCTTCCTTTATGCCACTATTAAGGAAGGCAGACTTCACATCCATCTGATAGACACTAAAGCCCTTATGTGCAGCATATGCTAGGAACAACCTCATTGCCTCCAGCCTTGCCACTGGAGCATATGTCTAGTTGAAGTCGATTCCTTCTTCCTGTTTGTATCCTTTGGTGATGAGGCTGGCCTTGTTCTTTATTATTATTATCCCATCCTCGTCCATCTTGTTCCTATAGACCCACTTTGTTCCGATGACATTCATACCTTTGGGTCTTGGAACAAGCTTCCAGACTTGGCAGCGCTTGAACTGATTCAATTCTTCTTCCATTACCATTATCCATGATGCGTCTGAGTTTACTTCCTGAAACTTCTTCAGTTCAACCTGTGATAAAAAACTCAAATATTAATTCTCATTAGCTGTACCTCTACGAGTTCTGACACCATCTCGGGGATCTCCTATGATTTGGTCCATTGGGTGATCCTTCAAATGTCTGAGCTTTAGAGTCCTTGCATCTGGAGCTTCTTTAACCACATGAGTGACTTCATCAACTTGAATGGTTTCTTCATCTTGATCATCAACCTCTCCAATTGGGGTTGGAGTGGTGATCTTGATGAACTCTTCAACTTTTTATTCAGTTGGCCCATCCAAGTTCAATTCTTTTACTTTTGAACCTGCATCTTCAATAAACACACAAGGAGAACTGCCTTGGAGCAAGGTTAAGAAGCACTTAAATCCAAAGATTCTAAAATATGAGATAATCGGCATCCTGCCCTTTAGTAGTTCGTAAGGGGTCTTATTATGGTTCTTGTTTATTAGTGCTCGATTTTGCACGTGGCATGCAGTGTTGATGGCTTCGGCCTAGAAATATTCCGGTAGTGAGGCATCACTCAACATGGTCTTGCAGGCATCTATGAGTGTTCTATTCCTTCTCTCAGCTACTCCGTTCTGTTAAGGAGTACTAGGAGAGGAAAACTCATGAAAGATACTTAGGCTTTCACAAAATTCTATCATGGCCCCAGACTTGAACTCTGTTCCATTGTCACTTCTTATTTTGACTACAGAACAGTTATATTCATTCTGGACCTGCATAACAAAACTAGTAAAGTTGTTAAAAGTATCTGACTTGTGTTTTATAAAGAACACTCACACAAAGCACAAGTAATCATCAACAATAACTAATGCATAGTCCTTACCTCCCAAACTTCTAACTTGCAGTGGACCGAACAAGTCTATATGAAGTAGATGTTAACATCTATTAGAGTCTTTGTCAATAATACTTTTAAAGGCATCCCTTGTTTGCTTGCCTTTTACACATGTGTGACAAGGTCTATCTGTAGCATACTTTACATTTGGTGCATCACGTTCTAAATTAAGAGAAAATAGTTTATTTATAGTTTTGAAATTAATATGTACTAGTCTTTGGTGCCATTGGTCACCAAGAGACGCATTATCTTTAGTCAAAAAACACACTAGTGTAGAAGAGTCTATGCAAATAAAATTCAAACAAAATATATTTCTACTACGAGTGCCCGATAGAATCGTTTTCAAATTATATACCGATTTTATCAAGCACTTGTCTGCATGAACTTCTACTATATATCCTTTATCGCAGAGCTGGCTTATGCTTATAAGATTGTGTTCGAATCCATCAACATAAGCCACATCTGAGAAGGATACACTACTATTAGTAATCATACTGTAGCCTTTAGTAATTCCATGGTCTGAACCTCCAAAGATGACCTTTGGCCAGTTTAAGACTGGAGAATAATTCTGGAGAATTCTTCTTGTCCCCGTCATATGCCGAGAGCATCCACTGTCCAAATACTAGATAGGAGTTTTGGTGTCCTTTGGACATACCTGCAATCACAAGTCGGTTTACCTTAGGAATCCAAACTCGTTTGGGTCCTTGGTCTCTGGTTAGAACACTCCCCCTACGCGTATTAACATTATGAGTTGTCTTTCTCACATTGCTAACTTGAGGAGTTACATAATTAGCAATCATTGGCAAAGTGACCAATTTTGCCGCAGCACCAACAGTCAAACCTGTTGTATCTTTGCCTGAAATTCTCCTGCTTGACCTTTTGAGATTGTGGTCTAGCAGGGGCAGCAGTTTTGGAGGTAGAAGCTTCATGGTGATGGCAATCACATGTCTTATTCCCCATAAGATGCTTTTCCACAATATGCTTTACTTTTGGTGCCTTCTTGATGTTATGACCGTGATTATAAGGGCCATAGATCTGAAGAGTAATCTCTTCATAAGGTGCCTTAAAGATACTTTCACCAAAGTTCCAGGGACGGGTCCATCCTTCGTAACTAGACTTGGGCTCTATATAATTACACCTAGCAAAGTGACCATAGGACGAATAAAGATCAAACTCGTTCGTCGGAAATATAACCTTCTTAAAAGAAGTCTGATCTTGAGGATCTTTCCCCTTCTTCTTTACCAAAGCCTTCTTGTCCTCCTTATTCTTCCTTTGAGCCTTATTTCTCCTAGAGGATTTACTAGGAGCTTCAACATGGCCTAGGCCAGCACCTTTGGCCTGAGCTGAGAATTCAGCAACAAAATGAAGGAAAGTCTTGGGCTTTGAGAAACTTTCAACAAGTTTATTTTCCGCTGCAAGTTGTTCTTCCAATTCTTTTATGATCTTCTCCTTCAGATCTAGGTGCTCAAGAGCCTTGTTATATTCTTCAATAGCAGCATTGCAGTTCTCTCTAAGTGAGTCCGTCTTGGCGACTTCCTATCTCAGAGTGCTCTCTTCAGCCTTGAGAGACTTTATATCCTTGGCTTGAGTTTTCATGACTCTTCGACATTTGTCGTAATCCTTGATTAACTCTTTATACTCTGCCATGAGTTCAGACTCATCATCAGAAGAGTTGTCCTCATGACCATGATCAGAAGCATCTGATTCAGAAAGAGGGGTGTAAGAATTTACCTTCCCAGTGAACTGGGGTTCTTGTTCATCATCAGTTTGTGCCATTAGCCCAAAGTAGGCTTCCTCTTCTTCACTTGTCTCAGATGATCCAGAGTAGCTAAGAGTCTTGCCCGTCTTGGTTATTAGGCTTCTTTCAGTTCTCTTCTTATTATATGAAGATTTCTTCCCCTCTCTCTTTCCACCCTCCCTCTTCTTGTGAGGGCAATCAGCAATGACGTGACCTGGCTTATTATAGCAATAGCAAACGATGTCAGCAGAAATATGTTTAGTCTATTTAGTATTATACCTGTCTTGGCTACTTGAGCCTTTCTTGTGTCGATCACCATCATGACGTGATCTTCTTTGTGAGGCATCTTTGCCTCTCCATTATTTCTTCTTGTTCAATAATTTCTTGAACAGCCTTGAGAGTAGAGAAAACTCTCCTTCAGATAATTCTGAGCCTGAGGTGCTTGGCTCTGAAGTTTCCTCTTCACTATCTTCCTATGCAGGAGCAGGTGATGCAGCTTTGACCTTCCTTGAGTTTTCTGCCTTCGGTGCGACAAACTTCTCCTTGGATGACCACCGACTCTTCTCTTCTTCAGTTTTTCTATAATTAATCTGCAGCTCATATGAGATCAGCTTTCCGAAGAGATTCTCGGGGTCAGTCTCCCCGAGAATCTGAAACTCCAGTAGACTTGTTGTCCCATTCCAAATTGTTAAACTCCCTGATAACACAGACTTTGTTATCCCATTCCTTAGTCAGGGACCTTAGAAACTTATCATCCAGCTCTCCATTTGTGAAGACCAACCATATACTCTTAGGTATTTAATAATTTTGAAGAAACTTTCAAAGGTATTTGCAATTAAATCCTTTGGTCCTTGTCGGAATGCTTCATATTTTTGATTTAGAAGCGAACTTCTATCATCCCTAACTTCTTCAGTTCCTTCCATCAAGATGATAAGTGTCTACCATATTTCCTTAGCGAATTGGCATTGAATCAGATTATGCAGCATAAAATCAACGACTACACTTGCTATGATATTTTTAGCTTTCTTGTCCAATGAGACAAGTACAATCTCACCTTTATCAAGATCCATTAATTTCTTAGGAACCTTTTTGGAAGGATCAATAGTGGAAATGGTCATTAGAACAAAAGGACCTTCTTCAACAATCATGAAGATCCTTGGATCCACAGCTTCCATGAAAAAATTAACCCTTTCTTTCCACATGGGAAAGTTGGTCTTTGTGCACAGAGGAAGCTTTGCAAAATCCTTGGCCTTGTCCATGCTTGGATAACTCAAAAGACAACTTGGGCAGATCTGTTTAAGGTGTTAACCTTTTTATGATCAATCTCGCTTTAATACCAATTAAAATTTTTTGAGTTGTGCATTTTTTTGCGGAATACAAAATTTAACGAACTATGCACAAGAAATTAACCAAGCAATCACAGACGACACCAAGAATTATAGTGGTTCCCCAACCTTGGGTACATCCACTTTACACTCACTGATCTAGCAATGCACTAGACTCGGCTACTCCATTAATCTCGGATTAAAAACAATCCTACACCTCGGAACAACGTTCCTATAACTCGATCCCAAAAACTAGATCTACACTCGAAAGATAAAACTTCCTACAAGAACTCGGATAACAAAGCTCCTACAACTCAAAGAAAGATCTCCTGCAAGAATAGATTGAAATAAACAAATACAAACAGTGATTTGATCTCAGATCGTGAAAACTTCTACCTGTTCTTCTTCCTTGAACTTTGTGGCTTTATCAGAAATGATTGAAGAAGAATCAGCAATATCTCTGGATCTAAAATTCCCTAGAGTCTACAAGATCAAGTGTCAGATCTGTAGTTTTGTAGAATACCTTGATCTCTGAATCAACTTCTCTGAATCAATCTGGATCGGAAGCAAATCAGCAAGAATGACGATGAAGAGCGGCTCTTCCGATTTTAGAAAGAAATTAGGGATTCAGAAAAACTTGGAAAATCTTGCGGCTGATTGTTATTCTTCTTCTTCGGTTTGGTCGAAAATGATAAGACTTTATATAAGGCTTGCCTAATGGCCATAATCGCAATTAATGACAGCCACGTGGACCAATCATGCGCTAATGGCATTTGAAATTCACGTCTGTCTGGACTTAGAAGATTCTCAGAAAAATAGTACGGGTGTTCTCGAGAAGGAGGATTGTACTTGAGAAAAAATCATACTGCTTCTTGAGAAGAATAATGAGGATTTCGAGAAAAAATAATTAGAAAATATGTGGAGGTGGAAATCTGCAGTGTCGAGACAAAAAGAAGTACACGAGAAAAATATACTTTTGTTCTCGAGAAGAATCATCCTGGTACTCGAGAATAGATAATTATCTCGAGAACAAATGTCTGGCACTCTAAAAAAATATTCTGGGTCTCGAGAAATAACTTCTATATCTCGAGAACAAACCATAGTCTTCTTGAGAATAAATTTGATCTTGTTGAGAAAAAGACAGAAAAATAATTATCTGGAAAAGAAACAACCCGAGAAGAAATGTCATAAAGTACTCGAGTACGTAAGCCCTTCTCAAGAACAACATTTAGCTTTGTCGAGAATAACTTTTGTCACTCGAAATTAAGACAAGTCTTACTCGAGAAATGTCTTTAGTCCTTCTCGAGTACAAATATAGTACTCGAGAAAAATACTTAGACAAATCTGAAAATCTGAAAAACTTAATTTTTCATTAAAATCAGCATCCATCTTTTCTCTTACCCTTAGTGCTTAAAAGGAAGTGTGTCCCAATAGAGGGGCTACACATGAGTCAACACCATGGATTACACAATGAGGGATTACATTGTATGGTTCAGTGTTTGGAGACTCATTGTAGACTGACATTGGTATACACTTAGCAATTAAGTCGTGCAGACACTTAACTAAAAATAGCATCAAATACAAACTTAATTCATCTTAGTTTAAGGGTGACTTCATACAAATCTGGGCTATTTTGGATGCAATACCCAACACTATTAGTCAACTGTTCGATAAGGTCTTGAATATTTTGTTTTAAACCTATACAAATACTTGCAATTTTATTGATGCTAAAATAAATACTGTGTTGCTCACTGCACATAGAAACCATAATGTCTATACTATTAAGTTTTGAGGACTTATCTTTGTCTATTTTAAGGTGTTTAGTCGCTAAAAATGAAGAATTGGAACTTAAAGACTTGTTTTCAAGGCTAGCTATATGCCTAGAGGGGGGTGGGCTGAATAGGATTTAATCTCTATTTAAAATTTCTATCTTGTTAGCAGATTACTGTGCTTGGTAATTAGGTTAGTTTTTAGCTTTCAAGAAGAATCATAGATGACATAGCAATTTTATAGTGATTCCCCAATCTTGGGTACATCCACTGTCCATATGCGCCTATCTAACAGTGTGTTAGACTCGGCTCTCCCTCCAAAACTCAGCTCTTCAAGAGCTTACAACATAGATCCCACAGGACAACACAGGTCACACAAACCTAACACTTAGGAACTAAGCCAAACCCAGGTCACAAAGACCTTTCATCCGGCACTAGCCAAACACAGGTTACAAAGACCTTAGCCTTTATAATACAGTCTTACGACAACAGACCCACAAAGAATCTTTACAGAATAAATAAAGGGTGAGATGATTCGACACCAGAGTAAGATCTCTGTGTCTACTTCTTCCTGGACTGATGTTGAAGATAATGAAATTTGCAGTTGAATATTCATTCAAATAGCTTTTGTTTCTCTGCAGAACTTGTTGATCTGCTTCCTCAGAATCGCTTTTGTTTCTTTGCAGAACTTGTTGCAGATGGTGATTACTTCAGGAATCTCTTTCCTCAGCTTGGTTAATTGTGTAGAACAGCTTCTTTAGGTTCAACAAGAATGATGAGGAAGAAGATGAAGTTCAGATACACTTTCATTTTTAGAAAACTTAGACAACGATTCGATTGATTTGCTGTAGCCGATTTGTTTCTTTTTATTCTCTAAATGCCAATTGAGCAGTAGGCCCCACCACCAGGATGATGGCTCATATTTAGCCATTCAGCACATGCTTTCCATTTAATCTTGATTCAATGACTCTTTGATGTGTTTGGGCCCCATCACTTAATGATGAAAATATATCTTGGAAAGTGCAGAAGATGATAACAGCTAGCCGCCAACATCTCCGACAGCATTTCCACAACATTTGAATTTGGTTGACTTTTTAACTTTGCTGACATCAGCATGACTCAGCATCTCTAGACTTATACAAAATTCAAGCATTAGAACCAAAGGCGTTGAGTGAGTAAGCATCACTCAACGGCACAACACTTAGACAAAATTCTATCTATCTAGGCATTGAGCTCGACGAACGCTGAGCTCCGCTCAATGAAAGGCAAGCTCAGTTCGACGAAAGCATAAATTTAGTTTGACGAACTCATTTCTACGAAAGTTAAACTCAGTTCGACGAAAGCTAAACTTAGTTCGATGAAAGGGTAGACTCAGTTCGACAAACTCCAGACTCAGTTCTACAAAAGCTAAGATCAGGTCGACGAAGCTGAGCTTGATGAAAGCCAAGCTATCCACGCATTTGGACTTAGCTAATTTTTCTACATCAAGGCATTGAGAGCGTTGAGAGGGTAGAGTGAGCTGCCTCACTCAACGTTATTTGCCTTAGCAAATATTTCTGAGCCTTAGCGTTAAGAGAGTAAGCTCCACTCAACGCCAAACTACTTAATAGTATTTCTCTATTATCTGGCATTGAGCGAGTAAGCTACAGTCAACGCCTGTGGACTTAGTCAAAATTTTACACAAATTTTTGTGGAGTTTGACAGCCACATCAACACTCAATATTAAAAGTTATATGGCGTTGAGTGAGTATACCACAGTCAACGCCTGTGGACTTAGCCACATTTTCAGTTAATTTCTCTAGGCTTTGACTAACTCAGCCTGACTCACAGCCTTTTTCGTGTATGGTATTAAGTGAGTAAACTACACTCAACATTTTTGTACTTAGCCAAATTTCTGGCTATCTAACAGTTAGGCAGAGATAGACTCAATGTTATTTGATATATGGCGTTGAGTGAGATGTCCTCACTCAATGCATATGGGCTTATTTAAATTTCTAGCTAGACAAAATGAATCATTACCTCTGGCTTTGAGTGAGCCTGCTCCACTCAACGCCTGTTGACTTAGTATATTTTTGTTATGTCTAACAACTAATTATTATGTCCACATGTCCAATCAATGTGATATGGACTAACCTACACTGAAGACCTCAAATGCACATCAAATACAGTTGATGTGTATGACATTGACCTGTTGGACTTCTCACAAATCAGGGACATTGGGAACAATGGACCCAACAATCTCCCCGTATTTGAAGAAGTCAAAACCCTTATGAAAAATTAAAAAAAATTCTTTCCTTGGTCAATGACACACACAACCTATACAACAAAATAAATATTGACATTCTTGATAAGATATAAGTAAGTGTACCTCATTTCCTCCCACTGTAGTGAGAATCACTTACTCCCCTTATTTTGTTGCATGGTGTTTTTTCTTACTTGAGTGCCACATGTCCTTCTTTGGATGACTGGATATGTCCTTCTTCTTTCCCCTTTGTCATCTCTCCCCCTTGCTATATCTCCCCCTTGCTAAGACCTTCTCTCTTCTCTCCCCCTTTTTGACTTTTGCAGAATATGCAGATAGGGGCTGGTCCTTCAAGACTGACTTACTCCCCCTCAGTATAAGCATCAATGAACTAATACCACAGGAGATTCTTTATCTCTAGCAAGAGGAATAATACCTGCACCATAAAAAACAATGCAAAATGGAGTGCCTGAAGATAGGCCAAGTTCAACATACCCAACTCAAATTTGAGGGTGTTGAACTTTGCTTCATCTAATGGCTTAGTGAAGATATCAGCCACTTGCTTGTTTGTGGGGACAAACTCAAGACTGAAGTCTTCCTCTCTACATTCTCCATAGTAAAATGATATTTAATTTCTATGTGCTTAGTCCTGCTATGTGAGATAGGATTCCTAGCAATAGAAATAATATTTGTAGAATCACAGTAGAGAAGAGTTCTACTTACCTGAAGGTCATAATCCTGGAGTTGATGTTGGATCCACAGCAGCTGAGCACAGTAGCTGAGCACTGCAATTGCCTACTAATATATATTCTGACTTAGCAGTGGATATAGCCACACTAGTTTTCTTCTTGCTGCTCCAAAAACTAGTCTTCTTCCTAAGAACTGACTG
The DNA here is from genome assembly GCA_039583875.1 of Platanthera guangdongensis. Taxonomy (NCBI): domain Eukaryota; kingdom Viridiplantae; phylum Streptophyta; class Magnoliopsida; order Asparagales; family Orchidaceae; genus Platanthera; species Platanthera guangdongensis. Next base: position 171,065,479 of record CM077153.1, on the reverse strand, counting down.
GTTCCAACAGTGCTATTCATGTCTTCTTTGCAGCATGCAAAATCTGCATTTGAAAATCCTATTAGATCAAAATCTCTATTTCTAGGGTACCATAAGCCAAGATCTAGTGTGCCCTTCAGATACCTCAAGATTCTCTTTGCAGCAGAGTAATGAGATTCTTTAGGGCAGGCCTAATACCTAGTACAAACACATGTAGCATACATGATGTCGGGCCTACTAGTAGTCAGGTATAGAAGGGAGCCAATTATCCCTCTATACAAAGACTCATCAATAGATTTCCATGTCTCATCTTTGCTTATATGCATACTTGACCCCATGAGAGTTCTCATGGTGGAGGCATTCTTCATACCATATTTTTTGATTAGCTCCCTAGTGAACTTGGATTGGGATATGGACAAGTCATCATCAACCTGTCTTACTTGGAGTCCCAATAAGAACTTGAGCTTACCCATATTGCTCATTTCAAAGGTCTGGTCAAAGTCTATGCCATATTATTATCTGTAGACTTTAGCCACCAGTCTAGCTTTATTCTTAATAATAATGCCATTTTGAGCCAACTTATTCCTGTAGATCCACTTGGTCCCTATGACATTTTGTCCTTGTGGTCAGTGAACCAACTTCCAGACCTTATATCTCTTAAATTGGTCCAGTTCTTTTTGCATTGCTCCAATATAGAACTGGTCCTTGATTGCTTCTTCAAAGTTATTGGGCTCTTCTTAAGACAGAAAGCTTGAGTAGAGAGCTGTATTCATGCTCATACTTCAGATTTGGACTCCATGATCTGCATTACCAATGATTTGGTATTCTGGATGGTCCCTTAGATACCTGGTAGCTAGAGGTAATCTAGCTGTAGCTTGCTGATCTTCAGGGTTTTCAGCCAACTGGTCTTCATTTTCTTTAGGTATGTCTTGCCCTTCTCTTGGAATAAGCTGTCCATCATCATTATCTTGGACCATGGGGGTAGCTTCCTTGATGGTCAGCTTGTCCATCATCTGCTTTATACCTGCAATGCTATTATAGGAGGAGCTTGGCAGCTCACAGTTAACCATGTTGGATTCATCAAAAATAACATGTATTGACTCTTCTACAACTTAGCTTGTTAAAATATAGATTCAATATGCCTTACTATGAGTGTTGTATCCAACAAAGATCACTTCATACGACTTGGCAATAAACTTATTTAAATGGACTTTTCCATTATTGAGCACATAACACCTGCAGCCAAAGATCCTAAAATAGCTAAGGTTTGGTTTTCTGCCCTTCAAGATCTCATAGGGAGTGTTCTTGTCACTCTTGGTGATAGAAGCCCTATTAAGGACATAGCATGCAGTGTTAACTGACTCAGCCCAGAAGTATTCTAGGAGGGATGAGTCGCTTAACAAGGTTCTACCAGCCTCTATGAGAGTCCTATTTTTCCTCTCAGCAATTTCATTTTGCTGGGGTGTTGTAGGAGAGGAAAATTCTTGATGAATCTCTTGCTCTTCACAGAACCTTTTCATGCACTCAGACTGAAACTCAGTCCTATGGTCACTTCTGATTTTGACCACAGTGTTGTTGAATTCATTCTTAATTTGCATGATAAATGTCTGGAAGACATTAGGGGTTTCAGATTTCTTCCTTAGAAAGAACACCCAGGAAAATCTAGAAAAGTCATCAACAACCATAAGGGTGTAGACTTTCCTACCTAGACTTTGAATTGGCATAGGACCAAACAGATCCATATGCAAGAGTTATAAACACCTCACTGAGTCTTTGGTGCCAATGCTCTTGAAGGAGGTCTTAGTCTGTTTTCCCTTTTGGCATGCACAGCAGATACCCTCCTTAGTGCATATAGACTTATACCCATTCCTAACCAGCTCATTGCTGAATAGCTTGCCTATGATCCTATAATTTAGGTGGGCTAGCCTCTTATTCCACTAGACATGGGAAGAAGCTTTCTCATCTGTAACTAGGCATACAGGTGAGTCTTTGCTAGAGCATAGGAAATCTAAATAGTACACATTTCCAGTCCTAGTGCCTATTAATATGACCTATTAGTCACTTAACCTCCAAATTTGGCACTCATCCTTGTGGAATACTATATCATAGCCAAGATCACAGAGTTGGCTAATGCTTATCAGTTTATGTTGCAACCCTTCCACATAGGATACTCTAGTGATAGTGACTATGCCATTAGAGATCTTACCATAACCTCTAGTCACCCCTTTTTGTGACCAACCAAAGATAACCTTTGGTCCAATCCTTACTGGAGCATAATCCTTCAGCATGCCCCTTATTCTAGTCATGTTCCTAGAAAAATCACTGTCGAAGTACCATATATGGGTATGGGCACTTGGACTAACCTGCAAAACACAAATCAATTAACCTTAGGACCCCAATTTTTATTAGGTCCTTAGTGCATGTTAGACTAAAAATAACTCTGCCCTCCTACAACTTTTCTGACAGGTAAGCTAACATTTGTTCTCTACATACTATGATTGTACTAGTAATCAACAGAAAAGTGGCCTACCTTGCCACAACACCAACACTCATGGATGTTGTACCTTCTTTTCAGAGCAGGTCTAGTGGTTGTGTTAACCGCAGCTCTCGGTCTAGAAGGAGTAGCAGCAGTCTTGTTCTTTGGTTTCTCAGCCCCAGTCTGACAAGTGGTGGGTCTGGCAGTAGGAGTGTTTGGGATATCTTAAGCCCTTCTAGTAGTTGCTTTCTTTTCAAAAAAACATACTCTTGATGGCTTTAGAGATGCGCAGGTCTGGTCTACTGATAGCCTTGTCCTTTGTCTTAGAGTGGGCTGGAGGAATTGGAGAATAGTCAGCAGCTTTACCCTTGACTAAAGGGGTTGTTGCAGCGAACACAAATGGTCCAGGATGGGCCATTTGTATTTCCTGATAGGCACTTGCACCTTTATTGTATCTACCACCATATTGTGGAACATTTTTGTTCATACAAGATGGTCTAGCATGATTCCAGTGACCATAAATACTCTCATGGTCATGGTTGTAAGAAGGAAGTTGCACTTTATTAAATTTAATAGTAGGCTTAGATGTTAGTAGATCCACTTGAGCTTTTGTCTTTCCCTTAGGATTAGCAGCTCTTGTCCTTCCCTTGAAACCCAACCCTTTCTTTCCCTTTTGGGAGGATAATGAGTCTATCAAGGGCAATACTGTGTTAGGCTTGGAGTAGCTAGCCACTAGTTCCCTCTCCTTTTGGAGCTTTCAATCAAGATTCCTGTTATGGTTGTTCTTGAAGGTTATGGTGTTCATCTAAAGGATTGTTACATACTTCAGTTTGCTAACTTCTTGCATCTTCTGATTCAACAATTTTGCTGATTCTAAAGCAATAAGCTTTAAATAAGCAATTTCCTAAGCCTACAGTTTAGCCAGGAGCTTGCGTTTCTTTAGAGCCTGCAGAAGTGCACTATAGTTATCAATCAATTGATTAATGTCTCCTTCAGATTCTGAGGCATCATCATCATTAGATGTAGAGGCACAATAATCTAAAACTGATTCATAATCTAAACAAGAAGAGTTAGTAACAGAGATTACCTTGCTTGTGCAAGGCTGATCCTGGCGTACTTCTTCATCAGACCTAGCCATCAGACCAAGACAACTGCTGTCTTCTTCATATTCCACCTCTGAATCAACATCATACTGTGATAGAGGGCCCTGTCTTCAACCTTGGCAGTAGGAAGAACCTTCTCAGCTTCTTCTTCTATAGTAGCCAGCCTTTTGATGCTGTCTGCTTCTACAGCTCCTTCTTCGGTAAAGTATAGCCCAATGTAAGCTTCTTCTGACTCTGATGAGGAGGAGCCAATCCAGCTTCTTTGCTTCTTACCAATAAGGGATTTTTCCTTCTTGCCTTTTTGCTGGTGGTCCTTTTTCTCACCATGTTCTCTTCCTTTGACTGGACAGTTGGCTATTACATGCCCAAGTTTTCTGCAATGGTAGCAATTCATGTTATATGAAACTTGTTTATTAGTTTTGGAACCATACCTGTCCTACTTAGAGGATTTTCTCCTGCCCTTGTAGTAGTCATCCTTGGGATGACAGGAGGTGGAAGGCCTGCCCCTCTAGTGCTTCTTCTTTAATAACTTGTGAAATTGCCTGGTGAAAGAAGCAAAATCTTCATCAAACCATTGGTATTCTGATGTGCTTTTCTCTGATCTTACAGGATCAGATTCAACATCTCTCTTTGGTGGAGAGGGAGAATTCTTTCCGCTTTTTCTGGAGCCTTCAACTTTGAATTCTACAATCTTATCCCTTGCCTGAGACTTGTTCTAATTCTACATTTTTTCCTTGCAGCCAGCTGCATCTCACATGACAACAACTTTCCAAAGAGGGTGTGAGGAACAGTGTCATCTAGCTTTGCCACTTCTCTAATGGCACAGATCTTTGTGACTCGCTCTCTAGAGAGAGATCTAAGGAACTTGTCATTCAATTCATAGTGACTGAATACCCTTCCATAAGTCTTCAATTCTTTCACAATCCCAAAAAACTTTTCATAACAGATGGTTATGTTGTCCCCCTTGGATTGCCTGAAAGCCTCATACTCTTGGTTCAGCATGGGCTTCCTATCATCTCTAACTTCATCTGTCCCCTCTATGTAGATCACAAGTGTTTCCCACATTTCCTTTACTGTTGTGCAATGGATCAGTTTCTGAAGTGTAGAGTCATCAACATTACATATAATGATATTATTTGCCCTCTTGTCTATTAGGCCCGGGCCAACTCATCCTTGGTCATCTCATCATATGTCTTGGGGGTCTTGACATTTGCATCCAGTGCAGAGACCTTTATTGGGATGAATGGTCCCTCTTCAACTGTAATATACATCTTAGGGTCAGCAGCTTCTATGAACTGCCTTACCCTTGTTTTCCAGATGCCAAAGTCTTCTTTACTATAGATTGGAAGCTGCACAACACTCAGCTCCTTATTGGTCATTCCTGAACCCATAGAGATAGACTTCTAGCTAACCTTGAAGATCTACTCAGACCATTAAACCTTTAAAGAGTAACCTCCCTCTGATACCGCTTGAAAGTCTTGTTTTCAAGGCTAGCTAAACACTTAGAGGGGGGTGAATAAGTTTTCGTCTCTATTTAAAAATTTTATCTTGTTAGCAGATTACTGTGCTTGGTGATTAGGTTAGTTTATAGCTTTCAAGAACAATCACACATGACATATCAATTTTATAGTGGTTCCCCAATCTTGGGTACATCCACTGTCCCTCTGTGCCTATCTAATAGTGTGTTAGACTCAGCTCTCCCTCCAGAACTTAGCTACTCAAGAGCTTACAGCACAGATCCAGGAGGAACACACAGGTAATATAGACCTAACACTTATGCACTAAGACAAACCCAGGTCACAAAGACCTTTCACCCGACACTAAGCCAAACACAGGTCACAAAGACCTTAGCCTTTATAATACAGGCTTACAACTTCAGACAAACAAAAAATCTTTATAGAATAAATAAAGGGTGAGTTGATTTGACACCAGATCAAGATCTCTGTGTCTAGTTTTTCCTAAACTGAGCAGATATCAGTACACGCTATTGCTGTTGAAGACAATGAAATTTGTAGTTGAATCTTCCTTCAAATAACTTTCATTTCTCTGCAGAACTTATTGATCTGCTTCCTTAGAATCTCTTCTGAACCTGCTGTTCTAGATGGTGATTGATTGCCCGCGAACAGACTCTTACTGTGGTTGGTTCGGTGAGTCGATCGCCGCGGGCTTGCTAGGGTAGGCAAGTGCACCTATCGCAAGTAGTACTCGATATTCGGGAGAATACCGAGGTCGTATTATTCCCGGGAACGGGTTGATTACCCCTACTCCTCCAAAAACACTTTTATTTTACTGAAATAGAAGTTGAGGGTTTTAAGTAAAATAGGAACGAAAATAGATTTTAAGAAAGTAGTCGATGAAGAGATAACTCCCGGTATCGAATTGCGTTAGGATTAAAAATAGATTTGAATAACTAGATATCTAAAGTTTCAATTTAATTAATGCGGAAACTTGGCCGTGGAGGTTCAAAATAATGAGCTCACCTATCTCTAGGAATATCGCTCACCTAGACATTAAGGCTATTCGACCGGGCTCTCGTCCGGCGAAGGATTCCCCTTAATGCCCGCAGAACGCTAAGAACCCCGCTATTGGGTGGGGAACCCGATCCGGTAGAGTTAGCGCGCCTCCTCTCTCGAGGGTTAGTGCGGAACTCTATCTACCCAGGGGTGATCTGTCCATATGCACGGCCTCTCGGCTAGCTAGCGTATGGATAACGGAAATAGAGCCCACACATCGATATGTGGGTCTACGCGTCGTTAACCCGGGGTAAACCTTAAGTTTTTAATTAAATTGAAAAATTAGACATTTGGTTATTTAAAACAGTTTAGATCCCAAAGCTCTTCGATACCGAGGGCTAAAAGCAACTAGCCACTCATCGGAATTGGGATAGCTTATATGTTTAGTTATGCGAGCGTCCTAAACTTGTCGCTGAAAGGTTATAAAGAAAATAAGAAGAAAAGCAAAATAGCCTAATTTTAGAAAAGTTATTACAAAAAAACACACCCGCACTCATTCAAACATATAACAAAAGGAAGACATAAAACTAATTTACACATAAGAGAAAATTGCATAATTGACATTTGCAGGTCCCACTCAAACGAGTGGGGGCGGGAAATAAAAGCTGAAAAGTGCATAATTGAAATTTGCAAGTACCACTCAAACGAGTGAGGGCGGGAAATAAAAGCTGAAAAGTGCAAGTCCTACTCAAACGAGTAGGACTGAAATGAAAGCGAGTCCTACTCAAACGAGTAGGAGAAAATAAATGCGATTACAGGGCTTTCTTAAATATTTACATCGAAATAAAGTCTGACCATTAAACTCCTAGCGAGTAGGCGGAAAATCAAATCCAGCCATTTAACTCAAGTGAGTAGGCGGAAAAAAATAAAGATTGAAAATTACAAGTCCTACTCAAATGAGTAGGACTGAAAATACAGACCGGCCATTTAACTCAAGTGAGTAGGCGGAAAAATAAAAAAAATGAAAACACTTGCTTGAATAAAATCCAGCCAATTAACTCAAATGAGTAGGCGGAAAAATAAAAAAAATGAAAACACTTGCTTGAATAAAATCCAGCCAATTAACTCAAATGAGTAGGCGGAAAAATAAAACAACACACGCACTCTACTTGAATAAAATCCAGCCAATTAACTCAAATGAGTAGGCGGAAAAATAAAACAACACACGCACTCTACTTGAATAAACACACACACTCTAGCATGAATTAACTAAGACGATAAAAATTATCTCATACACTCACGCACTCGGGCTAAAATAATTGCAAAAATCAAAGTTATCGAAAAATTAAAATGACTGCATTTCTACCGCTGGAATGCAGTAGAAATGCATATAAAGGCAAAATAAAAATTGTTTGAGGAAAAAGTTTTCAAATTAAAGAGAGAAAGGCAAGTGCCCGAAAAATTAAAACGTTTACATTTTTACCGTTAGATTTTGACAGAAATGCTAAAAAAGTGAAAATAAAAATTGTTCGAGCGAAAATATTTTTTGTAACTACTTAAAATGAAAGTTGATGAAAAATAAAAAATAACAATTTATACATTACTATAGCCTTGTAAAATGATTTAAAAAGAGGGAGTAAGCTAAAAAGAAGCAGTAGTTTTATAGTTAAAACAAAGTAAAAGCTAAGTTAAGAGGAATGAAAACTACTTTTTTAATGTTTTACAAGTTCATAAAAACGCATTTTGAAGCATGAAAATCCTAAGTCTAACCAAATTTAAAGAGTTTGAGAATGAAAATGGCCATAATAACGGCTATAAGTTTTGTTAAAATTGAAAAGAAAACGTGAACATTTGCGTTTTAAAACATAATTTTTGCAATTTTAAGCTCATACACACACACACGCATAATGAAAGTAAAAATGAAAGTATATAAGATTGATGAAAAGGAGGCTATTTGGAGAAATTTCAAAGAATGTAAGATGAAATAATAACGATTTTTATTACAAAAAAAAGGGTGATTACAAGAGTTCAAACATACAAACTTAAAAAGGAGAGTGAGGGGCGATCCTTACATAGAACTAAAGCAACTCCAACAGCAGCCCTAATACATCAAAATGGTTCGGATTTTGGGAACCCTTAACTCATACAGCAGCTGCCTTTTTATAGGCAAAAATTTCCAAGTACACGCCCTCCGACACGGGCGTGTCGGGGGGCGTGTCAGCACTATTTTACCGCGGGATTCGGCGATTTGACGGCGATTTGACTATCCGGCCGAAAACACGGCGGTCACGCCCATGGTCACGGGCGTGACGGTGGGCGTGTCATTCGGTGCTTTAAGGCGATGTTGACTTCGGGATTCGCCGGCAGCAGTTTGTCGGGCGGACACGGGCGTGACGGTCATCGGACACGGGCGTGTCTCTCTTGGGTTCGACGAACGTTGAGCGCGGAACATTGACCTGGCTGTCACGGGGCGTGTCGGGCTGCCACGGGCGTGTCGCACATCAGACACGGGCGTGGCCCTCTTGGGTCGACGAAAGTTGAGTTGAAATCGTCGAGCGGGATGGACACGGCTGGGTCACGCCCCGTGTCGGATTGACACGGGCGTGTCGAATTATGGAACACGGGCGTGTCAGGCTTTCCTCTTCAAAACTGGCCTCTTTTCGGGATTTTGAGCTGTCGCGCCCTGGTCACGGGCGTGACCAATATGTCACGGGCGTGACATGTCATTTTTGCAAATTTTGACTTTTTTCCTGACAAATAAAATAAAGCAAGTTAGTATAGTATTTACAAAAATAGGAGCATTTTATTGAATAAAAACAAGTAGAAATGACAAAAATTAAATAAAATGACTTAAGTAATGTACATAAAATTAGGTATATTTACAATTCATCAAATACCCCCATACTTAAGCTTTTGCTATTCCAGAGCAAAAGTTTGATATGAACTTATAAGGAATAAAAAAAACTCTAAGTTTAGCTACCGCTTAATCAATTATAAGAGAGATCTAAATAAATAAACGGGGCGTAAGAGTTAAGTCCTAAATTTATGAAGATGATTTAAATAGCGCAAAAGTTTTGGCCAAAAGACTTCTTGATATAATCAAATAGAAAGCAATAATTGTAAAGGTTAGATTAACAAGAATAGTTTGGAATTATATGAACTTTTAGCCTATAGGAGTTTTACTGGAAATAATGCAATTTTTAAATTATGTTCTCAAAACGATTTTTGAATTAAATCTAGAATCGTGAAATTGGCTAAGGGGGTTGATGTTGGTTTATGAAGAGGGTTTTGATGTTTGAGGCGAGGTAATTTTTTCTCGAACCTCCATGTTTTTTTTTTTGGATTATTAGGAAAACGAAATCTTATTTTCCTAATATTAATTTTTTTTTTTTAGTTTTTTTTATTTTCAACTTCATAATAAATGTTAACCCAATGTATATGTGTAAGAGTAATGAATTTTATCCTCTTACTCCATAGCATATAATCTTTTAATCTATTGGGTGCCTATGTTTACGGAACGAAATCTTATTCCGATGGACATAGGATCTTTTAAGGATAATAATTTTATCATGCCAAGTCAGTCATGATAAGGACGGTGAGAGAAAAAAAAACTAGATTTTTATTAAAAAACAATTTTGAGAGTAACCTTAATAAATTGTAAGTTCCAATTTTTCAGAAAGCTAAAAGTAAACATAATTGAATCCTATAATCGTTATTTTCTAACATAATACACGTGCTCCTATTAATGAAAAATTAGAAGTAGTGCCTAAAACGAGTTCGCTATTTTTAACAAAGCATAATGAATTCTTTAAAACTTAACCCCGAATATTCAAATTTTTCAATCAATAATTAACAAACGCATAACAAACAAAGAATTAATAAAATTCTCATATAAATAAACTCAAAGCAAAATATTTGGATAGCAAGAAAATTAAGGATGGTATATTTGATTTATTTGTTTCAAAATATTTTTTGGTTTTTTAGAGTTTTTTTTTTATCATCATTTTTTGTTTTTTTTATATCATCATTTTTTGTTTTTTTATATCATCATTTTTTTGTCTTTTTTCAAGATATTTTTGGTTTTTTAGTTTTTGCGGAAAGTGCGAGAAATAGAAACGGTATTCACAAGAATGAGAGAGAAACGGAAGTTGGAGAGAGAAGATTATTTACAAAAATAGGTATACAGATTTTTACAAAATGAAACTAAAAATATTTTTGGAATTTTTGGTTTTATAATTTTTTTTTGGGTTTTGGTTTTATATATTGTTTTGCAGTTTTTTTTTTTTTGTAAGTTTTTTTGGTTTTTTTTTTATAGTGTTGTTTTTTTTTGTTTTTTTTTGTTCATAAGTTAAATAGAAAGACAGTGCAGAAAATAGAAATATGAAAAATAAAGCGAGAAAACACCCCCATACTTAAGTCCAACATTGTCCTCAATGTTGTAACGTAAGTATGCGGAACAAAACAGGTAAGATAATATATACAAAGAAAAGAAAGAAATGGGGGGGGAGAAGCTTCCCTGATAGGAGGTGGGGAAGGCGCAGTTTAGGAACCCTGCATTAGGAAGAAAGAGAGCAAAGAAAAAGGTAAAGAGATAGCGAAAAAGATAAACATGGGGTGCCTCCCAGGAGCGCTTTGTTTATAGTCACGTAGCTTGACTATGTTGGCGGTTTATATATCTAGGAGGGTTATGGATTCGAAGTTACCGCCCACAGGATCGCCTGCTATGTATAATTTTAAGCGATGACCGTTCACTTTAAACGAGCCTTTATCCGGGTGGGAGACGAGTACGGTCCCAAAAGGCCAAACCTCTTCAACTTTGAAGGGGCCGGACCAACGTGATCTAAGTTTCCCGGGGAAAAGTCTAAGTCGTGAGTTATAAAGAAGGACAAGATCGCCCGGAGAAAAAGTTTTTGGGGGCTTGAGTTTTCGGTCGTGATAAAACTTAGAACGCTCCTTATAGAACTTATTGCTCTCGTAAGCGTTTGCACGCCATTCATCGAGCTCGTTTAGTTGCAGTTTTCTAGTTTGGGCGGCTAAGTTAGCGTCGAGATTTAAAAGTTTTAAAGCCCAAAGTGCGCGATGTTCTAATTCGACGGGTAGATGACATGCTTTGCCGTACACTAATCGATACGGCGTACAACCAATTGCGGTTTTGTATGCGGTACGATAAGCCCACAACGCATCGTCGAGCTTGATGGACCAATCTTTCCTATTAAGTGAAACGGTTTTCTCTAATATGCGCTTTATCTCCCGATTTACTACCTCTACTTGGCCACTAGTTTGCGGGTGGTAGGGGGTGGCAAGTTTGTGCGTGACGCCGTATCTAGCTAACGTCTTAGCCATCTGGGTGTTGCAGAAATGCGTCCCCCTATCACTTACAATAGCGCGCGGAGTGCCGAAGCGAGAAAATAGCTTTTTAAGAAATGTAACGACGACTCGCGCATCGTTGGTGGGGAGAGCTTGCGCTTCCGCCCATCTCGATACGTAGTCGACCGCTACTAAAATATACATATTTTTGAAAGACGGAGGTAGGGGGCCAACAAAATCTATGCCCCATAAATCGAAGACTTCGCATTCTAAAAACATGTTTTGGGGCATCTCGTCGCGACGAGAGATGTTACCCGACCGCTGACAGCTATCGCATGTGCGCACAAAATTGTGAGCGTCTTTGAATAGAGTGGGCCAAAAGAAGCCCGCCTCTAGCGCCTTCCGCGTGGTCCGGTTAGCTTGATAATGGCCACCAGCCGGACCCTCGTGGCAGTGCCTAAGGATTTGCGTGCACTCTACACCCGCGACACATCTTCAGACTGCTTGGTCCGCGCAGAGACGAAAAAGGAAAGGGTCCTCCCAAAAGAAATATTTCAAGTCAGAAAAGAATTTCTTCTTTTGCTGGCTTGAAAAGTCTTTTGGAAGTACCCTCGCAACTAAATAGTTTGCAAAATCTGCGAACCAAGGCGGGGAAGAAGAACTAGTAGTTATGGCTAGGAGGCGTTCCTCGGGGAATCTATCATTTATGTCAGATTCGACGAGCGCTTCCGCAGTGGGATTTTCTAAGCGGGAGAGGTGATCGGCGGCTAAAGTTTCCGCGCCCCTCTTATCCCGGATCTCTAAATCGAACTCCTGCAAGAGGAGGATCCATCGAAGAAGGCGGGGTTTGGCGTCCGTTTTTGCTAACAAATATTTTAAGGCGGAATGGTCGGTAAATACGATAACTTTGGATAACGTTAGATACGAGCGAAACTTATCGAAAGCAAATACGACGGCTAAAAGTTCCTTTTCCGTTGTCGTATAATTTCCTTGTGCGGAAGTGAGGGTCTTGCTAGCGTAGTAAATAGGATGAAAATATTTGTTTATACGTTGGCCAAGAACGGCTCCTACCGCAATATCACTAGCGTCGCACATAATCTCGAACAGAAGGGTCCAATCGGGCGCCACTAAAATAGGTGAATTGATAAGTTTTTGTTTTATGAAATTAAATGCAGACTCGCATTCGCTATCAAAGACAAAATTTGATTCCTTTTCCAAGAGGCGAGTTAGCGGCTTTGTTATTTTTGAAAAATCTTGAATAAAACGTCTATAAAAGCCCGCGTGCCCTAAGAAACTCCTAATTGATTTAACGTTGGAAGGCGGGGGAAGTTTTTCTATAATTTCAACTTTGGCCTTATCGACCTCCATCCCCTTAGACGAAATCATATGGCCGAGAACCAAACCTTCTCGAACCATAAAGTTACATTTTTCCCAATTTAAAACAAGATGCGTGTCCTCGCATCGCTGAAGGACACGGTCTAAATTATGAAGACAAGACGGGAAAGAGCTTCCGAAAACAGAGAAGTCATCCATAAAGATTTCCATAATGTCTCCTACCAGTTCGCCAAAGATCGCCAGCATACATCTTTGGAATGTAGCGGGCGCGTTGCAAAGGCCAAATGGCATTCTTCGATATGCGAAGGTACCAAACGGGCAGGTAAAAGTTGTTTTCTCTTGGTCATCGGGGGAAATGGGGATTTGGAAAAACCCCGATAATCCATCGAGAAAACAAAAATACGGATGACCAGACAAACGCTCTAAAATTTGGTCTAAAAAACGGTAGTGGGAAATGATCCTTACGAGTGGCGTCATTTAGTTTTCTATAATCAATTCACACCCGCCAACCCGTAACAGTACGAGTTGGGACGAGTTCATTGTGCTCATTCTTCACTACGGTAAGACCGCCCTTTTTGGGCACCACGTGAATGGGACTAACCCACGTACTATCCGATATGGGATAAATAATCCCCGCATCTAATAATTTAATAATTTCGGCCTTAACGACGTCTTTCATGTTTGGGTTAAGACGTCGCTGCGGCTGAATAGTTTTGCGGCAATTATCTAGAAGAAAAATCTTATGGGTGCAGAAAGACGGGTTAATCCCTTTGAGATCAGAAATTTGCCAAGCAATTGCGTGGCGATGTTTAAGCAAAACTCCCAATAAATCGGAAGTCTCCGATTCGCTCAAATGCGAAGAAATGATAACAGGGAGTGTATCATCTTTCCCCAAAAAGGCGTATTTGAGTGAATCGGGTAGGGGTTTGAGTTCAAGGCAGGGCGGTTCTTCTAACGAGGTTTTAATTCCTATGTCTTTCTTACCAATTGGTTCGAAAGGCAAGTCTATAGACGTATCCTCATCGTAGTTAAAATTTTCGAGCGCAAAAAGATCGTCATTTAAAAACGTAGACTCAAAAATAGGGGAAGAACAATCTCCGAGATATGTGTCTAAATTATAACAAAAGTCATCGCTCGATGACGAGTCTCCTATGGAGGGATTAATAGAGAAAGTAACTTCGTCATCTCCTACCCGAAGGAGGAGACGACCGTTACTGACATCAATTAATGCGCGGGAGGTGGCGAGAAAAGGGCGACCGAGTATAATTGGTACATCAGTGTCCTCCTCGATGTCCAAGATGACGAAGTCTACCGGAAAGATAAACTTATCAACTCGGACAAGTACGTCCTCCACTACCCCGACGGGAAACTTAACCGAGCGATCCGCTAGTTGGATTCGCATTTTAGTAGGGGCCGGAGTGCCCAAACCTAATTTTTGAAAGAGCGAGAACGGCATCAAATTAATGCTCGCGCCTAAATCTGCAAGAGCGTATTTTACTAATATATTGCCAAAAAGGCACGGGATGGAGAACCGTCCCGGGTCATTTCTTTTTAGGGGCAATTTATTAGTAAGAGCCGCTGAGCAGTCAGCATTAAGAGAAATATGCGAAATATTTTCTAATTTTTGTTTATTGGAAAGAAGTTGTTTTAGGTATTTCGCATATTTAGGCATCTGAGAGAGTGCCTCGCAGAAGGGAACATTAATATGAATTTGTTTTAATAATAAAATAAATTTTTCAAATTGCGCGTTCTTACGCTCACTATTAAGTTTATGCGGATACGGCAAGGGCGTTTTAATAATTTTTTTCATTTAAAATTTGTAAAGGCGGCGAAATCAAAGAAGGGGGAAGAGGGGTCGGAGGTGAAATATGTACCTGAGGATCGGTCCGTTTTGGATCGATCACCTCCTTTCCGCTACGGAGGGTTATAGCGTTGATATTTTCCCGCGGATTGGGCTCCGTGTTTCCCGGCAGTGCCCCGAGCGCGCGCTCGGACATCATTCGCGCTAGCTGTCCAACCTGGAGTTCTAAGTTTTTTAGCGATCCGGTGATGTTCCGGATATTTGACTCGTTGGAAGCTATATATTTAGAAAAATTATCCTCCATCGGGGAGGGTTTTGGAAGAGGGGGAGGCGGCAGAAATCCAGGCGCGAAAGAATTGGGGGGGCGCTGCGCATTATTCGGATTGCTCCATGAGAAGTTGGGGTGGTTCCTCCAACCCGGATTATAGTTATTGCTATAAGGGTTGTTATTGGGGTTGAAGGAAGGTCGCCCAGCATTTCCCACGTAGTCTACGAATTCATTTGCTACGCCGGCATTAGGGGGAATCGCCCAAGGAGGAGTGGCGGAGGCAGCAGACATCTCCGCCACCTGCTTTGTCAGCCTTTCAACTTGAAGGGCTAAGTGGGCAGTGGCATCCACTTCGAAGAGGCCGGCCGCCTGCTTGGGACGTCCCCGAGGGACGTTCCATTGGTAGGCGTTCATAGCCATCTCTTCAATAAGAGCTTGGGCAGCCTCGGGGGTCTTATTATTCAAGGTACCCCCGGCAGCCGCGTCAATCATTTGACGCGTCTGATAATTAAGCCCATTGTAGAAGATTTGGACCTGCAACCACGCGGGCAGTGCGTGGTGCGGACACTTGCGGAGGAATTCCTTAAAGCGCTCCCAAGTCTCAAAAAGAGACTCAGAATCATTCTGCACGAACGAAGAAATGTCCGCCCGTAACTTTGCAGTTTTGGCGGGCGGAAAATACTTCGTTAAGAACCGCTCCGCAAGCTCAGCCCAGGTGGTGATACATCCTCGTGGGAGGGAATTCAACCACGCCTTAGCTTTGGATCTGAGGGAGAATGGAAAAAGGCGCAAACGAATGGCGTCATCAGTGACGCCATTAATCTTAAAAGTGTCGCAAATCTCCAAAAAACTAGACAAATGAACGTTCGGGTCCTCATCCGGCTGTCCATCGAACTACACGGCGTTTTGGATCATTTGGATAACGCTCGATTTGATCTCAAAATTATTGTTCGCCACCGTCGGGCGGACAATACTGGACCCAGTATCGTCCAAATTTGGCCGGGCGTAATATGACATTGTACGCTCGAGGGCCGCGTTCGGATTGGGGTCGGCCATAGGAACGGCAGAGGGTTCTCCGATGGATTCTGCGGGATCCAAAGAGGGATTTCGGCATTGAGACCGAATACGCGCAAGAGAGCGTTCGATCTCAGGATCGAAATCCAAATTTTCGGACTCCGAAGGCTGTCCACGGGTCATACACCCGAATGAAAAGTAGAAAAATTAACTCTCTCTTTTTTTCGGATTTTGAAGAAAAGTTTTTTAATTTTTTTTTTTTAGTTTTTAGAAATAAAAGTAAAAGTAATAGAGTTCGGATTCGGAATAACAACTCAAAGAGAAGTCCCCGGCAACGGCGCCAAAAACTTGATTGGCCCGCGAACAGACTCTTACTGTGGTTGGTTCGGTGAGTCGATCGCCGCGGGCTTGCTAGGGTAGGCAAGTGCACCTATCGCAAGTAGTACTCGATATTCGGGAGAATACCGAGGTCGTATTATTCCCGGGAACGGGTTGATTACCCCTACTCCTCCGAAAACACTATTATTTTACCGAAATAGAAGTTGAGGGTTTTAAGTAAAATAGGAACGAAAATAGATTTTAAGAAAGTAGTCGATGAAGAGATAACTCCCGGTATCGAATTGCGTTAGGATTAAAAATAGATTTGAATAACTAGATATCTAAAGTTTCAATTTAATTAATACGGAAACTTGGCCGTGGAGGTTCAAAATAATGAGCTCACCTATCTCTAGGAATATCGCTCACCTAGACATTAAGGCTATTCGACCGGGCTCTCGTCCGGCGAAGGATTCCCCTTAATGCCCGCAGAACGCTAAGAACCCCGCTATTGGGTGGGGAACCCGATCCGGTAGAGTTAGCGCGCCTCCTCTCTCGAGGGTTAGTGCGGAACTCTATCTACCCAGGGGTGATCTGTCCATATGCACGGCCTCTCGGCTAGCTAGCGTATGGATAACGGAAATAGAGCCCACACATCGATATGTGGGTCTACGCGTCGTTAACCCGGGGTAAACCTTAAGTTTTTAATTAAATTGAAAAATTAGACATTTGGTTATTTAAAACATTTTAGATCCCAAAGCTCTTCGATACCGAGGGCTAAAAGCAACTAGCCACTCATCAGAATTGGGATAGCTTATATGTTTAGTTATGCGAGCGTCCTAAACTAGTCGCTGAAAGGTTATAAAGAAAATAAGAAGAAAAGCAAAATAGCCTAATTTTAGAAAAGTTATTACAAATAAACACACCCGCACTCATTCAAACATATAACAAAAGGAAGACATAAAACTAATTTACACATAAGAGAAAATTGCATAATTGACATTTGCAGGTCCCACTCAAACGAGTGGGGGCGGGAAATAAAAGCTGAAAAGTGCATAATTGAAATTTGCAAGTCCCACTCAAACGAGTGAGGGCGGGAAATAAAAGCTGAAAAGTGCAAGTCCTACTCAAACGAGTAGGACTGAAATGAAAGCGAGTCCTACTCAAACGAGTAGGAGAAAATAAATGCGATTATAGGGCTTTCTTAAATATTTACATCGAAATAAAGTCCGACCATTAAACTCCTAGCGAGTAGGCGGAAAATCAAATCCAGCCATTTAACTCAAGTGAGTAGGCGGAAAAAAAATAAAGATTGAAAATTACAAGTCCTACTCAAACGAGTAGGACTGAAAATACAGACCGGCCATTTAACTCAAGTGAGTAGGCGGAAAAATAAAAAAAAATGAAAACACTTGCTTGAATAAAATCCAGCCAATTATCTCAAATGAGTAGGCGGAAAAATAAAAAAAATGAAAACACTTGCTTGAATAAAATCCAGCCAATTAACTCAAATGAGTAGGCGGAAAAATAAAACAACACACGCACTCTACTTGAATAAAATCCAGCCAATTAACTCAAATGAGTAGGCGGAAAAATAAAACAACACACGCACTCTACTTGAATAAACACACACACTCTAGCATGAATTAACTAAGACGATAAAAATTATCTCATACACTCACGCACTCGGGCTAAAATAATTGCAAAAATCAAAGTTATCGAAAAATTAAAATGACTGCATTTCTACCGCTGGAATGCAGTAGAAATGCATAAAAAGGCAAAATAAAAATTGTTTGAGGAAAAAGTTTTCAAATTAAAGAGAGAAAGGCAAGTGCCCGAAAAATTAAAACGTTTACATTTTTACCGTTAGATTTTGACAGAAATGCTAAAAAAGTGAAAATAAAAATTGTTCGAGCGAAAATATTTTTTGTAACTACTTAAAATGAAAGTTGATGAAAAATAAAAAATAACAATTTATACATTACTATAGCCTTGTAAAATGATTTAAAAAGAGGGAGTAAGCTAAAAAGAAGCAGTAGTTTTATAGTTAAAACAAAGTAAAAGCTAAGTTAAGAGGAATGAAAACTACTTTTTTAATGTTTTACAAGTTCATAAAAACGCATTTTGAAGCATGAAAATCCTAAGTCTAACCAAATTTAAAGAGTTTGAGAATGAAAATGGCCATAATAACGGCTATAAGTTTTGTTAAAATTGAAAAGAAAACGTGAACATTTGCATTTTAAAACATAATTTTTGCAATTTTAAGCTCATACACACACACACGCATAATGAAAGTAAAAATGAAAGTATATAAGATTGATGAAAAGGAGGCTATTTGGAGAAATTTCAAAGAATGTAAGATGAAATAATAACGATTTTTATTACAAAAAAAAGGGTGATTACAAGAGTTCAAACATACAAACTTAAAAAGGAGAGGGAGGGGGGATCCTTACATAGAACTAAAGCAACTCCAACAGCAGCCCTAATACATCAAAATGGTTCGGATTTTGGGAACCCTTAACTCATACAGCAGCTGCCTTTTTATAGGCAAAAATTTCCAAGTACACGCCCTCCGACACGGGCGTGTCGGGGGGCGTGTCAGCACTATTTTACCGCGGGATTCGGCGATTTGACGGCGATTTGACTATCCGGCCGAAAACGCGGCGGTCACGCCCATGGTCACGGGCGTGACGGTGGGCATGTCATTCGGCGCTTTAAGGCGATGTTGACTTCGGGATTCGCCGGCGGAAGTTTGTCGGGCGGACACGGGCGTGACGGTCATCGGACACGGGCGTGTCTCTCTTGGGTTCGACGAACGTTGAGCGCGGAACATTAACCTGGCTGTCACGGGGCGTGTCGGGCTGCCACGGGCGTATTGCACATCAGACACGGGCGTGGCCCTCTTGGGTCGACGAAAGTTGAGTTGAAATCGTCAAGCGGGATGGACACGGCTGGGTCACGCCCCGTGTCGGATTGACACGGGCGTGTCGAATTATGGAACACGGGCGTGTCAGGCTTTCCTCTTCAAAATTGGCCTCTTTTCGGGATTTTGAGCTGTCGCGCCCTGGTCACGGGCGTGACCAATATGTCACGGGCGTGACATGTCATTTTTGCAAATTTTGACTTTTTTCCTGACAAATAAAATAAAGCAAGTTAGTATAGTATTTACAAAAATAGGAGCATTTTATTGAATAAAAACAAGTAGAAATGACAAAAATTAAATAAAATGACTTAAGTAATGTACATAAAATTAGGTATATTTACAATTCATCAGTGATTGCCTCAGTTATCTCTTTCCTCAGCTAGGTTAACTGTGCAGAACAGCTTCTTTAAGTTTGACAAGAATGGTGACGAATAAGATGAAGTTCGGCCGCACTTCCGTTTCTAGAAAACATTCGATTGATTTACTATGGATGATTTGCTTATTTTTATTCTCTGAATGTTAATTGAGCAATGGGCCCCACCACCAGGATTTATGGCTGAGATTTAGCCATTCAACACATACTTTCTATTTAATCTTGATTCAACGGCTCTTTGCTGTGTGTGGACCCCTGCACTTAATGATGAAAATATATCTTCGAAAGTGAAGAAGTTGATAACAGCTGGCCGCCAATGTCTCTAGCAGCATTTCCGCAACATTTGAATTTAGGTTGACTTTTTGACTTTTCTGATTTCAGCATGACCCAACATCTCTAGACTTAGACAAAATTCAAGCATTATAACCAAAGGTATTGAGTGAGTAAGCATCACTCAACTCACACCTAGACAAAATTTTATTTGTCTAGGCATTGAGCTCGACGAACGCTGAGCTCCGTTCGACGAACGACAAGCTCAGTTCGACGAAAATGTAAATTCAGTTCGACGAACTCAGTTCGACGAAAGCTGAACTCGGTCGAAGAAAGCTAAACTTAGTTTTGAAAGTGAGAGTTAGATCTGAAATACTCTAGAGGGGGGGGGTGAATAGAGTATTCTTAAATATTTCTTAACTGCTACTACAGCTTTTACTGTAAATTAATAAGTGCAGAATTAATAAACTACCAAGCAATAAATCTAAATCACAAGCACAACAAGAACAAATGAAAAGGAGGCAACCATACGACACAAGAATTTTATAGTGGTTCACCAACCTGGGTACATCCATTCTTCTACCACCCTTGGTAGGAATCCACTCAGATTTTTGATCAGGTGCCTGACACCAATAAGCTTTTGATCAAGTGCTCAAAAACCAACCCAAGTCTTTTGATCAGGAGACTTGCAACCAAGGAATCACTTTTGAAGAGAGATGATAACCATTTACAGAGGTGGGGGTGAAAGATGATTTTGTCTTCTCTTTCTCAATATACAACTGAGAAGACTGTGGATTGATTATAGCTTAAGGCTCCCCTTGAGATGTAGAATGGATCAGGGAAAACAAAGGGCCAAGTTTCAGGGTGATAGGTCTTCAAACTAAATCCTTGACCAGCAAAAGTCTTCAGGAACTTCTTTTGACAAATTGAACTGAAGTTGTTCTTTTGAAATGTCCTGGAGTGCTTGAAGTAAGAAGACTCTTGATGTAGGTATTGTTGTTCTTCTTCTTCAAGTGCTGATGAGCTTTTGGTCAAGAACTTCTGTGTATCAGAGAATGCTTCAGAGCAGATTATTCGGGATTGGATGTTTTTCTGTAATCTCTATGTGCTTCTCAGTAAACTGTGCTCTGTGTGAAGCTTTCTCAATGATCTTCTCTTCTGTAGGTCTGTATGTCCCTGTGTGTGTATTATTCTCTTCTTCTCTGTATTTTGAAAATTTGAATGCATCTGCAATTAATGTTGATAGGCTTGAGAATAATCAACATTGATTCATTTTCCCAACTGTCCCGTTGAAAAACGGCAAACAATAATCATAGAGAAGACCACAATTAATGCTTCTTCTAATGGATACATTGAGAGAATGTTAGAGCATTAATTACTCAGGAATTATCGCATTAGAGTGAGGACAGAAGGCCAGAAATAACTAAGTCTGGAATCGTCGAACAGATAACAGAATTCGTCGAGCTGAGTCTACTGTTCATCGAGCTAAGATGTTGTATTCGTCAACCAGATGGCTTCTGTTCGTCGAGCTAAGTACCATGATCATCGAGCAGGAACTGAACTGCTGTCTATTTTGATCTTTCCCTATTCGTCGAGCTGGTAAATGTGTTCGTCGACTGGAGTTCAGATTCTGATTTAGAATACCTAAGAGTATATGGTTGGGACTTCACAAATGGAGAGCTGAATGATAAGTTTCTAAGGTCCCTGACTAAGGAATGGGACAACAAAGTCTGTGCTATCAGGGAGTTTGGTAAATGTGTCTCTTTTGATCCTTGCCTATTCGTCGAGTTGGTAAATGTGTTCGTCGACTGGAGTTCAGCAATTATTCTGGAGTTGTCAAATGTTCTCTGTCGACACAATTTATCTGTGTGGTGTCGACATAGCCTTTCCACAATGTCAACTGATGATCTGGATGTCGAACAAATTCTTATAGTGTCGACTTAGTTGATGTCGACATATACTCTAAGTGTTGACATAAGTCTTCTGGTTCCAGAATTCATCGGGTAGAGAATTGAGTTCGTCGACCTGAGACTAAAGAACATAGTCTCGACAGAATGCTGTGATAGTCCAAAGATACGTCAACCAAAGAATAATGTTCGTCGAGCTAAGTCTGGAGAACCTTGAATTCGTCGAGCTGAAAATGATTCTGGACTTAGAGAAAAAATTGATGAACCTCTGGCAATAGAGTTAAAGTGGAGGTCCAGAAATCGTCGAGCAGAGAATGAAGTTTGTCGAGCTCAGCTTAGAGAATATTTCTCTAAGATCGTCGAGCTGAGAATGACTATCGTCGACCTGAGTTCGACGAACATCGAACTCATTTTACTTAGTTTCTTGATAAATCTCTGAATCTCTGGAAAAACGCTAAGTCTTGAGTCTCTGGCAGTCTGATGTTGGCTTGTCCATGTGATGTTGACTCTTAGGACATGGCCTAGACTCTAGGACACAACTTTGACCCAGGCTATACATGTTCGGTCACATCATCCTAAGTTAGTGAACCTATCCCAAATAAAACTAGGGATCCAACAATCTCCCTCTATTTGTGTGAGGTCACTAATAGACTCAAAATTAAAACATAAAATAAACAAAGCAAGAGAAAGATATATCTGACAGAGATAATTAACACATGCAGCAGATATATTTACAGTGAAGCTTTGTTCAGACAAAATGAAATAGTTTAAGATAGAAAAGTAGAAATAAGATGCTTCATATTTCAGTTCTTCTGCTTCTTCTCCTGATGCTTCGCATCCTTGCCCTTGTCTCCTGCTTGGTAAAGACTATTTCCCTATTTGGATTTAGATCTTATTCCATAGTCATTGTCATGTCTGCAGCCCCTATAATATTTAGAGATGTAGCTCCAGGGACCATTGCTTCAGGTTGTAATTTCATATAATCATCAACATAAAAAATTTTGTTAGCTTTTTCGAACCTTCTCAGTTTTTCTCTCCTGTACTTTGACATTGTAGTGTATTCAGAGGTATCCTTCCCTTCAGCCTTTGCCTTGTTGATCAAATAGAGGCCTACTAGTTCCTGGAACCTGGCCATTCTAGCAGTGTTGGCTGTTTCTGGATCATCATAAGGAACAGGAGGAGAGAGTGGTATTTTAGGACTTTCAGCTTGTTGATGTTGTTGTTGCTTATGTTGTTGTTATTGATGTTGCTGTTGTTGCTACTGTTGTTTCCCTGAGGGTTGTTTCCTGCGCTGGATGGTTTCATGATGGGGTATCTCTTGATGTCTTTGATATGTTTGAATGGTGGCAGACCTTTGAGAACTAGAGACAGAAGCACCAGCTGCAGGAGGAGGAGGTGGATCTTTCCTATACCTTTGAACTGGTGGAGGAGAGTATCTTCTACTCTTCTTCCTTTCCTTTTACTGATTCTCAGATAGCCACATCCATGCTGACATTCCTTTGTATGGAGTTATCTTTTGAAGAATGTAGTAAGGGGTGTCATTGTTTGGATTAGGCTTAGGGGCAGGAGGAGGAGCAGCTTTTCTCTTCTTTGATACTTACTTCTTCTTCTTTGTATCCTCCTCATCTGAATCCTCATCCTCATCTTCATCATCATCATTGTCAGAACCCTGAGGGTTATCATATAGATCATCCAGAGCTTTCAAAGCTTTAGCAGAAATAACAGCCTTTTCTGGAGCAGGAGCAGGAGTTACAACAAGATTTGGAGTTTCAGTAGGAGTTGGAGAAGAAGCTACACAAAAATCAGAACTAATTTAGACAGAGCTTTCAGCTGCTGCCTTATTTTCATCTGCAATATCAGCCAAGATCAGTTCATCCAGATCCGGTATAGGAGAGTCATCCATTATAAAAGTTGGTGCTGAAGACATTATTGAAGAAGAGGGAACAACCACTACTTCTGTAGGTGGAGTAACTACTGGCTGTATAATAGCAAAACTGTCCTTAAGTTGCTTAGCAACTTCTGAAGAGATGGGGGAAGTGTATGGTATAATATCCAAGGATGGCTTAGTAATCTCAGCTAGAGGGTAATGCATATGTACAGTATCAAAAAGTCTCAACAAATGTTCTAAATTAACTGTGGGATTAAGAATGTGATCACCAACATTGTTAGGTTCTTCAGAGTCTGAGTCATCAAATCCATATCAGTTTCAATAAAATAAATCAAATCTTTATCTATGTATTCTGTACATTCTGCTGCTATTGCTGAAGTTGGAGCATCTGGTGCTGGAGCTAGAGCTGAAGCCTTTGGAGCTATAGCTGCTGCTTCATCATCAGTCATCTCCCCCTGCCTGGTTTCAGTGGGAACTGAGGCCAGGCCCCTGGCTGAGGAGGGGGTAGCAAAAATAGCAGAGATTTTGTTAGAAAGAGAGGATATGATGGTAGCAAGAGGTGTAATGGCCTCTACTATAAGGGAATTGAGGAGGGGAGTGATTATGGAAATGATGGAAGATATGGTGGAGGGGTCCAGTGATGAAGTGGTAGATTGTGTTGCAGAAGGTGTAGAATTTGGAACTATGGGAGGGATAGAGAGTGGAGCATCAGGTATGTGAACATCTGGAGGGATGGTGGATGTTGAGGGGGATGGATTGGTGGTATCTTGCATAATGGTGTCTGTTGGTAGATGGTAAGATGATATTGAAGATAGATGTGGGGGAAGAGGAGATTGTGGTGGTGTAGAAATGTAGGTGTCATGGGGGGAATCAGGAGGTGTTGGTGGTTGATTTTCTTGAAGAGGGGATGATAGAATGTCAGTGATGTCTATTGGTGGAGATGATGCTGGTGAAGCATGTTGAGATGGAGGTGGAGTAGGAACATGAGTATGTTGTTGTTGTTGTGGTGTTAAAGAGATAATGGGAGTGGAATCAATTTTTGTTGCTGGAAGGGGGGCTGTAAGGGTGGTGGTGTTCGATGAAGCTCTTCAGCAGGTGGGGAAGTGGCTTTAACAACACCGGTGCCTTTAGAAGCTGGGGTGGAAGAGGCAGAGGTCTTGGTTGGCTTGATTATTGTCCTCTCCCACCTGCCAAATAAGGCACATGTGAGCCTTTTACTAGCATTGATGAATATGGTCTGGGAGACCAGTGATTCAGCAGCTTTCTACTTGAGGAAGATCCCTAGGATCCTTCCAAAACATACTTCTTTTTTATTATTTTTCTTCTTTGTTAGATCAAAGATGATGTGAGCCCAGTCCACTTGCTTCTTATTTATTACTGCACACATGACCAAGAACTGATGCCTTGTGATGTAGTCATGGGCAGTATGCATGTCAAGCAATACCTTTCCAACAATGTCTGCCAGAAACTTGTATGCTCCAGACAGATGCTTTTTCAACAGTTTATTTGGGTTGTCACCAGCATAACCCATCAGATTTAGCATCATATCAAACTCTTCAGAATCAATTTCTAAGTCCTCTTCGCCATTTGTCAAACCAAATATTTCAGTTAAAACCGCGGGAGTTAAGGAGACATTGTTACCCGCGATTGATCCTGTCATAGTATTGTCTTCAGAAGTGGATGAAGTATAAACCCATTCTCTGATTTCTGTTCCTACCAACTTTATCCTTGTAGTCATCAGGTTTTTAAGATTCTGTTCTTCCAGAAGTTCTAGAATATATAGGAAGATTGAATCCGAGTGCTTGAACGATTCGAAGTCGACATCAAATCCAGTATCAAACTTCATAGCGGCTAGAGCTCCTGCTAGAATTGCCATGGAATCACCTGCAAAAGAGAGAAACGACGATCAAGTGCAAAGGAACAGAAACCGCGGGACGGAGGTCGAAAAAAACCTAAATATAGGGTTTTCAAGAATATGAATCGACAGACTCCGTTCCACGAAAATAAAAAGAATTCTTCGAACTGAGGTCGACGAAATAATTTTGAATGAAATAATTCATCGATCTTATCCAGAAGAATTGAAGACAGTTCGTCGAGCTCCGTTCGACGAATATCTTCTGAAGCAAGTTCGTCGAACTTCGTTCGACGAAAATTATTTCACCCACAGAGAGTTCGTCGATCTCCGTTCGACGAATATCTCTCAAACTTTCCCCTGTTCGTCGAACTCCATTCAACGAACTTTGGAAAATTCGTCGAGTGCAGACAGAAATCAAACAAAGTCTTCTCCATTGATCATTACAAGTTGATTCACAAAGAACATATGATTTCTCTCATCCAGAGGTTTGGTGAATATATCAGCCCTTTGTAAATCAGTGTAAATATAGACAAGCCTGATTTTATTTTTGTCTACACACTCTCTAATGAAATGATGTCTTATATCAATATTCTTTGTCCTACTATGCTGAACTGGATTCTGGGTTATGACTATAACACTTGTATTATCACAGAGTAGAGTTGAATTATTTAAGTTGAACTCATAATCTAGTAGCTGATTTTGTATCCAAAGCATCCGTGAGCAACAGCTGCCTGCTGCAATATATTCTGCTTCAGCAGTTGAGGTTGACACTGATGTTTGCTTTTTGCAAAACCAGTATACTAATCTCATACCCAAGAACTGGCAAGTTCCTGAAGTACTTTTTCTATCTACCCTGCATCTAGCAAAATCAACATCAAAGTATCCAGTTAACTCAAATTCTGATTCAGCAGGATACCATAGGCCTAGATTAGGACAACTCTTTATATATCTCAAAATCCTTTTTAGTAAAATTAGATGAGATTCTTTAGGGTTCACCTGGAACCTAACACAAATACATCTGACAAATATAATATCTAGCTTACTTGCTGTGAGGTATAATAGGGACCCAACAATGCCCCTATAAAGTTTCTGATCCATAGGTTTTCCTGGTACATCAGAGTCGACAACAGCATTAGTAGCCATGGGAGTTTTCTTTGCTGAGGCATCATCCATTCCAAACTTCTTTAGAAGTTCTTTAGCATATTTTGCTTGAGAGATGAAGATGCCATCAGGGAGCTGCTTCACTTGGAGACCAAGGAAGTAGGAAAGCTTACCCATGCTACTCATTTCAAATTTAGAATGCATGAGGTCAGAGAACCTCTTGCATAATTTGGAATCTGTAGAGCCAAATATAATATCATCCACATAAATTTGTACGAATAAAATTTGATCCTTATGACGTCTAGTGAAAAGAGTTTTATCTACAGTTTCTCTTGTAAATTTACGCTCTAATAAAAAACTACCTAAGGTCTCATACTAAGCTCTTGAAGCTTGCTTTAGACCATAAAGAGCCTTATGCAATTTAAAAACATTAGAGGGGTAAGTTTGAGAAACAAAACCTGGAGGTTGTTCTACATAAACCTCTTCTTGTAGCACTCCATTTAGAAAAGCACTCTTCGTATCCATTTGGAAGACCTTGAACCTCTTGTATGTTGCATAGGAAAGGAATATTCTTATGGCTCCTAACCTTGCAACAGGTGCAAAGGTTTGATCATAATCAATTCCTTCTTCTTGTATGTATCCTTGAGCAACAAGCCTAGCCTTGTTTCTCGCAATGACTCCTTGGGCATCCAGCTTGTTTCTGAAAACCCATTTGGTTCCAATAACTCGGTAGTATTGGGGTCTTGGAACCAAATCCCAAACTCTACATCTCTCAAATTGATTTAGTTCCTCCTGCATTGCAAGGATCCAGTGGAGATCCTGCTCAGCATCATGAATGGATAGAGGTTCAACCTGAGAGAGAAAACAGGCATGCAGCAAATCTTTGGTGAGTTGATGCCTTGCCTGTACACCTGCTGATATGTCTCCAATCACTTGAGATCTGGGGTGATCCCTAAGTGTGACAAAATCAGTGGGTGGAGTTGGTTGTGCAACAATATTTGGAATTAATTCCTCATGTGGAATTATATTTGCTGTTAGTAGAGATTCATTTTCTTCAACTTCTTCCTCTTCACTTTCTTCAATAGCTTGTGGAGAGGGATAAGTTGGCACCACTTGGGTGAGGTTTAGTACATCTAAGGTCTCACACAAGTGGGGAACCTGTAAGTTGTTATTGGTAGAAACTTCTTTCTCCTTGCAATGCATGTTAGTCTCATCAAATGAAACATGAATAGACTCTTCAATTTTTAATGTTGATTTATTAAACATCCTACAGGCCTTGCTTACTTGGGAGTATCCTAGAAAAACTCCCTCTTCAGCCTTAGCCTCAAACTTTCTAATGTATTTCTTGTTATTATTGTGTATGTAACAGGTACAATCAAATACTTTAAAATAGTTTATTTTAGGTTTCTTCCCTTTGAGAAATTCATATGGAGTCCTATTCTTTAGTTTGTGAATTAAGCTCCTGTTCATGACATAATTTGTTGTGCTTACAACCTCTGCCCAAAAGGTTAGGGACATGTAAGCATCTGCAAGCAATATACCTGCAGCTTCAATGAGTGTCCTATTTTTACTTTCAGCTACCCCATTTTGTTGGGGAGTTCTAGGAGCTGAGAATCAATGTCTTATACCTTCCTTCTCACAGAACGCATGCATAAGAAGAGACTCAAACTCTGTTCCACGATCACTTCTGATCAATGCAACATGAGTAGAGAACTCAATCTGTATGGTCCTGAGAAAATCTATAAGAACCTTGAATGTATCTGACTTTGATCTCAGAAAGAATACCCAACTGAACCTGGAGAAGTCATCCACTATAACCAAAGTATAGGATTTCCCTCCTAGGCTTTGTACAGCAATGGGTCCAAAGAGATCCAAGTGTAGCAAGTACAAAATCCTAGGTGAATCACTCTTATTAACAGATTTAAAACTAGTTTTAGTTTACTTGCCTAATTGACAAGCCTTGTAGAGACCTTCCTTCTTGTAGGGACCAGAAGGTAGACCTCTAACAAGGTTGTGCTTAGATAGCCTAGCAATGTTTTTCATATTTACATGACCTAGTCTTTTGTAGCATAAGTCATTATAATTACTAGTTAAGTTAAGTAAGCAGATATCGGTTTTGGCAGAAAGAAAATTTACTAAGTATATGTTGCCTTGTCTATTTCCAGTTAAAACTGTTTAGTTATTTTTATCAATAATAGAACAAGTGGATGAGTTAAAGTATACATGATAACCATCATCACATAACTGACTTATGGAGATGAGGTTATGCTTGAGTCCACTTACATATGTCACCTTTTTGAATGTGACAACTCCTATTCTCACTTCTCCAAATCCTTCTGACTGACCACATTTGGAGTCACCAAAGATAACCTTTGGCCCCAGATTGGACTTGTAGTTGGTTAAGATGTCCTTGCTGCCAGTCATGCGTTTGGAACAGCCACTGTCTAGATACCAAGTTTGATTTACCCCTTGATAACTATTCACCTGCAATAGAAAACATTTAATTGTTTTTGACCCAGGTTACCTTGGGTCCTTTGTATGGCTGATAAGAAAAGCTGGAAATAACCGAGAATTCAGGTCGGGACTTATATCCTAGGGGGTGATATCTCCTAGGTGCTATGATCCAGTCAGCTAGTGGATTAAATGGTTTCTTATAAGTATTTAAGTTGCTGTTAGAAATAAAGTTTTGATTAAGTCTTCCTGGATTTGATGAATTATTGTAAGTTCGTCGACCAGAGTTCGACGAATTGGGTTGAGATCGTCGATCTCTGCTCAGAGAATGGACATGTTCATTCTCTGTGCCCCACGTTCGTCGACCTCTGCTCGACGAAACATACAAAGTTTGTCGATCGCAGTTAGACGAATGATTATTATTGTAGTTTGCATTTAGAGATCGTCATTCTGAGTTCGACGATCTGTTCCTATATTGTCGATCTGGGTTCGACGATAACTGCTAAACATAGTTATTTTAATCATTCTTCTGATTTTTAATCTTGTCCTTAGTTTCAATTTGTTCTAGAATTTTATTAACCTTATGTACTTGTTCAGTGTTTTTCTTACCTTTATCAGAGATAAAATTTACAGGTTTTGAAAGATGATTTCTTTGGATTAGGGTTGGTTCACTAGATGTGGCTCCTAATCCTAATCTGCAGTTATTTGTTCTAGCATTAACTGTGCTGGTTATATCTAGCAATTTCAAACTTCTGCCATTTATTTGTTCTTCTAATATCTTAGCTTTACTAAGTTCTGATTTCAGAAAACGGAATTGTTCATTTACAGATTTCAGTTCACTAGATAGAGTTGCATTTTCAAAGATGATTTTATCTAGATTATTTAATTTATCTCTGAGAAGGTTGATTTCCTTCTCAGAGCTTATCAAATCTAAGCATAGGTTTTTAAATGCAAATTTAAATTCATCAGATTCAAAATCATAAGATGTTATTACCTGATCTTCAGCTGACAGGTTTTCTTCATTATCAGATTCATCTATATCTGACCTGCTACTGCTTGCATCAATTGCCATGAGGCAAACCTCCTTTGCCTTGGCCTCCTCTTCTTCTTCACTGGAGCTGGAAGATGTGGATTCATCTTCTGTGTCACTCCATGTCTCAGCCACAAATCCTTTGTCCTTCTTTTTGTGCTTGCTAGAAGAGGGCTTGCTGTAATGCTTGCTTCTTGATTCCTTCTCTTTTCTTCTTTCCTTCTTTTGATTTTCAGGACATTTACACATGAAATATCCTGGTTTCCTGCACCCATAACACACTACCTCTTTAGTGGGTGTTTTGTCATACCTTGGCTGGTTGTCATTTCTGGATGACTTTCTTATGAAGTCTTTCCTTGCCAGTTGGAAGAATCTCTTAGCAAAGAGACTCATTAGCTCTTCATTGACTATTAGGGCTTTAGTTTCTTCAGCAGCCTTGAATGCAATGGATTGTTCTTTCCTTGCTGCGGGAGGAGTCTTGTGTTCCACTGCCTATCTGTACCTGATTAGCTGCTCATATGACTTCAGTTTACCTAATAGAGATTCAGTTGAAATCTCATTCAGGCATCTGGCCTCCTTGTTGGGCCAGATCCTGGTGTCCCATAAGCTTGAGAAGCACATTAGGATCTTGTCATTCACTTCAGTCAAGGTGAATTCTTTAACTAAGGTCCTTAGCTCACTGATGATGGAGTTAAGCCTGTTGTACATCACTTAAACTGTTTCTGCCTCATCCTTCTTGAAGTTTTCATATTATGTGATGAGGTGTGATCTTCTATCTTTCCTCTCATCTGCTGAACCAACAACCATTTGATTGAGTGAATCCTAGATTGCTTTTGTAGAGGTGCACTCAGCCACCTTCTGAAAGATGTCATCTGACATAGTCTGAGCCAATATTTTCATGGCTTTAACATCAGCTATCTTTGCCTTCTTTTGGGCTTCAGTCCACTCAGGTGGTGGGACTGCATTGTTGCTGGTGGATGTTGTAGATGTAGATGCCTGTGTGGGACCTGTCAAAATTGAATTGTAGATGTCTTCATCATTGGAATTCATGTATAACCTAATTCTTGCCTTCTAGATGACAAACCTATTAAGGTTGCAGACTGGAGGTCTGATTCTTGCATAATCCTTGTTCAGTGTCATGGCTATGTTTATAATTTAAATAAGAATAAGGTGATGTGTAGATCTAACAAAGGATCTTTTGGTTCAAGAGTTAACTTGTACAACCAAAGTAACCTGCTCTGATACCAATTGAAAGTGAGAGTTAGATCTGAAATACTCTAGGGGGGATGAATAGAGTAATCTTAAATATTTCTTAACTGCTATTACAGCTTTTGCTTTAAATTAATAAGTGCAGAATTAATAAACTACCAAGCAATAAATCTAAATCACAAGCACAACAAGAACAAATGAAAAAGGAGGCAACCAGACGACACAAGAATTTTATAGTGGTTCCCCAACCTGGGTACAACCACTCTTCTACCACCCTTGGTAGGAATCCACTCAGATTTTTGATCAGGTGCCTTACACCAATGAGCTTTTGATCAGGTGATCAAAAACCAACCCAAGTCTTTTGATCAGGAGATTTGCAACCAAGGAATCACTTTTGAAGGGAAATGACAACCCTTTACAGAGGTGGAGGTGAGAGATGATTTTGTCTTCTCTTTTTCAATATACAACTAAGAAGACGGTGGATTGATTATAGCTTAAGGCTCCCCCTGAGATGTAGAATGGATCAGGGAAAACTAAGAGCCAAGCTTCAGGGTGATAGGTCTTCAAACTAAATCCTTGACCAGCAAAAGTCTTCAGGAACTTCTTTTGACAGATTTAACTGAAGTTGTTCTTTTGAAATGTCCTGGAGTGCTTGAAGTAAGAAGACTCTTAATGTAGGTATTGTTGTTCTTATTCTTTAAGTGCTGATGAGCTTCTGATCAAGAACTTCTGTGTATCAGAGAATGCTTCAGAGCAGATTATTCAGGATTGGATGTTTTTCTGTAATCTCTATGTGCTTCTCAGTAAACTGTGCTCTGTGTGAAGCTTTCTCAATGATCTTCTCTTTTATAAGTCGGTATGTCCCTGTGTGTGTATTATTCTCTTCTTCTCTGTATTTTGAAAATTTGAATGCATCTGCAATTAATACCGATAGCCTTGAGAATAATCGACATTGATTCATTTCCCCAACAGTCCCGTGGAAAAATGGCAAGCAATAATCCTGGAGAAGACCATAATTAATGCTCCTTCTAACGGATACATTCAGAGAATGTTAGAGCATTAATTACTCAGGAATTATCGCATTAGAGTGAGGACAGAAGGCCGGAAATAACTAAGTCTGGAATCATC
Organism: Platanthera guangdongensis; assembly: GCA_039583875.1. Lineage (NCBI taxonomy): Eukaryota > Viridiplantae > Streptophyta > Magnoliopsida > Asparagales > Orchidaceae > Platanthera > Platanthera guangdongensis. The sequence goes on along the minus strand of CM077153.1, from coordinate 171,033,293 downwards.
GAATAGATAACAGAATTCGTCGAGCTGAGTCTGCAGTTTGTCGAGCTGAGATGTTGTATTCGTCGACCAGACGGCTTCTGTTCATCGAGATGAGTTCCATGATCATCGAGCTGGAAACTGAACTACTGTCTCTTTTGATCTTTGCCTATTAGTCAAGCTGTTAAATGTGTTCGTCGACTAGACTTCAGCAATTATTCTGGAGTTGTCAAATGTTCTGTGACGACACAATTTCTCTGTGTGGTGTCGACATAGCCTTTGCATAATGTCGACTGATGATCTGGATGTCGACACAAATTCTTCTAGTGTCGACTTAGTTGATGTCGACATATACTCTAAGTGTCGACATAAGTCTTCTGGTTCCAGAATTCATCGGGCAGAGAACTGAGTTCGTCGACCTGAGACTGAAGAACATAGTCTTGACAGAATGTTGTGATAGTCCAAAGATTCGTCGACCAAAGAATAATGTTCGTCGAGCTAAGTCTAGAGAACCTTAAATTCTTCGAGCTGAAAATGATTCTGGACTTAGAGAAAAAATTGATGAACCTCTTGCAATAGAGTTGAAGTGGAGGTCCAAAAATCATCGAGCAGAGAATGAAGTTCGTCGAGCTCATCTCAGAGAATATTTCTCTAAGATCGTCGAGCTAAGAACGACTATATTCGACCTGAGTTCGACGAACGTCAAACTCATTTTACTTAGTTTCTTGAGAAATCTCTGAATCTATGGAAAAACTCTAAGTCTTGAGTCTCTGGCAATCTGATGTTGGCTTGTCCATGTGATGTTGACTCTTAGGACTTGGCCTGGACTCTAGGACACAACTTTGACCTTGGCTATACATGTTGGGTGACATCATCCTAAGTTAGTGAACCTAGCCCAAATCAAACTAGGGATCCAACAAGTTCGATGAAAGGGTAGATTCAGTTCGATGAACTCCAGACTCAGTTCAACGAAAGCTAAGCTCAGTTCGACGAATCTGAGCTCAACGAAAGCCATGCTATCCACGCATTTGGACTTAGCCAATTTTTCTACTTCAAGGCATTGAGAGCGTTGAGAGCGTCGAGTGAGCTTGCCTCACTCAACGCTATTTGCCTTAACAAATATTTCTGCGTCTTGGCGTTAAGAGAGTAAGCTCCACTTAATGCCAAACTACTTAACAGAATTTCTCTATTATCTAGCGTTGAGTGAGTAAGCTACATTCAACGCCTGTCCACTTAGTGAAAATTTTGCCCAACTTTTATGTGGAGTTTGACAGCCACAGCAACACTCAACGCTAAAAGTTGTATGTAGTTGAGTGTGTAGATGACACTCAATGCCTGTGGACTTAGCCATATTTTCAGTTATTTTCTCTAGGCTTTGACTGACTCAGCTTGACTCACAGCCTTTTTGTTGTATGGCGTTGAGTGAGTAGACTACACTCAACGCTTTTTTATTTAGACAAATTTCTGGCTATCTAATAGTTAGGCTGAGATAGACTCAATGCTATTTGATATATGACATTGAGTGAGCTATCCTTACTCAATGTCTGTGGACATAGTCAAATTTTTAGCTAGAAAAAAAAGAATCCTTACCTCTGGCGTTGAGTGAGCTTGCTCCACTCAAAGCTAGTGGACATAGTATATTTTTGTTATGTCTAGTAACCAATTATTGTGTACAAATGTCAAATCAATGTGATATGGACTAACCTGCACTCAAGACCTAAAATGCACATCAAATACAGTTGATGTGTGTGACATTGACCTGTTTGACTTCTCACAAATCCAGGATATTGGGAACAATTGACCCAACATGAACTAAATGCATAAGTATGATCACGATCATTCACTCATTATTTGTGTCTAACAATAGCGGTTGCGTAGGGTTGTATGCATTAGAGACGTTAACCTATAAACCATGTCTTGTCGTTAACCGGGTAGAGTTCCATTGGGTCCTTGAGAGTCACTCAGGGAAAGAGTGTTAGGTTGAGTGGGTCTCTTTTGTATGTATATGGGATTAACACCCCAACCTATGGAATTTGTGTAGTTCATCATGCCCATCAGTCACTTAGTATGAGGCTAGGGTGTAGTCGCATAACTTGGGTAGTTATAATCTTAGACATGCTTATAACGTATCAACTGCATGACTACTACTTCACTCATTATGATTATTTATTTCATGCATATCTCATTTGTGCGAACATGTAAATCATGTGTGTCAATACCGTATCTTATTGAGCTCCCATGATAATTTACATATACAAGAGACGTTTATAGACAATCATTTTGTCGCATTAGGCTAAATGAATTAATAAGCAACTTTTTCGTATTTTCTTATGTTTTTCGCTACATTAGATAGGGCTTACATCGAATAATTATTTTCCAAAAAGTTGAGAGTGAAAAATAGCGAAAATTTAGCTTAAATCTCAAAAACCAACTCTCTGTTTGTTATCGCACGACAATAGGTCTATCGCCGACAATAGTGATTTTTGCATGAAGTGCATCGATTTTTTGTGATATTGTTTTTATTTTATATTTTTGTGCAATTTATCTTTATGTTCCTTCTTTTTGCATATTTTCAGATATCTCTCTATTTTTAAAAGAGAAATATAAAAACGTTTAACAAATATAAAAATCACAAAAGTATGTTTTTTACTTTACACATGTATTTGTTTATTCTTAAAAAAAATTAAATTAAAAAAATAAAACTCTTTTGTCGAGTATTGATGTCTGTTTATTTCAACACTGCAATAAATTGGCACGATCATTATTATGACATCCATGACTAGAACTTAAAGCATAAAGCTTATGTGCATTGTTTGATTTAAGAATCTAGACTATGTTTAACATTGTATGAATTATGTCATGATGTGTCTAATCTATTGGTACTTAGCTACTGAGTGTGACTACATAGGTAGTGTATGTTTAATATGCCTCTAGGCATGTATGAGAATTTAGGTAGCGTAATGACTTTTTGTTGATCACACATCACTCGAAAATGCAATCGTGTAAAAATTTCAAAGCTTACATGTTATAACTCGTGATATTGTGTCTAATAGACTAGGAATGACTTGAGAAATCAATGTCCCGTTGTTCATTTTCATGTATAGAGTTCATAACATTAGGTCAAATTACAGTAGTAAGGTCTTTGTATACAAGTTAAAATGTATCTATCTATGTGGGTAGATTTTGATTGATTCGAGGACCATAAAAAGTATAAATTTATAGTAAACAAAAAGTGGAAAACTCATATATATGCTAACATAATGTGTCAAGGAACTACGCCCCCCCCCCCCCCCCCCCCCCCCCGCCAAGCACAACTCATTTCTCTTGATAAGCCTCCATGAGCATTGTGAGGATGAGTGAATTGTCCTATGTAATCATTTCGATCTTCTACAAAGACAGTTAATTGAGTTAGGGCCCTTTGTTCTAGTCTTGGTATATAGTAGATAGAAAAGTGACATGATTTTTTTATTTCATCACTCTTGTGTTAGCATATTGATTTATCGAGATAAATCATGTTTTAATTATTATTACTACCTGATGTTTTTCTTTTTGATGCTACACGTACACCTGTCATTAGTCTATCTAACTTTTTCATGTATAAGAATTGGACTTAAAATGCAATTGCTATCTATTACACAGGTGTACTAGCACACGAATAATATTAATGACACTTACAATATTGCATTGCATTAACTCTATAAATCACCCGATATTGTATGCTCAATCTTGTGTCTTTAGATTCACATGCTTTGTCCAAATATTTTCTTGTGCTTTGTCATTATTAAATTCAAATGTTTTTATTTTGATAGCTAGGTTTATTCTCATTGTTCCCCGCTTGTATTTTTTCTCTATGTTTGTGTGTTTACTTTGCCAAAACTTCATCTCATTGTTTAATCTCTAGCCTCTACTGTTAGTTCCTCTCCATTTTGATAATATCGAAAGGGGGGAGATTTATTTTTTAATGAGTATGTCATACTTGTCACCTAGGGGAAGATCATGTGTAGGGGAGCACACTTGTAGGGGGAGTCATACTTCATACTTCTATTTATATTCCATGCTTATTGTTGAACTACACTATACCTTGCTACTAATAATTTATATCTCATGAACAAGATTTGATATTTTCAAAAGGAGGAGTTTGTTGGAACCCATGGTCAGCATCTCTTTAGTATGAATATCAAATCTCAAGTTATATTTGATCATACTTGTGTTGGATATAGTGTGCAGGTTTATAGGTATGAAAAATGACTATTTCAAGGTCTGCGGCCTACCGCTGGGCACTAGCACTACCGCTGGCACTAACATTGAAGAATTAATGTTGAGCATGCAAAGAGTCTTCTTTGTGATCTACCGCCGGGCGTTATCCCTACTGTCGGACGCTATCCAATTCGACTACATCGAGGAGAAGCCACTACTGTCGGGAGTTAGCCCTACTCTTGAGTGTTATCCCTACCATCGGGCACTAGCTAATTCGACTACATCACTGTCATCAGGTGCTAGCCCTACCACTAGGGGCAATCATGTCGAATCGATTACATCGAGGGGAAACCACTACCGTTAGGCACTAGCCTTACCTCCCCACAGTATCCAAAAGTGGCACAAATAATTTAAGGATATTTTTTATAATTTAATGGACTGTTGGCGACACCGCGTGAGAAGACATACCGCCGGGTGCTAGATCTATCGCCGGTGGTAGCTATTTTAAAAGATGAGTATAAAAGCGTGTGTTTATTTTTCTAAGGAGAATAAGGAGAAGTGTTTCAGGTCTAGGGTTCGGATACCGCATCTATTATTGCGAACCACTGTTTCCAAGAAAGGGAAAACGAATTTTCTCCCTCCTGTTCATGATCGAAGAACTTCGAAGCGCAAAGTCTTCAATGACCATCAGTTGTTGATCGAGTGTGAGAAGAATGACATTTAGAAACCTCGACCGCACACCATTCTACAGAGGATTTCCTATTTGAGTGAGAAATAATTTAAAACCTCTTTATGTTTATTTGTATTTTTTATCTTTTCAAATCATTTTGTGTAAGACGAGAAATCTTCTGGCGTGGACGTCGAATTCTTGGGAGGAGTTCGTTGGAAATCAGCCTGGGAGGCCGTCGGATTCCTGAGAGGAATCTGTGGGAAATTATCCTAGGACGATGTCAAGATCTGGGAGATATAGTGGGCTCTAAGACCATTCCTAAGAGGAAGGTGAAGAGTCAGCTCGTCAATCTTCTTAGGAAGAAAAGAGAGATCCAACCGATCCTAGGAGGGTCAGTATAAAAAACAAAATAATGTTGTATTCATTGCCTCCGATCTTCGGCATCAGGAGATCCAGTTTTGTTATTGTAAACCTCTGTTGAGTTTTGAATAAAATTAAAGCTCTTTTATTTTATCGTGAATTCGTGGTTGCAAGTTGCTAGGGTTTTGAGGGTTGTGTGTAAATTAGAAAATAACATTTTACAGGGGAATTTGCTCTTTGTGACCTACCATCGTGCAGTAGTATCCTACCGAACCGTGGCAGCTTCTAGATCAGGGTGCCTCTTGTGAAATTAATTTTAATTCCGAACTTTAAACTAAAACCTTATTCCTATGGTTGGTCACCATATCCATCACATAAATTGCAATGGCCCATTTGCATACTAATTATCCCTGCCCCCAGAGTTTGGAAATCTTCATGATGTTTTCCATATCTCTTCGTTAAGGAGAGTTCTTCAGTAACCAGATCAACACCATCCTACTCCGCCAGTACCACTATAGTAGGATATATCCATTTAGTTAGAGCTAGTGAGGATAGTGGACTTCAAGGTGAGAGACCTGCGTAACAAGACTATCCCAATTGTCAAGATCATGTTGTCAAATTATGGGTGAGACGAGTACATATGGGAACTCGAGACCCTCATCCTAGAAAAGTATCCAGAGATCTTTCCCTAGGTATGTTACACTTACCTCCCCCTACTCTAAGAAATTTTTAAGGAACAAAATTCCTCTTACTTTTATTGGATTGTAACATCCTGGCTTTTTTTGGGTCACAAAAACCCTAGTAGAACCAATAAAGGTGACTCGAACCTCTACCCAAGGCTCAAAAGAGGTAGGAGGTGACATTATTTTGGGACATTGAACTAGTGAACTCTAATTTGAGTTCCATCAGTTCATATGAACTCATAAAGTCGATACAAGTGTCATGGGACTCATTGCATTACAATCTGAGGTTTTACGACAAATATGGTCATTTTGAATGTTGTAGCTCGTCGCGACGCTCAAATTTTGAATATTTAGTCAACGAACTTCGATTTGACCATAGTTATTGGAAATGGGCTTGTGTAATCAATATGGAATCAACAGAGTTTGTTCCCATCAATTTTGATATTGGGTAGTCAAACCAAGCTATATCATGCACCGAAAAGCGTGCACAAATCAATTGTACCAAGATGCCCCAACATTGACCCGCCTCCCGATGATTGGACCCACTTCGACTTTGACCAGTGTGGGGTACCCACCCTAGCGTTGACTTAGGTCAAACTCCCTAAAATCTCAAATTTTAGACTATTCTCCAAATGGAGGCTTCACCACCCCAACTTACAAAACCCACCATGGGTTATTCAAACCCTATGTGCTTTCATTTAACAGCCACCCCACTTGGGGTAAAAACCATAGGCAAGGTGAGGCCCAAGCCCATCTTTTTCCTCTCCTTTCTATCTTTTCTCAAAGCTTGGGGCCTACCCACCAAGGATCTTTTCCCATATCATGTCATCTATTTTGTACTACTATCCCTAATGGAGGGAACATGGTCAGACAGCTGGAGGGAGGAGAGGAGCTCCTCCTCACGGTTTAGTCCAAAATTGGGGAGGAAGGAGCAAAGGGCCTCCTCCTGGGCTTTAAAAGGGAACCACCTCCTATGCTTACCCTCACGCATCTCAATCGAGCACCACCCCACCCCTTCCCAACCTATGCCTCGCCGGAGCAACCAGACTGATCCCGCCACCTTTAATGACAACTCATTCAGGCAACTTCCGAGCCCCCACTAGTCGGTGGAACCTCTTCTCCTTCTTATTACTCATCTTCCCGATTTGCAGCATGCACCTCCAAACGGTCAGAGCATCGTTGATGCCACCTGAGCCAAGCTCCAGGTCGAGTGGTGGTTGCCTGTGGTAAGCCCTACCCAATGCCAGTGGTGGCACAGGGAGGGTGTTGTACAACCGGGGATGTCCCTCCCCAGCAGAGGAGGGTCGTGGTGCAGCTAAAAATCATCCCTCCGGATGCACCAGAAAAGAAATTATTTCTCTATTTAATTTTTTGCGGTGGCTCCAGGTTGTTAAGCCACTGCAGGAAGGAAACTTGATCCCCGGTGTAATGCCCCGAAACTCAAAAGAGCGACGAGTGGCGTTTCGAGCCAAGTTCGTAATTTGGCAGGGGTCACACGGCCTGAGACACAGGCGTGTCCCAGGGAGTGTCATGCTCGGGTCGACGATCTGGCCGAGAGGTCGGCGAATTTTGGAGTCGACGATCGTCGAGCAGCGAACACAGCCTGAGACACGGGCATGTCCCAGGGCGTGTCATGCTCGGGTCGATGATCTGGCCGAGAGGATGATGAATTTTTGGGTCGACGATCGTCGAGCAGCGAACACGGCCTGGGACATGGGTGTGTCATAGGCCGTGTCCTTCTCGGTTTGCTGTTGGTCCTGTGTCGATGGAGTAACACGATACAGTGCACGGCCGTGTTTTGGATGACACGGGCATGTCAATTTTGACACGGGCGTGTCAATTTTGACACGGGCGTGTCAATTTTGACACGGGCATATCGGGTGCCCGTGTTCGTTTCGGGATGCGTCGGTTTCGACGGTGAATGGGGAACACGGCCCTGGACACGAGCGTGTCACAGGCCATGTTCGGCCCAGATTTTGGATTTCAATGGCGAATCTTGGTCGTTCGTTTCCTTATTTTGGGATCCGACGGCTGGTGGTTGTTCCTGCTGGGATATACCCGGGAATAGGGTTTCAAATCCCTCATTTCTTTCACTTAGTCTCTTTCTAAAGTCTAAAGAGAGGGGAGAGCAAGGAAGAAGAAAGGAGGCTAGATTCGGTCACCGACGGAGCTTCGGAGCTACAAATTGCGAGCCAACTTCAGATCTATAGAGGTAGGGAGATTGCAGTGCTTTTCATCTGCATAGATTTCCATGGCACCAAGGAAAAATGTTAGGGTAACGATTCTAATCCTAGGACATGTGAAGTCCTCTTTTCCTTTGCATAGGAAGCCCGCTCTCACGAATTTGCGGTGAGTTGAGGCATTCTTTTGGGTAGACATGAATAGTCCCCGTTGTGTACATATAGAGTCTGTAATCGAGAACAGTTGTCGACATGATGTGTGAAGCCTACCCGGATAAGTTGATCTGGATTGGTGATGTTACATTGCATGAATGGCCGGAGAAGACTCCTTGTGAATGATTGTTTTTCAGGTTTTCTACGTGGTAGATTGCAACAGGAAGCCTAGTGGATTTACTCCAAGGTGCAATTGGAAAACTGGGCAGATGCGTGATTCTGCCAACATGGTGGCCTGGGAGGCAACTTGAACATAACTGGGTTATATGATGTGTGTAAACGATTTGGTACTCGGGGAGCTAACCCGCGCATATGGCTTAAATTGATGTTGTGGTGTGAGCAACAGGTTAAGAGGAACCATGCCTGGTCTATGTCATTCGGTACAAGCTACCTAAAGCTATGTGGGACTTGTCGTTGGCATAGATAGGAGGTATTTGGTTGTCTATGGCTTAAATTGACATGACATCGGTGGGAAGGACCTAAATGCTCACGAGATTGGCCGTCCTAGTGGCGGTGGTGAGACTGAGACGCCTTGGCTTAAATTGATGTGACGTTGACCGGTTCACCCAGAATGTGCCCTGAGAGCACGGGGTGTGTGGCCGTGCGTTCCCATGTCTATGATGAAGTGTTTATCTATATTGCTTGGTTATGCTAACAAAGTGCAGGGAAAGGAGCACTGCCACCCCGATTTTGGGGGCGGGATCATCATAATTTGGTCGGCATAGCTGACTGTTGCATTTGTATGCCACCGTACGATGGATTGTTGCTTGCAGGTGCTACGGAGCCGAGCGTTAAATAGCGGGCTAAAGACCAAGTTGCTGAGCCGGTCCTTGAAGGCCAAATTTTTAGTGTTTACTTATCTTATTCATGTGTGACTGGCCTGTGTGCTGTGGTATGGAAGACATATTTTATTCGAGTAAACAATTGTAAGGCCTTAAGGCCATTGTACTTGTGTATTATACTTCATTCTTATTGGGTTTTGTAGTGGACATTCATGCTTGTGGCTGGGTTCTTTAATTTGCAACTTTTAATAATTGCTTCCGCTAGAATTACTTTGTGTAGGACGTTGGTTATTAGTTGGATGGTTTCCATTGAGTAACCACCCGGTCTATCTGTGGTATATGACGTCGGGCACCGGCTGGACCTACTGTTATATGCTATGTGACGGATATGGGGTGTTACAATTTGGTATCAGACTACTGGTTTCGGTTAGGTTTAAAATGAATTCGTGGATGAATTCTTTTTAATGGGTGGTGAGCACATGTGTGTGCGTCATCGTTATAACATCAAAAGAACCCATGAATGTCCACTTAGGAATGAAAATACACGTGTTTGAGGAACGTGCGTGTTCCTATAATTGCATTTTGCAATTTTGTTTGGTCACTTAACGAGGTTTTGTACAACGATAGGTGACCAGAAGCGGTGAAGGGCCATCAGAACATCCAATTCCTGAGGCTAGTAACGCACCAATTAATGCTCCTGCAACACCTCTCTCGGCTAAGACCATACGATTGGTGGCTGAAGCGGTGTTGGCTTTGATCAATGTGCAGCCTCCAAGGCAAATGCAGCAGCTCACTCCTACGATTGAGCAGGTACCGCTTCAAAGGGATGAACCGAGAAGAGTGGAGTAGGTAGTAGTGGAGCCTTGGGTGCCGAGGCGAGGAACTGAAAGGCAACACAAGTGTAACGCCACAAAAATTATATTTGAGTTGGTCGCGTAAAAAGGGATTTTTGGTGCCGGTATATGGGTACATGGCCTAGGACACGGGCATGTCCAAGGCCATGTCTGGCTGGTGTTTTGACCGTTTTCATCCCGAGAAGGACACGGCTAGAAACACGGCTGAAGGACACGGGTGTGTCATTTGACACGGGCGTGTGCCTAACCGTGTTTTTACCTGTGTTCTGCGTTCGACGATCGCGCCAGGTTCTACGATCATGCTAGCCGGTTAAGTTCGACGATTAGTGTTCGAGAGGAACACGCCAGGCGACACGGGCATGTCGGGAGGGCGTGTCCCCCTGCGTTCAACGATCGTCGAATGGCGCTCGACGATTATTGAGTGACCCTATGCGTTCGACAATCGACGATAGTTGCTTGACAATTTTTGGGTGACACAGGCGTGTTCATACCCGTGTACCTACCCGTGTTCAGTTGGGTCGTTTCCGTTGCCGTGGCGGTTACCTGTTTTCTTTGTTCGACGATCGTGCCTCGATCAAGGCACACGGCCTGGAACACGACCGTGTGTGAGGCTGTGTTCGGCCCAGGTCTGGGGAATTTTGTGCAGATCTGAGCCGTTCATTTTCTTTAATTGAGATCCGAGGGCTCAGATGGTTTCCTGCTCTATTAAGACCGGGAATGGGGGAGTTAACTCTTCATTTTCTCCAAGCCATTCTCTTTCCAAGGAGTTAGAAAGAGGAGGAAGAAGGAGGAGGATTTCAGCTGCCGGCGGAGCATCGGAGCACCGTTTTGAGATCCGAGAGCGGATCCGTAGAAGAAATTCCATTGCGAAGATTTCTATCTGTGTAGTTTTTTCCATGGCGCAAAAGCGGACTACAAGGGTAACGATTCTCTACTTAAGCATGTGAAGTTCTTTTCCTTTTGCATAGGGAAACCCGCTCCCGCGAGTGTGCGGTGAGTGCGTGGTGTTCCTTGGGGTTGATGTGAATAGTCCCTCTTGTGTTGCATATAGAGTCTGGAATCGAAGTACGGGCATAGACATTGTGTGTGAAGCCTACCTGGATGTGTATTGTCTGGATCGGTGATATTGCATTTGATATGTTTTGCCGGATAGGACTCCGTGCTTTGGGTTTTTCGAGTTTCTACGCGGTAGATTGCAGCAGGGATCCTTGGGGATTAACTCCATGGTGCACCCGGAATATTGAGCGAAAACGTGTTCTGCTAACTTGGCGGTCAGGGAACCGGCCTTGAACATAACTGGGTTATGTGATTGTTTGGAAAAGTTTTGGGATCCGAGAGAAGCTTGGCTCGTGCGTACGTCTTAAAGTGACTACGTGGTGTGAGCAACGGGCAAGTGGAATTGGACCTAGGCTATGTGGTTCGGTGCGAGAGACCCGAAAAGGGGACTGGCTGTTGGCATAGTCCGGAGCCTTAGACGGTGGTCAGAAAGGGTAAATGCTCACGTAGTTGCCATCTTTGGGATGGTGGTGAAGACGCTGAGGTGTCAGGATTCACCGTTAATGTGCCCTGAGTGCACGGGGTGTTTGGCCGAGCGAGCCTACATCTGTGGCGTAGTATAATTGCGCATTATTGTCTTATTGGGCTAATGTTTTGCAGGGAAAGAGCACCGCCGTCCTGAGTAAGCGGCGGGGTCGTTATAATTTGGTCGGCTTTTGGCTGACCGTTGCTTCGTTTGCCACCGTGCGGTGGAATGTTGCTTGCAGGTGCTGCGGAGCCGAGTGCAAAATAGAGGGCTGGAGCCCATATTGCCGTGCTGGCCCTCGAAGGCCGTAAAGAATAGTTGTTTTTACTTTGTCATGTATGGCCGACCTGCGAGCCGATGTATGTAAGACACTATTTATTAAGTGAACTATTGTAAGGCCATAAGGCCATGTACCTTTTCAGTGTATTTGAGTTTCATTCTTGTTGTGTGGATGTGGACATTCATGATTATGGATTTAAGATTTGGGTTCTTTCAACTATTTAAAAGCTTCCGCTAGAATGCTCTGTGTAGGACGAGTAGTCTTAATTGGAATGTTTGGATATTCTTACGTAACCCTTCCGACTGTCTGTGGTATATGGCGTCAGGTTCCAGCTGGACCTTCTGTTATATGACATGCGACGGATTGGGGTATTACAATTTGGTATCAGACTTCTGGTTACGGTCCGGCTTAAATGAATTCGTGGGCGAATTCTTTTAAGGGGTGGTGAGCACATGTGTGCGTCATCGTTATAACATCAAAAAGAACCCATGAATGTCCACTTAGGAATGAAAAATACACTTGTTTTGTGGAATCTGAGTGTTCCAATGATTGCTTTTAGAAATTTGGTTGTCGTCTAATCGTGTGTCTTTGCTTCTATAGCCAGCTAGGAGCGGTGCTGGTCAATCAAAGCATCCGCAATCGGCGGAAAGTAGTGCACCGAGAGACATGCCTACTACACCTCCTTCAGCGGAAACCATCAGGATGGTGGCTGAAGCCGTATTTGTGATAATTAATGCCCAAACTGCAGGGCAAATGCATCTCGCACCTCCTGCAAATGAGCAAGAACCGGTTAGGGCTAAAGCATGTAATGGGCTTTAATCCTCCGAGGTTCGATGGGGTTGGAACGCCAGCTCAAGCTGAGGACTGGCTCTCTTCGATAAAGAGGGTTTTGACAGCCATGTTAACTGAGGAGTGGCAGAAGACCGCCATAGCGACTTTTATTTTGGTGGGTGAAGCGAGGTTGTGGTGGGATGAATTGGAGTTTCATCTCTTAGTGGGAAGGCAGCTTGCAGATGTGTTGATGGAGGAATTTTCAAGATTGTTCCTAGCCAGATTTGTACCCTCTGCTCAGCAGCTTGAGATGGAGAACCAATTTCTTTGGTTGACTCAGGGAGCCAGAAGCGTGGACGAGTATCTCCATGAGTTCACACGGTTGGGTCGTTATGCTGGTGCTATGTTTATGGAAGAAGAACGGAAGACCAATCTGTTTTATGAGGGTCTACACGGCGATCTACAACTACTACTTACTGGGCCTAAGGCGCAGGGCTTCCTAGCCTTGGTCAATTCGGCCCGGTCATTGGAGAAGGTTGTGAAGAAAGTTCAAGAAAAGAAGGACCCAGGAGAAAAGAAGTCTGAGTTCAAGGTGCCAAATACCAAGTCAAGTTTCCACAAGTGGAACAAGAAACAGAGGACTTCGAACTCAGCCCCTCAGTATGGTGCGTCGGGGGAAACTACAAGTCGAGTCCCAGGAGCTTGCTACAACTGCGGCAAGACGGGGCATTTTGCTCGTGAGTGTTGGAGCGGATGTGCAAAGTCCGAGAAGAAGACTGGAGCGACTTATGAGGAGAAAGGGATGGCGGTGGAGTCAACCACATCCCACCATGCTCCAACCCAGCCTAAAGTTTACAACCTTGGCCTGCAAGAGGCCATAAAGCAAGCGGACGTGGTGATAGGTATGAGTTAAATTACAGTGGTTTAACTTTTATAGTTGTTACCTTCGTATTTGTTAGCTTACTTTTGTTGGTGCTAGGCTTTGTGTTGATCTTTGAGTTTCCGATAAGAGCCCTGTTTGATACAGGAGCATCGCACTCCTTCTTGTCCGAAAAATTCATATCGCGCATCGGGGTTCTGTCCTCGATGGCAAAAGACAAATTGGATGTGTTGTTGCCCAATGGGTGCTCAAAGCGTGCGGATAGGATCTGCATAGTGAAGATTCAGATTGGAGACCAGGAGTTTGATTTGCGAGCGTCGCGTTTACCGTTGGCAGAGTATGACGTAATATTCGGTAAGGATTGGCTCTCGGAGCAGGGTGCATGCATTGATTGCAACTGTAAGGAAGTTAAGTTGGGTCTGAACACTGATCGGGAGACTACTTTTGCAGGCATGAAGGGGTCGAGTAAGACTTTGATGTCAGCCCTTCAGGTTATTAAGGCAGTTTGGTCAGGGGCAGAGCTGTTTGTCACTCTAGTGCAGACTTCGACGCCTAAGCCAAGTCTTGATAGTATTCCAGTTGTGTCCGAGTATCCTGATGTGTTCCCAGATGATCTCCCAGGAGCCCCTCCTCAGCAGGAGATTGATTTTACCATTGAGCTGGTACCGGGTGCCAAATCGGTGTCACGCTCTCCATATCGAATAGCGCCGCGAGAGATGGCGGAGTTGAAGGTGCAACTGCAAGAGTTGCTAGAGCAAGGTTATGTGCGTCCAAGTTCGTCGCCTTGGAGCACACCGGTTCTTTTCGTTAAGAAGAAGGATGGGAGCTTGCGACTCTGCATTCACTATCGGGAATTGAACAAGCTTACGGAGAAGAACAAATATCCGATCCCCAGGATTGATGATCTATTTGATCAGTTGGTTAGGTCAACGGTATAGTCGAAGTTAGATCTGAAATCCAGTTACTACTAGTTGAGGATAAGGGAGAGCGACATCCCAAAGACAGCATTCAGTACGTGGTTTGGGCATTTCGAGTTCACAGTCATGTCGTTTGGTTTGACCAATGCGCCATCCGTGTTTATGGATCTGATGAACAGGACGTTCAGAGAGTACCTGGATCGTTTCGTGATAGTATTTATCGATGATATCCTGGTGTACTCACAGTGCGAGGAGGGTCACTACAATCATCTACACATGGTGTTGGAGACGTTGAGGAGGAACCAGTTGTATGTTAAGTTCTCCAAGTGTGAATTCTGGTTATCCTCGATAGCATTCCTTGGTCATGTTGTCAGTGGAGAAGGGATAGTTGTGGATCCGGCGAAGATAGTGGCGATACGGGAGTGGCCTGCTTTGACTACTGTGGCAGAGGTCTGGAGTTTTCTGGGGCTTGCTGACTACTACAGGCGCTTCGTAGAGAACTTCTCGCGGATAGCGCTACCACTCACGACGTTGACAAGGAAGGATCAGAAGTTTGTGTGGTCTTCGAAGTGCGAGCAGGCTTTTGAGGAGTTGAAGAGGCGGTTGACCACAACCCCTATTTTATGTTCGCCAAGTGTAACCGAAGGGTTCGAGATCTATAGTGATGCTTCGGGCAGTGGTTTGGGTTGTGTTCTGCTACAGCATGGGAGTGTGATAGCATACGGTTCACAACAATTGAAGGCTCAAGAGAGGAACTATCCGGTCCACGACTTAGAGTTAACGGCCGTGATATTTGCTCTAAAGCTTTGGAGGCACTACCTGTACGGTGTGAAGGTGGATATTTACACCGATCGTAAGAGCTTGAAGTACCTTTTGGATCAAAAGGATCTGAACATGAGGCAGCGGAGGTGGATGGAGTTCTTAGGGGACTACACCTTCAAGATGCATTATGTGCCTGGGAAGGGAAATATAGTGGCGGATGCGTTGAGTCGCAGGACTCCGGTGCAGGCCAACTGGTTATCGGTACATGATGAGAGATTGGTCCATGAGTTGGAGGCTTTGGAGATATCTTGTGTCGACAAGCAGTCTAGTGCTGAGGCGAAACTATTTTGGACAGAGGTGCAGTGTGACCTAGCTGATAGATTTCGGCGTGCTTTGGTTCAGGATAACAACATTAAGCAGATCTTGGATGAATCTTTGGATGGGTCAAATTCCTAGTTTGCGGTTGAGAATGGGTTGCTAAGGAAGGACGGTCGCCTATGCATTCCTAGTGCGGATAATCTTCAGGAGGAGTTGATGTACGAGGCTCATCATACCAAGTACTCAATCCACCCGGGAAGCACGAAGATGTATAGAGACATGAAGAAATTATTCTGGTGGCCAGGATTGAAGAAGGATATAGCACTTTATATGGCCAAGTGCAGAACTTGTGCATTGGTGAAGGTGGAATGCCAGAAGCCCGGAGGTTTCTTGAAGTCCCTACCTATCCCAGAATGGAAATTCGACGACATATCAATGGATTTTGTGCATGGTTTGCCGAAGTCGTAGAAGGGAAATGACGCCATTTGGGTGGTCGTAGATAGGTTGACAAAGGTGTCCCACTTTATTCCGGTCAGGAAGGAAGATCCGGTGGAAACGTTAGCCAAACTCTATGTGGAGAATATTGTACGATTACATGGTGTGCCACGTAGTATTGTTAGTGATCGAGATGGACGTTTCACGTCGAATGACTGGAGGTTGTTGCATAGTCTGTTGGGTACTAAGCTAAAGTTCAGCACAACCTTTCATCCGCAGACGGATGGCCAAACAGAGATGGTCAACCGGACGATGGAAGACATGCTTCGCATGTGCATCCTAGATTTTGTAAAGTAGTGGGAAGACCACATGTACATGGTGGAGTTTGCATATAATAATAGCTTTTAGGCGAGTATTGGAATGACGCCTTTCGAGTCCATGTACGGGAGAAAGTGTCGCACGTCGTTGTCTTGGTTGGAGACGGGCGAGTCGAAGCTTTACAAACATCAAGCAGTGGAGGATGCCACTTCAGTGATACGGACAATGCAAGAACGGTTGATGATCGCTCAGGACAGACAGTCAAAGTACTATAACGCCAAACATAGGAATGTGGAGTTCAATGTTGGCGACTGGGTGTTGTAACGCCCCGAAACTCAAAGGAGCAAAGGGGGACGTTTTGGGCCAGTTTTGGTTTCTGGCTGAAGGAACACGGCCTGGGACACGGGCGTGTCCCAGGGCGTGTCAAGTGTGTGCCGACACTTAGTCGCGAAGTCGTCGAGTTATACTCGACGATTCGTCGAGAAAGGGGCACACGGCCTGCGACACGGGCGTGTCGCAGGGCGTGTCGACCCGTGTCGACACTTAGCCGTGAAATCGTCGAGTTATACTCGACGATTCGTCGAGATTGGGCACACGGCCTGCGACACGGGCGTGTCGCAGGGCGTGTCGACCCGTGTTGACGATCGTCCCGGGGTGTCGTCAAGATTCACTCGACGATCGTCGAGACAAGGCACACGGCCTAGGACACGGGCGTGTCCAAGGCCGTGTCAACGAGTCGTCGATCTTCCCTCGACGAAATGTCCCGTGTACACGGCCTGGGGGCCCAGCCGTGTCAAGTTGACACGGGCAAGGACACGGGCGTGTCCTAGAACCCGTGCAGTGCTCGAGTTGAAAACGGGAGAAAATCATGGTGTACACGGCCGGCTACACGGCCGTGTCAGCTGGAACACGGGCGTGTCAGCTAGAACACGGGCGTGTTCGATACCCGTGTGCGGGTTCTGAAGATTCGATTTTGACGGCGAATGCGGCACACGGCCCTGGACACGGGCGTGTGCCAGGCCGTGTTCGGTCCAGTTTGGACATTCCAGCCCCGAATCAAAGCCTCTCGTTTTCTTAGGTTGAGATCCGACGGCTGGGGGTTGTTCCTGAGAGGATATACCCGGGAGTTGACTTGAAATCCATCATTTTTCTTCACTTGATCATCTCTCCAAACCCTTGGAGAAAGAGGAAAGCCATTGGAGGAAGAAGAGCTAGATCCGCCATTGTAGGAGCTTCGGAGCTCCGAATCGCAAGCCGACTCCGGATCCACGGAGGCAATGCAAGTGCGGTGATTTCTATCCGATTACTTTTCGATGGCGCCAAAGAGGAACGCAAGGGTAACGATCCTCATCATGAGCACTATTAGCTCTCTTTCTTAGCATAGGAAGCCCCCTCTCGCAAGTTTGCGGAGAGTTGGAGGCGTTCCTTCGGGTAGATATGTAAAGTCCCCGTTGTTTAGCGTCCGTATGCGAGAACGGACATAGGCATTTTGGTTGAAGCCTACCCGGACATGTTAGTTCGGATCGGTGATGTTGCATTGCATAAGGCCGGAGAAGACTCTGTGCTATTGGGTGTTTTTCGGGTTTTCTACGCGGTAGATTGCAGCAGGGAGCCTTGGGGACTAACCCAAAGGTGCACCCGGAAAACTGGGCGGATACGAGATCTTGCCAACTTGGTGGCTTGGAAGCCAACTTGAACATAACCGGGTTATGTGACTTGCGGTAGAATGGGACTCGGTGAAAGTTTGACCCGCGCAAATGGCTTAAATTGTCGTTGCGATGTGAGCACGGGTTAGATGGAGCCGTACCCGCTTTATGTCGTCCGGTTAGAGTGACCTAAGGTTACATGGGACTCGCCGTTGGCATAAATGGAGGTCTTCGGTGGTCAATGGCTTAAATTGACGTGACCAATACCATGAAGACAAATTGCTCATAGGAATGGCCGTCTAAGAGGCGGTGGTGAGTCCGGAATGTTAATGGCTTTAATTGACGTAACATCGACCGGTTCACCGAGAATGTGCCCTGAGTGCACGGGACGTGTGGCCGTATGAGCCAACGTCTGTGATGAAATGGCTATGTTAATATGCATTGCTCGCTTGTGCTAATGAAATGCAGGGAAGGAGCATCGCCGCCCCGAGTTGGGGGCGGGATCGTTATAATTTGGTCAGCATTGCTGACCGTTGCTTTGTTTGCCACCGTGCGGTGGTTTGTTTGCTTGCAGGTGCAGCTGGACCAAGCGGTCAATAGCGGGCTAAAGCCCTTTTTGCGAAGCTGGCCCTCGAAGGCCCGAATGGAAATGTTTTATGTTTTATTTATGTATGGCCGGCCTGCGTGCCAAGGTTGGTAAATCATGTAACAGACAAGTGAAACCTTTTGTAAGGCCTTAAGGCCGATTTTTGGGTATTTTGTATACATTCCTAAATGTTGTATTAGTGGACATTCGTGCTCTTATGCTGGGTTCTTATTTTCAACTTATAAACTGCTTCCGCTAGAATGCTCTGTGTAGGACGTTGAGATTGGTTGGATGGTTTCCATAAGTAACCACCCGGTCTGTCTGTGGTATATGGCGTCGGGCCCCGGCCGGACCTACTGCTATATGCTATGCGACGGATAGGGGGCGTTACAATTTGGTATCAGACTACTGGTTTTGGTCCGGCTTGAATTGAATTCGTGGGCGAATTCTTTTTAAGGGGTGGTGAGCACATTGTGTGCGTCATCGTTATAACAGTAAAAAGAACCCATGAATGTCCACTTAGGAATGAAAATACTCGTGTTTGAGGAACCTGCGTGTTCCTATAATTGCTATTTGCAATGTTATTTGGTCGCTTAACGGTGTTTTGTACCACTATAGGTGACCCGAAGTGGTGTTGGGCCGTCAGAACGCCGAGGTTCTGAGGCTAGTAGTGCACCAGAAGTTGCTCCCGCAACACCTTTGTCGGCTGAAAATATACGATTGGTGGCTGAAGCGGTGTTGGCCATGATCAATGCGCAGCCTGGAAGGCAAGCGCAGCAGCCCGCTCCTGTGATGGAGCAAGTACCTCTTCAAGAGGCTGAGCCGAGGAGGATGGAGCAAGTGATTGTAGAACCTATAGTGCCAAGGAGGGCGACTGAGAGACAGTTGAAGCATGTAATGAGCTTTAACCCTCCGTTATTCTCGGGGTTGGGAACCCCATCGCAGGCTGAAGACTGGCTCTCTAGGGTGAAGAGAGTCATGACAGCGACGGAGACGGAGGAGTGGCAGATGACCACCATCGCTACGTTCCTGCTGGACGGTGAAGCGAGGATGTGGTGGGAAGGTTTGGAGCTGCATCATTTGAGAGGTAGACAACTGATAGACGTTCCGATGGAAGAGTTCTCGGAATTGTTCTTAGCAAGATACCTCCCTTCTACTCAGAGGATTTCAATGGAGAATGAGTTCCTGAAGTTGGTGCAGGGTGAGAGGAGCGTGGATGAATATCTCCACGAGTTTACGCGGTTGAGTCGTTATGCTAGCTCCACCATCATGGATGAGGAGCACAAGACTAATCGTTTTTATGAAGGCCTGAGGGATGAGCTGAGATTATTACTGTCAGGGCCAATGACGCAGGGTTTCTTAACCTTGGTCAATACCGCCCGGTCCTTGGAGAAGGACATGAAGAGTGTGCAAGCGAAGAAAGGCTTGGTTGATAGAAAATCTGAGTTTAAAGTGCCGACTACCTCAAAGTCCGGCTATCGGAGGGCTTTCAAGAAACATAGGACTTCGAGTCCAGCTCCTTCTGGTGCTTCTGGGGCGACTACGAGTCGGACCCCGGGCGCGTGCTTTACTTGTGGCAAGACGGGGCATTTCGCCCGTGATTGTTGGAGCGGACGTCCTAAGTCCAAGAGGAGGCCGGGAGCCACTTATGAAGAAAAGGGAAAGGCGGTGGAGTCGACCGCATCCCATTATGCTCCGGCCCAACCAAGGGTTTACAATCTTGGCCAACAGGAGGCCATTAAGCAAGCTGACGTGGTGACAGGTACGGTTTAATTTATAGCAAGTCAATTCCTTTATATGCTTGTTATGCACATGTTACCTTACCACTACTTGTTTAGGATTTGTGTTGATTTGTGAAAATCTGGCACGAGCACTCTTTGATACGGGAGCTTCACACTCCTTCTTGTCTGAAGGATTTATATTACGCATCAGAGTCCCTTCTTCGATGGCGAAGGATAAGTTGGATGTGTTGTTTCCAAATGGGTGTTCGATGCGAGCGGATAGAATCTGCGAGGTTAAGATTCGTATTGGAGAGCAGGAGTTTGACCTGCGGGCGTCCTTACTTCCGTTGGTGGAGTTCGACGTCATATTTGGAATGGACTGTCTCTCGGAGCAGCAGGCCCATATAGATTGCGGTAGCAAGGAAGTAAAGCTGGGAGCAAGTCGTGAGACGACTTTTACGGGCTTAAAGGGGTCGAGCAAGACGTTGATGTCTGCTCTTCAGGTGGTGAAGGCGGTTCATGCCGGAGCAGAACTGTTCTTTACACTAGTGGAGGTTGCAAAGCCGAAGCCCGCGATGGATTGTATTTCAGTGGTATCGGAATACCCTGATGTGTTCCCCGCAGATCTTCCTGGAGCCCCGCCTCAACGGGAGATAGATTTTACGATCGAGCTAGTGCCAGGTGCAAAGCCTGTGTCACGATCTCCGTATCGGCTAGCGCCTAAGGAAATGGCGGAGCTGAAAGTTCAACTGCAAGAGTTGTTGGAGCAAGGGTATGTGCGCCCGAGTTCTTCGCCTTGGAGCGCACCGGTCCTCTTTGTTAAGAAGAAGGACGGAAGCTTGAGATTATGTATTGATTATCAGGAGCTAAACAAGCTGACTGAGAAGAACAAGTACCCGATCCCCCGGATTGATGATCTCTTTGATCAGTTAGTCGGGTCGACGGTGTACTCGAAGTTAGATCTCAAGTCTGGGTACTATCAGCTGCGGATAAGGGAGAGTGATATCCCAAAGACAGCGTTTAGTACGAGATACGGGCATTATGAGTTTACAGTCATGCCGTTTGGGCTGACTAATGCGCCGTCAGTATTCATGGATTTGATGAACAGGACGTTCAGGGAGTACTTGGACCATTTCGTGATCGTCTTCATCGACGATATTTTGGTGTACTCGCAAAGTGAGGAGGATCACTTCAAACATCTCCATTTGGTGTTGGAGACACTCAGGAGAAATCAGTTGTATGCCAAGTTCTCGAAGTGCGAGTTTTGGCTATCCTCAGTGGCATTCCTCGGGCATATAGTGAGTGGAGAGGGTATTGCTGTGGATCCGGCGAAGATTGTTGCGATACGGGAGTGGCCTGAGCTTGCTACGGTAGCAGAAGTCCAGAGCTTTTTGGGGCTTGCCGGATATTATAGGCGCTTCGTAGAGAACTTCTCGCGGATAGCGTTACCTCTCACCACTTTGACGAGGAAGGAGCATAAGTTCGTTTGGACGCCGGAGTGCGCGCGAGCTTTTGAGGAGTTGAAGTGTCGGTTGACCACGGCGCCTGTGCTGAGTTCGCCGGTTGGAACCGAAGGCTATGATATATATAGCGATGCTTCGGGCAGCGGTTTGGGTTGCGTGCTATTGCAGCACGGCAGCGTGATAGCTTATGGCTCGAGACAGCTAAAAGTGCACGAGAGGAACTATTCGGTCCACGACTTGGAGTTGGCGGCCGTGATTTTTGCCTTGAAGCTGTGGAGACACTATTTGTACGGTGTGAAGATTGATATCTACACCGATCACAAGAGCCTAAAATACCTGATTGATCAGAAAGATTTGAATATGCGGCAGCGTAGGTGGATGGAGTTCCTGGGGGACTATACTTTTAAGATCCACTACGTGCCTGGCAAAGGAAATGCGGTTGCGGACGCGTTGAGTCGCCGAGCCCCAGCTCAAGCGAATTGGCTATCAGTGCATGATGAGCGGTTGGTGCAGGAGCTGGAGGCGTTGGAGATTGTTTGTGTGGATAGACAATCTAGTGCTGAAGCAGTGCTGAATTGGACTGAAGTCCAATATGACCTGGCTGATCGGATTCGGCAGGCTTTGGATATGGATGCTCATATGAAGCAGTTCATGATAGAGGCTCTGGATGGGTCAAATTCCCAATTCGTTGTGGAGGACGGATTGCTGTGGAAAGACGGTCGTTTGTGCGTCCCAAGTGTGGGCAATTTACGGGTGGAGTTGTTGTACGAGGCGCACCATACCAAGTACTCGATTCACCCGGGGAGCACGAAGATGTACCGTGATGTAAAGAAGCTATTTTGGTGGCCGGGTTTAAAGAAGGATGTGGTGCTATACGTAGCGAAGTGCCAAACTTGCACCTTGGTAAAGGCGGAGTGCCAAAAGCCGGGAGGATTTCTTAAGTCCTTGCCTATTCCGGAGTGGAAATTCGACGACATCTCTATGGACTTTGTGCATGGTTTGCCAAGGTCGCAAAAAGGGAACGACGCCATTTGGGTGGTTGTTGATCGATTAACGAAGGTGTCGCATTTTATTCCGCATAGGAAGGATGATCCGGTGGAGAAGCTGGCAAAGCTATATGTGGATAACATAGTGCGGCTTCATGGTGTGCCCCGCAGCATCGTGAGTGATCGAGATGGGCGGTTCACGTCCAATGATTGGAGGCTGGTGCAGCAAATGTTGGGGACAAAGCTGAAGTTTAGCACAGCCTTCCATCCGCAAACGGATGGGCAGACCGAGAGGGTTAATAGAACCATGGAAGACATGCTTCGCATGTGTGTCTTGGATTTCGGAAAGCAATGGGAGGACCACCTTTATTTGGTGGAGTTCGCATACAACAACAGCTACCAAGCAAGTATTCAGATGGCGCCTTTCGAGGCCCTATATGGTAGAAGATGTCGCACGCCGTTGTCTTGGTTAGAAACGGGCGAGTCGAAGTTGTATAAGCGATCGGAAGTGGATGATGCTACTTCCTTGGTAAGAACCATTCGGGAGAGGTTGCTCGTCGCTCAGGACCGGCAAGCAAAGTACTATAATGCCAAGCACAGGAACGTGGAGTTCGCTGTGGGCGATTATGTATACTTAAAGATCAAGCCGTTCAAGGGTGTCTCGCGGGTGCGACGATTGAAAAAGCTAAGCCCGAGGTACCTTGGACCGTTCGAGGTTCTGGAGCGAGTGGGAGAAGCGGCCTATAGGTTGAAGCTTTCAGTGGAGCTAAGTGGTTTACACGATGTATTCCACATTTCGGTACTTCGGAAGGCGGTGCAAGAGCCTACGCAAGTGATCGCGGTCGATCAAGTGTCGGTGGATAGTGGGCTAACAACAAAGGTCAAGCCCGTGCGGATTGAGGACTCGGAGGTCAAGCGGCTACGCAATAAAGAGATCAGGATGGTCAAAGTCCGGTGGGACAATTGCGGTCGTGAGGAGCTCTCTTGGGAGCGAGAGCAGACTATGCTTGACGAGTATCCGGAGTTGTTCCGCTCAGGTACAAATGTTGTTTTGTATACCTTTCCTTTATGTAATTTCGTGGGCGAAATTCTTTTAAGAGGGGGAGAGTTGTAACGCCCCGAAACTCAAAGGAGCAAAGGGGGACGTTTTGAGCCAGTTTTGGTTTCTGGCTGAAGGAACACGGCCTGGGACACGGGCGTGTCCCAGGGCGTGTCAAGTGTGTGCCGACACTTAGTCGCGAAGTCGTCGAGTTATACTCGACGATTCGTCGAGAAAGGGGCACACGGCCTGCGACACGGGCGTGTCGCAGGGCGTGTCGACCCGTGTCGACACTTAGCCGTGAAATCGTCGAGTTATACTCGACGATTCGTCGAGATTGGGCATACGGCCTGCGACACGGGCGTGTCGCAGGGCGTGTCGACTCGTGTCGACGATCGTTGATGAATTGTAAATATACCTATTTTCTGTACATTAATTTAGTCGTTTTCCTTTCTTTTTGTCGTTTTTACTTATTTTTATTCAATAAAATGCTCCTATTTTTGTAAATATTATACTAACTTATTTTATTTTATTTTTCAGGAAAAAATCAAAATCTGCCAAAAATTGACCTGTCACGCCCGTGACATATTGGTCACGCCCGTGACCAGGGCGTGATACGTCAAAATCCCGTGAATCAGCAATTTTTGAAGACCAAAGCCTGACACGCCCGGGGTCACGCCCGTGTCACCCGACACGGGGCGTGACCCAAGCCCGTGTTCACTCAACTCGACACTTTCAGCTCGACGATCGTCGAGTGTCGACACCCGCCTGTCACGCCCAGAGTCACGCCCGTGACCTGGGGCGTGACCTTTCCAGCTAGCTCGACAAGACCTGCCCGAAGACTTTTGGCGCACCGCGCCCAGATCCACCTGCCTGTCACGCCCCCTGTCACGCCCGTGACCAAGGGCGTGACCACTGCGAGACCGCCACGTGTCCAGCCCGAAGTCAACTTTCCCGTCAAATCGCCGGCCGCCTTCCAAATAGTACTGTCACGCCCCCTGTCACGCCCGTGACCAAGGGCGTGACCCTTGTAAATTTTTTCTATAAATTCAGAGCTGCTGCTTAGGATTTCTGTTCCCCTTTTGGGCACCACTTTGCTTAGGGTAGGTGCTGCCGAAATGCCTTCTTATGCTATGTAAGGGATTTTCTTCCCCCTCTCTTAGTGTTTGTTTTTTTTAGCTTTCTTGTAATCACTTTTTCATTAATAAAATGTGCTAGTTTTTTCTCTCTTTGCATAGCTTGGAATCCATTCATGCGCCCTACTCGAAGTGATTTTTAATGTTTTTTTTATTTATTTTGTTTTTCCTTTATGTCTCCTAAAAACTTTGTAGCGTATAACTTTTGTCTACTTTCTAGCCGTTATAATCGCAATTTTATTTTCATGCAAATACTTAGTTTTGGTTAACTTAGCTTTTATTTCATTCCTATAACCCGTAAAAACGCTTTAAAGTGTTTTTCCTTTTTTTTAACTTAGCTTTTTATTTCGTAAAACTTTCTCGTTCTTTTCCCTTTATTCGCACTTTTTAGTATTTTTACGGAGTTATAGGAATGATATTTTAGTTGTTTTAATTTTTTTGCGCACTTTGATTTTTCGTTTAAACTTTTGTCCGTTTAATTTTTTCGTCTTCTTTTTACGCATTTCTACCGCATTTTAGCGGTAGAAATGTATTCGTTTTAATTTTTCGATCACTTGCATTTTCATTTTTATTTGCAAAACTTTCTTCCCGTTTAATTTTTATTTTCGCTTTTTATGCATTTCTACCGCATTTTAGCGGTAGAAATGCAGTTGTTTTAATTTTTCGTTAACTTAGTTTTTTTTTGCAAATTTTTTATGTATACGCATTTATTTCCGCCTACTCGTTAAGAGTTAAATGGCGCCTGCTTATTTTAATTCTGTAGAGTGCGTGAGTTTGTAATTTTCCTTTTTTCCGCCTACTCACTTGAGTTTAATGGCTGGATTTCATTTCAGTAGAGTGCGTGTGTTTTCATTTATGTCGAGAGAGAGTGTGTGTGCGTTGCATTTATTTTGTCCTACTCGGTTGAGTAGGACCCGCATTTATTTTCTCCTACTCGTTTGGGTAGGACTTGCGTGTGTGCGTTTTACTGCTTTCATTTCTCCCGCCCACGCAGTTGCGCCGGGACTCGCAATTTACTGCTTTCTTCAGTCCTACTCGTTTGGGTAGGACTTGCAATTTTTTGCTTTATTTTCCTGCTTTCATTTACTGCATTCATTCACTGCTTTTCTTTCCTGCTTTCTTTTCTTCTTTTTCCGCAAGCCGTCCCCATTCCGATGAGTGGCTAATCATTCTTAGCCCTCGGTATCGAAGAGCATTGGGACAGATAAAATAGCTTAAAATAACTAAAGGTCTAATTTTTCTAATTAATTAAAAGTACTTAAGGTTTGCCCGGGGTTAACGACGCGTAGGACCACATATCGATGTGTGGGCCCTATTTCCGTTTTCCATACGCTCGCCGAGAGGCCGTGCGTATGGACAGATCACCCCTTGGCAAAGAGAGTTCCGCACTAACCCTCGAGAGAGGAGGCGCGCCAACTCTACCGGATTGGGTTCCCCACCCAATAGCGGGGTTCTTAGCGTAATGCGGGCGTTAAGAGGAATCCTTCGTCGGACGAGAGCCCGGTCGAATAGTCTTAGCGTTCAGGTGAGCGATAGCCCTATAGCTAGGTGAGCTCATTTTAGTGGAACCTCCACGGCCAAGTCTCCGCCTTAATTAATTAGAAATTTAGGAGCTCTTTTTATTTAAAGTCTATTTTAGTTCAATTGTTTTTTCGGTGTCATCGAGCTAAGCTCTTCATCGGCACCACCTTCAAGCTTTCTTTTTATTGCTTTCATTTTCTTTCCGCCATTTTCTGTATTTTTATATAAAATATCCCGACAAGATAATTATCGGTAAAATAATAGTCCCCTCCAGGGAAGAGTAGAAATAATCGAACCGGACCCGAGAACAATACGACCTCGATATTCCACCCGGAATATCCTGTACTACTCACGATAGGTGCACTTGCCTCCTTTCGTTAAAACTCGATTTCTAAACCTTTTTTATATCCAA
The DNA here is from genome assembly GCA_039583875.1 of Platanthera guangdongensis. Classification (NCBI taxonomy): domain Eukaryota; kingdom Viridiplantae; phylum Streptophyta; class Magnoliopsida; order Asparagales; family Orchidaceae; genus Platanthera; species Platanthera guangdongensis. The sequence goes on along the minus strand of CM077153.1, from coordinate 171,006,665 downwards.
AATAAACAAAATAAATACGCGCGCCCCGTTTTCTTAAATAAATTCACTTCCGCCTTTTTCTCAAATAAAACCGCCGGGTCGCCGCGTGACCGCAAATAATTTCCGAGTGTTTAACGCACATCAATCGTCCCGGGGTGTCGTCGAGATTCACTCGACGATCGTCGAGACAAGGCACACGGCCTAGGACACGGGCGTGTCCAAGGCCGTGTCAACGAGTCGTCGATCTTCCCTCGACGAAATGTCCCGTGTACACGGCCTGGGGGCCCAGCCGTGTCAAGTTGACACGGGCAAGGACACGGGCGTGTCCTAGAACCCGTGCAGTGCTCGGGTTGAAAACGGGAGAAAATCATGGTGTACACGGCCGGCTACACGGCCGTGTCAGCTGGAACACGGGCGTGTCAGCTAGAACACGGGCGTGTTCGATACCCGTGTGCGGGTTCTGAAGATTCGATTTTGACGGCGAATGCGGCACACGGACCCTGGACACGGGCGTGTGCCATGCCGTGTTCGGTCCAGTTTGGACATTCCAGCCCCGAATCAAAGCCGCTCGTTTTCTTAGGTTGAGATCCGACGGCTGGGGGTTGTTCCTGAGAGGATATACCCGGGAGTTGACTTGAAATCCATCATTTTTCTTCACTTGATCATCTCTCCAAACCCTTGGAGAAAGAGGAAAGCCATTGGAGGAAGAAGAGCTAGATCCGCCATTGTAGGAGCTTCGGAGCTCCGAATCGCAAGCCGACTCCGGATCCACGGAGGCAACGCAAGTGCGGTGATTTCTATCCGATTACTTTTCGATGGCGTCAAAGAGGAACGCAAGGGTAACGATCCTCATCATGAGCACTATTAGCTCTCTTTCTTAGCATAGGAAGCCCCCTCTCGCGAGTTTGCGGAGAGTTGGAGGCGTTCCTTCGGGTAGATATGTAAAGTCCCCGTTGTTTAGCGTCCGTATGCGAGAACGGACATAGGCATTTTGGTTGAAGCCTACCCGGACATGTTAGTTCGGATCGGTGATGTTGCATTGCATAAGGCCGGAGAAGACTCCGTGCTATTGGGTGTTTTTCGGGTTTTCTACGCGGTAGATTGCAGCAGGGAGCCTTGGGGACTAACCCAAAGGTGCACCCGGAAAACTGGGCGGATACGAGATCTTGCCAACTTGGTGGCTTGGAAGCCAACTTGAACATAACTGGGTTATGTGACTTGCGGTAGAATGGGACTCGGTGAAAGTTTGACCCGCGCAAATGGCTTAAATTGTCGTTGCGATGTGAGCACGGGTTAGATGGAGTCGTACCCGCTTTATGTCGTCCGGTTAGAGTGACCTAAGGTTACATGGGACTCGCCGTTGGCATAAATGGAGGTCTTCGGTGGTCAATGGCTTAAATTGACGTGACCAATACCATGAAGACGAATTGCTCATAGGAATGGCCGTCTAAGAGGCGGTGGTGAGTCCGGAATGTTAATGGCTTTAATTGACGTAACATCGACCGGTTCACCGAGAATGTGCCCTGAGTGCACGGGACGTGTGGCCGTACGAGCCAACATCTGTGATGAAATGGCTATGTTAATATGCATTGCTCGCTTGTGCTAATGAAATGCAGGGAAGGAGCATCGCCGCCCCGAGTTGGGGGCGGGATCGTTATAATTTGGTCAGCATTGCTGACCGTTGCTTTGTTTGCCACCGTGCGGTGGTTTGTTTGCTTGCAGGTGCAGCTGGACCAAGCGGTCAATAGCGGGCTAAAGCCCTTTTTGCGAAGCTGGCCCTCGAAGGCCCGAATGGAAATGTTTTATGTTTTATTTATGTATGGCCGGCCTGCGTGCCGAGGTTGGTAAATCATGTAACAGACAAGTGAAACCTTTTGTAAGGCCTTAAGGCCGATTTTTGGGTATTTTGTATACATTCCTAAATGTTGTATTAGTGGACATTCGTGCTCTTATGTTGGGTTCTTATTTTCAACTTATAAACTGCTTCCGCTAGAATGCTCTGTGTAGGACGTTGAGATTGGTTGGATGGTTTCCATAAGTAACCACCCGGTCTGTCTGTGGTATATGGTGTCGGGCCCCGGCCGGACCTACTGCTATATGCTATGAGACGGATAGGGGGCGTTACAGGTGTACTTAAAAATTAAGCCGTTCAAGGGTGTCTTGCGAGTTCGACTCTTGAAGAAGTGGAGTCTGAGATACATTGGACCATTTGAAATCCTGGAGCGTGTTGGCGAGGCAGCGTATAGATTGAAGCTGTCGGCAGAATTAAGTTGGCTACATGACGTGTTCCACGTGTTGGTGTTGCATAAGGCGGTGCAAGAGGCTTCACAAATCATTGCGGACAATCAAGTACCGGTTGATTATGAATTAACGACAAGGGTCAAGCTAGTACGTATTGAAGATATTGCAGTCAAGCGACTCCGCAACAAGGAAGTCTGAATGGTTAAAGTCTGTTGGGATAATTGCGGACGTGAGGAGCTTTCATGTGAGCGAGAGCAAGCTCTGTTGGAGGAATATCCAGAGTTATTCCACTCAGGTAACTTTTAGATTTGTGTACCTTTACTTAATTTCGGGACGAAATTCCTTAAGTGGGGGAGATTTGTAACGCCCCGAAAATTATATTTGAGTTGGTCGCGTCAAATGGGATTTTTGGTGCCAGTATATGGGTACACAGCCTAGGACACGGGCGTGTCCAAGGCCGTGTCTGGCCAGTGTTTTGGCCGTTTTCATCCCGAGAAGGACACGACTAAAAACACAGCTGAAGGACACGGGCGTGTCATTTGACACGGGCGTGTGCATAACCGTGTCTGTACCCGTGTTCTGCGTTTGACGATCGCGCCAGGTTCGACGATCATGATAGCCGGTTGAGTTCGACGATTAATGTTCGGGAGGAACACGCCAAGAGACACGGGTGTGTCGGGAGGGAGTGTCCCCCCGCGTTCGATGATCGTCGAACGGCACTCGACGATTGTCGAGTGACCCTCTACGTTCGACGATCGACGATAGTTGCTCGATAATTTTCGGGTGACACGGGCGTGATCATACTCGTGTCCCTACCTGTGTTTAGTTGGGTCGTGTCTGTTGCCGTGGAGGTTACCCATTTTCGGCGTTCGACAATCATGCCTCGATCAAGGCACACGACCAATAACATGGTCGTGTGCGAGGCCGTGTTCGGCCCATGTCTAGGGAATTTTGTGCAGATCTGAGCCATTCATTTTCTTTAATTGAAATGTAAGGGCTAAGATGGTTTCCTGCTCTGTTAAGGCCGGGAATGGGGGAGTTAACTCTTCATTTTATCCAAGCCATTCTCTTTCCAAGGAGTTAGAAAGAGGAGGAAGAAGGAGGAGGATTCCGGCCACCGGCGGAGCATCGGAGCACCGTTTTGAGATCCAAGAGCGGATCCGTGGAAAAAATTCCATTGCGAAGATTTCTATCCATGTAGTTTTTCCATGGCGCAAAAGCGGACTACAAGGGTAACGATTCTCTACTTGAGCATATGAAGCTCTTTTCCTTTTGCATAGGGAAACCCACTCCCGCGAGTGTGCGGTGAGTGCGTGGTGTTCCTTGGGGTTGATGTGAATAGTCCCCCTTGTGTTGCATATAGAGTATAGAATCGAAGTACGGGCAGAGGCATTGTGTGTGAAGCCTACCCGGACGTGTATTGTCTGGATCGGTGATGTTGCATTTGATATGTTTTGCCGGAGAAGACTCCGTGCTTTATGTTTTTCGGGTTTCTATGCGGTAGATTGCAGCAGGGATCCTTGGAGATTAACTCCAAGGAGCACCCGGAAAACTGAGCGGAAACGTGTTTTGCTAACTTGGCGGCCAGGGAACCGGCTTTGAACATAACTGGGTTATGTGATTGTTTGGAAAAGTTTTGGGATCCGAGATAAGGTTGGCTTATGCATACGTCTTAAAGTGACTACGTGGTGTGAGCAACAAGCAAGTGGAATTGTACCTGGGCTATGTGGTTCGGTGCGAGAGAACCGAAAAGGGGACTGGCCGTTGGCATAGTCGGGAGCCTTAGATGGTGGTCAGAAAGGATAAATGCTCACATGGTTGCCATCTTTGGGATGGTGGTGAAGACGCTGAAGTGTCAGGATTCACCGTTAATGTGCCCTGAGTGAACAGGGTGTTTGGCCGTGCGAGCCTACACCTGTGGCGTAGTATAATTGCGCTTTATTGTCTTATTGGGCTAATATTATGCAGGGAAAGAGCACTGCCGTCCTGAGTAAGGAGCGGGGTCGTTATAATTTGGTCGGCTTTTGGCTGACCGTTGCTTTGTTTGCCACCGTGCGGTGGAATGTTGCTTGCAGGTGCTGCGGAGCCGAGTGCAAAATAGCGGGTTGGAGCCCATGTTGTCGTGCTGGCCCTCGAAGGCCATAAAGAATAGTTGTTTTTACTTTGTCATGTGTGGCCGGCCTACGAGCCGATGTATGTAAGACACTATTTATTAATTGAACTATTGTAAGGCCATAAGGCCATGTACCTTTTCAGTGTATTTGGATTTCATTCCTGTTGTGTGGATGTGAACATTCATGATTATGGATTTAAGATTTGGGTTCTTTCAACTATTTAAAAGCTTTCGCTAGAATGCTCTGTGTAGGACTAGTAGTCTTAATTGGAATGTTTGGATATTCTTATGTAACCCTTCCGACTGTTTGTGGTATATGGCGTCGGGTTCCAGCTGGACTTTCTGTTATATGTCAAGCGACAGATGAGGGTGTTACAATAAGCACGTTATGAGATTTATTCCTCCTGTGTTCTAGGTGTTGGGAACCCCATCCCAAGCTGAAGATTGGCTCTCCCGGGTGAAGAGAGTCTTGACAGCGATGGAGACAGAGGAGTGGCAGATGACCACTATAGCTACGTTCCTTCTGGACGGTGATGCTAGGCTGTCGTGGGAAGGTTTGGAGATCCATCACTTGAGGGGGAGGCAACTCACGGACGTCCCGATGGAAGAGTTTTTGGGACTATTCTTGGCAAGGTACCTTTCTTCGACTTAGAGGATTACTATGGAGAATGGGTTTTAGAGGCTGGCACAAGAAGAGAGTAGCGTGGATGAGTATCTCCACAAGTTTACTCGGTTGGGTCGGTATTCTAGCTCTACATTTGTGGATGAGGAGCGTAATACCAACCGTTTCTACGATGGTCTAAGGGACGACCTGATGCTACTGCTCTCGGGGCCTATGACGCAGGGTTTCTTGACCCTGGTCAACACGGCCCGCTCTTTAAAAAAGGACTTGAAGAATGTGCAGGCAAAGAAAAGCTCTGGTGATAAGAAGGCGGAGTTTAAAGTGCTGACTACTTCGAAGTTTGGATATCATAAGTTCTACAAGAAGGCTAGGACCTCGGGTCCTGCCCCCTCTTCTGGTTCTTGTGGGATGACTACGGGTTGAACCCCGGCCGCATATTTTACATGTGGAAAGCCGGGGCACTTTGCCCGTGACTACTAGAGCGGATGTCTCAAGTCCGAGAGGAAGCCGGGAGCAACTTATGAAGAGAAGGGCAAGGTGGTGGAGTCAACTGCGTCCCATTATGCTCCGGCTCAACCGAGAGTTTATAATCTTGACCAACATGAGGCCATTAAGCAAGCGAATGTGGTGACAAGTGCGATTTAAATTTATAGCAAGTTAATTTTTAAATACTTGTTATGTGCATGTTACCTTACCACTACTTGTATAGGATTTGTTTTGATTTGTGAGAATCTGGCGAGATCACTCTTTGATACGGGAGCTTCACACTCATTTTTGTCCGAAGGATTCATATCGCGCATCAGAGTACCTTCTTCGATGACGAAGGACAAACTGGATGTGTTGTTGTCGAATGGGTGTTCGATGCGCGCAGATAGAATCTGTGGCGTAAAGATTCGTATTGGGAGTCAGGAGTTCCATTTGCTAACGTCGTTACTGCCGCTAATGGAGTTCGACGTGATATTTGGCATGGACTGGCTCTCGGAGTAGCAAGCCTATTTTGATTGCGGTCGCAAGGAAGTCAAGTTGGGAACAGGTCGTGAGACGACTTTTACGGGCTTAAAAGGCTCGAGCAAGACTTTGATGTCTGCTCTTCAGGTGGTGAAGGCGGTTCGTGCTGGTGTAGAGCTGTTCTTTATGCTAGTGGAGGTTGCAAAGCCTAAGCCTACGTTGGATAGTATTTCAGTGGTAGCTGAACCATAATGTGTTCCCTGGAGATCTTCCTGGAGCCATGCCTCAACGGGAGATTGATTTCACGATTGAGCTAGCGCCAGTTGTGAAACCTGTATCACGCTATCTGTATCGGCTAGCTCCTAAGGAAATGGCAGAGCTGAAAGTTCAAATGCAAGAGTTGTTGGAGCAGGGGTATGCGTGTAACACACCCACCCGTCGCATGGCATATAACAGAAGGTCCAGATGGAACCTGACCCCATATACCACAGACAGTCGGAAGGGTTACTAAATGAATAAATCAAACCATCCAATTATGACTACTCGTCCTACACAGAGCATTCTAGCGGAAGATTTAAAAATTGAAAGAATCCAAAGTTAAATCCATCAATATGAATGTCCACAGCTACAAAACAGGAATGAAACCCAAAATACACAGAAACGGGTACATGGCCTTATGACCTTACAAATATTCACTTAATAAAGAGTGTTTTACATACATCGGCTCGCAGGCCGGCCACACATGATAAACATAAAAACAACTATTCTACGGCCTTCTAGGGTCAGCACAGCAACATGGGCTCCAGCCCGCTATTTGGCGCTCAGCTCCGCAGCACCTGCAAGCACATACAACCGCACGGTGGCAAATAAAGCAACGGTCAGCTAAAAGCCGACCAAATTATAACGACCCCGCCCCTTACTCAGGACGGCGGTGCTCTTTCCCTGCATAACATTAGCCCAATAATAATATATATAGCGCAATTATAATTCGCCACAGGTGTAGGCTCGCACGGCCAAACACCCCGTGCACTCAGGGCACATTCATGGTGAACCCTGACCCATCAGTGCATTCACCACCACCCCCAGGATGGCAACAACATGTGAGCATTTAGACTTTCTGACCACCGTCTAAGGCTCCGACTATGCCAACGGCCAGTCCCCGTCTTCGGGTCTCTCGCACCGAACCACATAGCCTAGGTCCAATTCCACTTGCTCGTTGCTCACGCCGCATGTCCAATTTAAGTCCTTTGCGCGGGCCAAGCTTCTCTCGGATCCCAAATTTTTCCAAAACAATCTCATAACCCAGTTATGATCAAGGCCGGTTCCCAGACCGCCAAGTTAGCAGAACACGTTTCCGCTCAATTTTTCGGGTGCGCCTTGAAGCTAACCTCCAAGGATCCCTGCTGCAATCTACCGCGTAGAAACCCGAAAAATCCAAAGCACGGAGTCTTCTCCGGCAAAACCACATCAAATGCAACATCACCGATCCAGACAAAACACGTCCGGGTATGCTTCACACACAATGCCTATGCCCATACTTACGATTCCGGGCTCTACATGCAACACAAGGGGGACTATTCACATCAACCCCAAAGGAACACTACGCACTTGCCGCAAACTCGCGGGAGCGGGGTTCCCTATGCAAAAGAAAGAGCTTCAAACGCTCAAGTTGAGAATTGTTACCCTTGTAGTCCGTTTTGGCGCCATGGAAAAACTACGCGGTTAGAACTCTTCGCAATGACCTTCCATCCACGGATCCGTTCTCCGATTTCGAAACGGTGCTCCGATGCTCCGCCGGCGGCCGGAAACCTCCTTCTTCTTCCTCTTATCTCTCACTTTGGAAGGGGAGAACTTTGGAGAGAAAATGAGGAAATAACCGTGTATTCCCAGCCTTAACAAAGCAGAGTCTCACCTGGGCCGTCGGATCTAAATTAAAGGAAACGAACGGCTCAGATCTGCACAAAATTCCCCAGACCTGGGCCGCACACGGCTTGGCACACGGCCGTGTCCAAGGCCGTGTGCCTCGATCCAGGCACGATCGTCGAACTGAGAAATGCACACGGGCCAAGACACGCCCGTGTCTGACCTGACACGCCCGTGTCGGGTTCCTCGACACGCTCGTGTTCATGAGCGTGTCACGCATAAACGCCACGGCAACGGACACGACCCATCAGGACACGGGTAGGGACACGGGTTGGCACACGCCCGTGTCGGATGACACGCCCGTGTCGGATGACACGCCCGTGTCATCCGGCCGTGTTTCTGGCCGTGTCCTTCTCGGGTTGAAAACGGCCAAAAATCACCAGCCAGACACGGCCTTGGACACGCCCGTGTCCTAGGCCGTGTACCCCCTACAGGCACCAAAAACATTTCTTTCGCGATCGACTCGCACACCACTTTTGGGGCGTTACAAATCTCCCCCACTTAAGGAATTTCGTCCCGAAATTAAGCAAAGGTACACAAAAGCTAAATGATACCTGAGTGGAATAACTCGGGATATTCCTCTAACATAGCTTGCTCTCGCTCCCAAGAAAGCTCCTCACGTCCGCAATTATTCCAACGGACTTTAACCATTCGAACCTCCTTGTTGCGGAGTCGTTTGACTGCAACATCTTCAATTCGTACAGGCCTGACCCTTGTTGTTAACTCATAATCAACTGGTACCTGATTGTCTGCAACGATCTGCGAAGGCTCTTGCACTGCCTTACGCAACACCGATACGTGGAATACGTCATGCAGCCCACTCAACTCCGTCGACAGCTTCAATCTATACGCCGCCTCGCCAACACGCTCCAGGATTTCAAATGGTCCAAGGTATCTCGGACTCAGCTTCTTCAAGCGTCGAACCCGCGATACACCCTTGAACGGATTGATTTTTAAATATACCATATCGCCAACGTTGAACTCCACTTTTCTATGTTTGGCATTGTAATACTTTGACTGTCTATCCTGAGCAATCTTTAGCCTTTCATGAATTGTCCATATCACTGAAGTGGCATCTTCCACCGCTTGACGTTTAAACAACTTTGATTCGCCTGCCTCCAACCAAGACAACGGTGTACGACACTTTCTCCCATACAAAGCTTCGAAAGGCGCCATTCCAATGCTTGCCTGAAAGCTATTGTTGTACGCAAACTCCACCATGTACAGATGATCCTCCCAATGCTTCCCGAAATCTAGGACGCACATGCGAAGCATGTCCTCCATAGTCCTGTTGACTCTCTCGGTATGGCCATCTGTCTGCGGGTGAAAGGTTGTGCTGAACTTTAGCTTAGTACCCAACAGACTATGCACCAACCTCCAGTCATTCGACGTGAAGCGTCCATCTCGATCACTAACAATACTTCTAGGCATACCATGCAATCGTACAATATTATCCACGTAGAGTTTGGCTAACTTTTCCACTGGATCTTCCTTTCTGACTGGGATAAAGTGCGACACTTTTGTCAATCTCTCTACGACTACCCAAACGGCGTCGTTTCCCTTCTGCGACTTCGGCAAACCGTGCACAAAATCCATAGATATATCGTCAAACTTCCATTCTGGGATAGGAAGGGATTTCAAGAATCCTTCGGGCTTCTGGCATTCCGCCTTCACTAATGCACAAGTACGACACTTGGCCACATAAAGTGTCACATCCTTCTTCAAACCCGGCCACCAGAATAATTTCTTCATGTCTCTATACATCTTCGTGCTTCCCGGGTGGATCGAGTACTTGGTATGATGAGCCTCATACATCAACTCCTCCCGAATATTATTCGCACTGGGAACGCATAGACGACTGTCCTTCCTTAGCAACCAATCTTCAACCACAAACTGGGAATTTGACCCGTCCAAAGCTTCATCCAAGATCTGCTTAATGCTGCTATCCTGAACCAAAGCCCGCCGAACTCTATCCGCTAGGTCGCACTGCACCTCTGTCCAAAACAGTTTCACCTCGACACTAGACTGCTTATCGACACAAGATATCTCCAATGCCTCCAACTCTTGGACCAATCTCTCATCATGTACCGATAACCAATTGGCTTGTGCGGGAATCTTACGACTCAACGCATCCGCCACTGCATTTCCCTTCACAGGCACATAGTGTATCTTGAAGGTGTAGTCCCCTAAGAACTCCATCCACCTCCTCTGCCTCATGTTCAAATCCTTTTGGTCCAACTGGTACTTCAAACTCTTATGATCGGTGTAAATATCCACCTTCACACCGTACAGATAGTGTCTCCAAAGCTTTAGAGCAAATATCACGGCCGCTAACTCTAAGTCGTGGACCGGATAATTCTTCTCATGAACCTTCAGCTGTCGTGAACCATAAGCTATCACTCTCCTATGCTGTAACAGAACACAACCCAAACCACTGCCCGAAGCATTACTATAAATCTCGAACCCATCGGTTCCACTTGGCGAACATAAAATAGGCGACGTGGTTAACCGCCTCTTCAACTCTTCAAAAGCTTGTTCGCACTCCGGAGACCACACCAACTTCTGATCCTTTCTTGTCAACGTCGTGAGTGGTAGTGCTATCCGCGAGAAGTTCTCTACGAAGCGCCTGTAGTAGCCAGCAAGCCCCAGAAAACTCTGGACTTCTGCCACCGTAGTCAAAGTAGGCCACTCACGTATCGCCACTATCTTCGCCGGATCCACAGCTATACCTTCTCCACTGACAACATGACCAAGGAACGCTATCGAGGATAACCAGAATTCACACTTGGAGAATTTTGCATATAACTGACTTTTCCTCAATGTCTCCAACACCATGTGTAAATTCTTGTAGTGATCCTCCTCACACCGTGAATACACCAGGATATCATCAATAAATACTATCACGAACTGATCCAGGTATTCTCTGAATGTCATATTCATCAGATCCATAAACACGGATGTCGCATTTGTTAACCCAAATGGCATGACCGTGAACTCGTAATGCCCAAACCGCATACTGAATGCTATCTTTGGGATGTCGCTCTCCCTTATCCTCAACTGATAGTAACCGGACTTCAAATCTAACTTCGAATATACAGTTGACCCAACCAACTGATCAAATAGATCGTCAATCCTGGGAATAGGATACTTATTCTTCTCCGTAAGCTTGTTCAATTCCCGGTAGTCGATACAAAGCCGCAAGCTCCCATCTTTATTCTTGACAAAGAGAACTGGTGCGCTCCAAGGCGATGAACTTGGACGCACATACCCTTGCTCTAGCAACTCCTGCTGTTGCACCTTCAACTCTGCCATTTCTCTTGGGGCTATCCGATAGGGAGAGCGTGACACCGATTTGGCACCCGGTACCAGCTCTACAGTAAAGTCTATCTCCCGCTGAGGAGGGGCTCCTAGGAGATCATCTGGAAACACATCAGGATACTCGGACACAACTGGGATGCTGTCCAAACTAGGCTTAGGCGTCGAAGTCTGCACTAGAGTGACATATAGTTCTGCCCTAGACCGAACTGCCTTGAACATCTAAAGGGCCGATATCAGAACTTTCCCTGACCCCTTCATGCCCGCAAAAGTAGTCTCCCGATCAGTGTCCAGACCCAACTTGACTTCTTTTCGGTTGCAATCAATGCATGCACTCTACTCCGAGAGCCAATCCATACCGAAAATTACGTCAAACTCCACTAATGGTAGAATCAATGCCCGCAAATCAAACTCCCGATCTCCAATTTGAATCTTCACAACACAAATCCTATCCGCACGCATTGAGCACCCATTAGGCAACAACACATCCAACTTGTTTTCTGCCATCGAGAACGGAACTCCGATACGTGATATGAATTTTTCAGATAAGAAGGAATGTGATGCTCCCGTATCAAAAAGGGCACTCGCCGGAAACCCAAAGATTAACATGAAGCCTAGCACTAACAAACGTAAGCTAACAAATACAAAGGTAACAACTATAAAAGTTAAACCACTGTAATTTAAGTCATATCTGTCACCACGTCTGCTTGCTTTATGGCCTCCTGCAGACCAAGGTTGTAGACTCTAGGCTGGGCTGGAGCATGATGGGATGCGGTTGACTCCACCGCCTTCCCTTTCTCCTCATAAGTCGCTCCAGGTCTCCTCTCGAACTTTGAACGTCCGCTCCAACACTCCCGAGCAAAATGCCCCGTCTTCCCGCAGTTGTAGCAAGCTCCGGGGACTCGACTTGTAGTTGCCCCCGACGCATCAGCCGAAGGGGCTGATTTCGAAGTCCTCCGCTTCTTGTTCCATCTGCGGAAACCTGTCTTGTTACTTGGCACCTTGAACTCGGTCTTCCTTTCTCCTGGGTCCCTCTTCTCTTGAACTTTCTTCGCAACCTTTTCCAACGATCGGGCCGAATTGACCAAGGCTAGGAAGCCCTGCGCCTTAGGCCCAGCAAGGAGTAACTGTAAGTCGCCGCGAAGACCCTCATAGAATCGGTTGGTCTTCCTCTCTTCTTCTGAAAACATAGCACCAGCATAACGACCCAACCGTGTGAACTCATGCAGATAATCGTCCACGCTTCTAGATCCCTGAGTCAACCCAAGAAATTGATTCTCCATCTCCAACTTCTGAGCAGAGGGTACAAATCTGGCTAGGAACAATCTTGAAAATTCTTCCATCGGCACATCCGCAAGTTGCCTTCCAACTAGAAGATGAAACTCCATCTCGTCCCACCAAAGCCTCGCTTCACCCTCCAAAAGAAAAGTCGCTATGGTGGTCTTCTGCCACTCCTCAGTCAATATGGCCGTAAACACCCTCATTATAAAAGAGAGCCAGTCCTCAGCTTGAGTTGGCGTTACAACCTCATTAAACCTCGGAGGATTAAAGCCCATCACATACTTTAGCTGCCTCTCCGTAGTTCTCCTCGGCTCTACTAACTCAACTGCTGCACGTTCCACCACTCTCGGCTCTGCCGCCCTAACCGGTTCTTGCTCATTCGCAGCAGGTGCGCGATGCATTTGCCCTGCAGGTTGGGAATTTATCATTGCGAACACGACTTCAGCCACCATCCTGATGGTTTTCGCTGAAGGATGTGTAGCAGGCACGTCCCTTGGTCCACTACTTTCCTCTGATTGCGGACGCTCTGACTGACCAGCACCGCTCCTAGCTGCCTAAATTAGCAAAGACACACGATTAGACAACAAACAAATTGCTAAAAGCAATCATTAGAACACTCAGGTTCCACCAAACAAGTGTATTTTTCATTCCTAAGTGGACATTCATGGGTTCTTTTTTTTTGATGTTATAACGATGATGCACACATGTGCTCACCACCCCTTAAAAGAATTCGCCCACGAATTCATTTAAGCCTGACCGTAACCAGAAGTCTGATACCAAATTGTAACACCCCCACCCGTCGCATGACATATAACAGAAGGTCCAGCTGGAACCCGACGCCATATACCACAGATAGTTGGAAGGGTTACTAAATGAATAAATCAAACCATCCAATTATGACTACTCGTCCTACACAGAGCATTCTAGCGGATGATTTAAAAATTGAAAGAACCCAAAGTTAAATCCATCAATATGAATGTCCACAGCTACAAAACAGGAATGAAACCCCAAATACACAGAAACGGGTACATGGCCTTATTGCCTTACAAATATTCACTTAATAAAGAGTGTTTTACATACATCGACTCACAGGCCAGCCACACATGATAAACATAAAAACAACTATTCTACGGCCTTCTAGGGCCAGCACAGCAACATGGGCTCCAGCCCGCTATTTGGCGCTCGGCTCCGCAGCACCTGCAAGCATATACCACCGCACGGTGGCAAATAAAGCAACGGTCAGCTTAAAGCCGACCAAATTATAACGACCCCGCCCCTTACTCGGGACGGCGGTGCTCTTTCCCTGCATAACATTAGCCCAATAATAATATATATAGCGCAATTATAATTCGCCACAGGTGTAGGCTCGCACGGCCAAACACCTCGTGCACTCAGGGTACATTCATGGTGAACCCTGACCCATCAGTGCATTCACCACCACCCCCAGGATGGCAATATGTGAGCATTTAGCCTTTCTGACCACCGTCTAAGGCTCCGACTATGCCAACGGCCAGTCCCCATCTTCGGGTATCTCGCACCGAACCACATATCCTAGGTCCAATTCCACTTGCCCGTTGCTCACGCCGCATGTCCAATTTAAGTCCTTTGCGCGGGCCAAGCTTCTCTCGGATCCCAAATTTTTCCAAAACAATCTCATAACCCAGTTATGATCAAGGCCGGTTCCCAGACCGCCAAGTTAGCAGAACACGTTTCCGCTCAATTTTCCGGGTGCGCCTTGAAGCTAACCTCCAAGGATCCCTGCTGCAATCTACCGCGTAGAAACCCGAAAAATCCAAAGCACAGAGTCTTCTCCGGCAAAACCACATCAAATGCAACATCACCGATCCAGACAAAACACGTCCGGGTAGGCTTCACACACAATGCCTATGCCCGTACTTACGATTCCGGGCTCTACATGCAACACAAGGGGGACTATTCACATCAACCCCAAAGGAACACTACGCACTTGCCGCACACTCGCGGGAGCGGGGTTCCCTATGCAAAAGAAAGAGCTTCAAATGCTCAAGTTGAGAATCGTTACCCTTATAGTCCGTTTTGGCGCCATGGAAAAACTACGCGGTTAGAACTTTTTACAATGACCTTCCCTCCACGGATCTGTTCTCCGATTTCGAAACGGTGCTCCGATGCTCCGCTGCTCCGCCGGCGGCCGGAAACCTCCTTCTTCTTCTTCTTCTCTCTCCCTTTGGAAGGGGAGAACTTTGGAGAGAAAATGAGGAAATAACCCCTATTCCCGGCCTTAATAGAGCAGAGTCTCACCTGGGCCGTCGGATCTAAATTTAAGGAAATGAACGGCTCGGATCTGCACAAAATTCCCCAGAACTGGACCGCACACGGCTTGGCACACGGCCGTGTCCAAGGCCGTGTGCCTCGATCCAGGCAAGATCGTCGAACTGAGAAACGCACACGAGCCAAGACACGCCCGTATCTGACCTGACACGCCCGTGTCGGGTTCCTCGACACGCCCGTGTTCGTGGGTGTGTCACGCATAACCGCCACGGCAACGGACACGACCCATCAGGACACGGGTAGGGACATGGGTTGGCACACGCCCGTGTCGGATGACACGCCCGTGTCATCCGGCCGTGTTTCTGGCCGTGTCCTTCTCGGGTTGAAAACGGCCAAAAATCACCAGCCAGACACGGCCTTGGACACGCCCGTGTCCTAGGCCATGTACCCCCCTACAGGCACCAAAAACATTTCTTTCGCGACCGACTCGCACACCACTTTCGGGGCGTTACAATGCGCGCCCAAGTTCATCGCTTTGGAGTGCACCGGTACTCTTTGTTAAGAAGAAGGACGGAATCTTGGGACTTTGTATTGATTATTGGGAGTTGAATAAGCTAACAGAGAAGAACAAGTACTTGATCCCGAGGATTGATGATCTGTTCGATCAGTTACTCGGGTCAACGGTGTACTCAAAGTTGGATCTCAAGTTCGGATATTATCAGCTGAGGATAAGGGAGATTAATATCCCCAAAACAGCTTTTAGTACGAGATACTAGCATTATGAGTTTACGGTCATGCCGATTGGGCTGACGAATGTGTCGTCGGTGTTCATGGATGTGATGAACAGGACTTTCAGGGGGTACTTGGACCATTTTGTGATCGTCTTCATCGATGACATATTGGTGTACTCGCAAAGTGAAGAGGATCACTTCAAACATCTACATTTGGTGTTGGAGACGCTAAGGAGGAATCAACTATAAGCCAAGTTCTCCAAATGTGAGTTTCAGTTGTCCTCAGTGGCGTTCCTTGGTCATATAGTAAGTGGAGAGGGAATTGCGGTGGATCCGGCGAAGATTGTTGCGATACGTGAGTGGCATGTGCTGTCTTCGGTAGCGGAAGTCCGGAGCTTTCTGGGGCTTGCTGGGTATTACAGGCGCTTCGTGGCGAACTTCTCACGGATAGCGTTACCCCTCATGACTTTGACGAGGAAAGAGCAGAATTTCGTTTGGACGCCGGAGTGCGCGTGAGCTTTTGAGGAGTTGAAGTGTCGGTTGACCACGGCGCCTGTGCTGAGTTCGCCGAGTGGGATCGAATGCTTTAAAATCTATAGCGATGCTTTGGGTAGTGGCTTGGGTTATATGCTGCTACAGCATGACAGTGTGATAGTGTATGGCTCGAGACAGCTGAAAGTGCACGAGAGGAATTATCCGGTCCATGAATTTGAGTTAGCGGCCATGATATTTGCCTTGAAGCTGTGGAGGCACTACCTGTATGGAGTGAAGGTCGATATCTATACCGACCATAAGAGCCTGAAATACTTGTTGGATCAGAAAGATCTAAACATGCGGCAGAGGATATGGATGGAGTTCTTGGGGGACTACACGTTCAAGATCCATTACGTGTCTGGGAAAGGCAATGCGGTTGCGGACGCGTTGAGTCGTCGGGCCCCAGCTCAAGCCAATTGGCTGTCGGTCCATGATGAGTGGTTGGTTCGGGAGTTGGAGGTGTTGGAGATCTCTTGCGTAGACAAGCAGTCGAGTGTTGTAGTGTTATTGAACTGACGGAAGTTCAGTATGACCTGGCTGATCGGATCGGCAGGCTTTGGATGTGGATAGCAGCATGAAGTAGCTCAAGATAGAGGCCTTGGATGGGTCAAATTCCCAATATGAGGTCGTGTATGGATTGCTTTGGAAAGATGGTCGTCTGTACGTCCCAAATGTGGGCACTTTGCAGGTGGAATTATTGTACAAGGCGCATCATACCAAGTACACGATTCACCCGGGGAGAACGAAGATGTTCCGTGATGTGAAGAAATTGTTCTGGTGGCCAGGACTGAAGAAGGATGTGGCACTGTACGTGGCGAAGTGTCAAACATGCGCCTTAGTGAAGGCAGAGTGCCAAAAGCCGGGAGGATTCTTGAAGTTCTTGCCTATTCCGGATTGGAAGTTTGACTACAATACTATGGACTTTGTGCACGGGCTACTATGGTCGTAAAAAGGGAACGACGCCATTTGGGTGGTCGTAGATCGTCTAACGAAGGTGTCGCACTTCATTCCGCATAGGAAGGATGATCCAGTTGAGAAATTAGCAAAGTTATATGTGGATAACATAGTACGGCTTTACGGTGTGCCCCGCAGCATCATGAGTGATTGAGATGGGTGGTTCAAGTCCAATATTTGGAGGCTGGTGCAGCAGATGTTGCGAACAAAGCTGAGTTTTACCACAACCTTTTATCCGCAGACGGATGGGCAAACCGAGAGAGTTAATAGGATAATTGAAGACATGCTTCGCATGTGCATCCTAGACTTTGGGAAGCAGTGGGAGACCACCTATACTTGGTAGAGTTCGCATACAATAATAGCTACCTGGCGAGCATACAAATGGATCCCTTCGAGGCACTTTATGGTAGAAGATGTCGCATGTCGTTGTCTTGGTTGGAAACAGGTGAGTCAAAGTTGTACAAGCGCCAAGAGGTGGAAGATACAATGTCGTTGGTTTGAATGATTTGAGAAAGGTTGTTAATCACTCAGGACCGCCAGGCTAAGTACTATAATGCCACGCACAGGAACATGGAGTTCACTGTTGGCGACTGGGTGTACTTGAAGATCAAGCCATTCAATGGTGTCTCGCGGGTGCAGCGCTAGGAGAAGCTAAGCCCGAGGTACCTTGGACCGTTTGAGGTTCTGGAGCAGATTGGTGAAGCAGCTTATCGTTTGAGGCTATCAGTGGAGCTTAGTGGTCTACACGATGTATTCCATATATCACTGCTGCGGAAGGCGGTGCAAGAGCCTTCGCAAGTGATTGCAGTCGATCAAGTGCCAGTCGATAATGGGTTGACGACGAAGGTCAAGCCCGTTCGAATTAAGGACTCAGAAGTCAAGCGGCTACACAACAAAGAGATCAGGATGGTCAAGGTCTATTGAGACAATTGCGGTCGGAAGGAGCTCTCTTGGGAGAGAGAGCAGACCATGTTTGAGGAGTACCCGTAGTTATTTGACTCAGGTACCGTTTAAGTTTATTTTTATCTTTCCTTTATAATTTCGAGACGAAATTCTTTTAAGAGGGAGAGAGTTGTAACGCCCCGAAACTCAAAAGAGCGACGGGTGGCGTTTCGAGCCAAGTTTGGAATTTGGCAGGGGTCACATGGCCTGAGACACGGGCGCGTCCCAGGGCTTGTTGTGCTCGGGTCGACGATCTGGCAGAGAGGTCGACGAATTTTGGAGTCGATGATTGTCGAGCAGCGAACATGGCTTGAGACACGGGCGTGCCCCAGGGCGTGTCGTGCTCAGTTCGATGATCTGGCCGAGAGGTCGACAAATTTTGGGGTCGACGATCGTCAAGCAGTGAACACAGACTGGGACACGGGCGTGTCACATGTCGTGTCCTTCTCGGGTTAGTGTTGGTCCTGTGTCGATGGAGTAACATGGCACGGTACACCGTCGTGTTCTGGATGACACGGGCATGTCAAGTTTGACACGGGCGTGTCGGGTGCCCGTGTTCATTTCGGGACGCGTCAGTTTTGACGGCGAATGGGGAACACGGGCGTGTCACAGGCCGTGTTCGGCCCAGATTTTGGATTTCAATGGCGAATCTTGGCCACTCGTTTCCTTATTTTGGGATCCAATGGTTGGGGGTTGTTCCTATTGGGATATACCCGGGAATTGGGTTTCAAACCCATCATTTCTTTCAATTAGTCTCTTTCTAAAGTCTAGAGAGAGGGCAGAGAAATGAAGAAGAAAGGAGGTTAGATCCGGTCACCGGCGAGCTTCGGAGCTCCAAATCGCGAGCCGACTTTGGATCTACGGAGGCAAGGAGATTGCGGTGCTTTTCATCTGCAAAAGTTTCCATGGCACCAAGGAAAAACGCTAGGGTAACGATTCTCATCCCAGGACATGTGAAGTCCTCTTTTCCTTTGCATAGGAAGCCCTCACTCGCGAGTTTGCGGTGAGTTGAGGCGTTCTTTCGGGTAGACATGACTAGTCCCCATTGTGTACATGTAGAGTCCATAATCGTGAACGGATATAGGGATGATGTGTGAAGCCTACCCAGACAAGTTGGTCTGGATCGGTGATGTTGCATTTCATGTATGGCCGGAGAAGACTCCGTGCGAATAATTTTTTTCGGGTTTTCTATGCGGTAGATTGCAACAGGGAGCCTAGGGGATTAACTCCAAGGTGCACCTAGAAAACTGGGCAGATGTGTGATTCTGCCAACATGGTGGCCTTGGAGCCAACTTGAACATAACTGGGTTATGTGATGTGTGCAAACAATTTGGGACTCAGGGAGCTAACCCGCGCATATGGCTTAAATTGACGTTGCGGTGTGAGCAATGGGTTAAGCGGAACCGTGCCCGGTCTATGTCGTTCGGTACAAGCAACATAAAGCTACGTGGGACTTGCTGTTGGCATAGATAGGAGGTCTCGGGTTGTCCATGGCTTAAATTGCGTGACATCGGCCGGAAGGACCTAAATGCTCATGAGATTGGTCGTCCTAGTGGAGGTGGTGAGACCGAGACGTCTATGGCTTAAATTGACGTGACGTTGACCGGTTCACCGAGAATGTGCCCTAAGAGCATTGGGTGTGTGGCCGTGCGTGCACACGCCTGTGATGAAGTGTTTATCTATACTGCTTGGTTATGCTAACAAAGTGCAGGGAAAGGAGCATTGTCGCCACGAGTTTGGGGGCGGGATCATTATAATTTGGTCAGCATAGCTGAACATTGCTTTTGTTTGCCACCATACATTGGATTGTTGCTTGCAGGTGCTGCAGAGCCGAGCGGTAAATAGCGGGCTAAAGCTCAAGTTGCTGAGCCAGCTCTCGAAGGCCAAATTTTGAGTGTTTACTTGTTTTATTCATGTGTGACCGGCCTGCGTGTCGTGGTATGGAAGACACATTTTATTTGAGTAAACAATTATAAGGCCTTAAGGCCATTGTACTTGTGTATTGTACTTCATTCCTATTGGGTTTTTGTAGTGGACATTCATGCTTGTGGCTGGGTTCTTTAATTCGCAACTTTTAATAATTGCTTCTGCTAGAATGACTCTGTGTAGGACGTTGGTTATTAGTTGGATGGTTTCCATTGAGTAACCACCCGGTCTGTCTGTTGTATACGGAGTCGGGCCCCGGCCGGGCCTACTGTTATATGTTATGTGATGGATAAGGGGTGTTACACCCGGCACAGCGGTCTGTGCAGTGAAGTTTCCTGAGAGCCACTAGATAAGTGCGGCGGCTCGCCGGAAGAAGATTTATGGCAATGGACAGCGGCGCTTGGCCGCCGGACCACCGCCAGATAGCTTGGCGACCCCCAATGAGTCGATCGGGTGAGGCGCCAGTGTGTAGCAGCTGTTGGCCTATGGTGGCAGAGGTCATCACTACGCTACACTGTCAACAAGATGCAGTTACCATCTAATCCTCTCGATGAAGGTCGGATGACAGTTATCTCATCAAATTATCGCCCCGCCGGTCAACGGATCGACTCTAGATCCCTTGTGGGGGGGGGGGAAGACTATTTCTCGCTCACGGCTCAATCTTAGCTGCACGATTCAAATTAAGGATGGCAATTTGCAGACCAAATTTTATTTTAAAACTTGGGGATTTTTCTGAGGCAAATCTAATCTTCTAAGGAAAAAAATCTTTGAACATGAAAGTTGTTCCTCCGGATGGGGGTTATCTACTATAATTTTGGGGAATTTTTATAAAAAACTTTGGTGCTTCTAAAAGCATTAAAAATATTTATTTGGTCAAATTATAGTCCCAAAATTGATCAAAATTTTTTGAAATTATTTGTAGGCTCGAATTAGGCCCTATTTGATGTTGTATAGAAATTTGGGGACTTTTGGGTGAAAATTGAAGATTTTACAATTTTTTGGAGTCTATGTTCACACTTTGAATTTGATGTGTTCAAATGTTTTGGAAAAAGAAATTGAAGTGCGCGATTGTGTTATTTCTTAGGAATTGTATTTCAAATAAATAAATGACAATAATTATCGGAGTGTTTCGAGAATTTTTGCAAACTATTGAGCGTCTTTTTAAAGTAATTATCGTGCGTTTTGAGCAAATTTGGCGGCGATTATTACAAGCTATGAGTGGATCAATGCCCGACCTCGAATCGGGTGTTGGAATTTCCCCGTTATTTTGAAATGATTCTCAAGGTTAATGTACGAGGAAAATCAGGTTTTATACAAAAATGCTCGGATTTGACCCGACTCGAGCAACTAAGTTGGCTACTATTCCTGAATGAATAATAAAATATGAAACCCATAATAAGCTTTTCCAAACCGATTAAACCGTGTTTAAGAGGCGCAACTGAACTTACTATCAGACTTTAATAATGTGTGAAACTCAAAAAAAACTTCTTTAGAATAAAAATAAAACTAAACATTTCTTTTGTGAACGGAGATGGAACTTAACTTTTTTTCTATAAACGGAGATGGAACTGAAGGTGCCTAAGAATGTAGTTGTACAACCCCGTATTCGCGAAGAGTGGGCCCAAAACAAGGTAAGCAAGTTTTTAAGCTTTTTGGGAGTTTTGCACTCCTAGGGGCCAATTTTTGGTGAACTTGAAAGACATACTAGTAGGGGGAGAAAATATTTCTCCCCCCAAGGCGCTCTTGGCAAGCCGCCGCAAGCCGCCGCAAGCCGCCTCAGGCCGCCCAGGCCGCAAGCCGCCTCAGGCCGCCCAGGCCGCAAGCCGCCCAGGCCGCCAGGCCGCAAGCCGCCTCAGGCCGCCAGTATTTCGAACTCTTGGCGGCCCAGCGGGGCGAGACCGGCCAGGGGCCAGGGTCTCGCCCCCGCCTCTTCTTGCTCGGCGGCCTAGCGGGGCGAGACCGGCCAGGGGCCAGGGTCTCGCCCCCGCCTCTTCTTGCTCGGCGGCCTAGCGGGGCGAGACCGGCCAGGGGCCAGGGTCTCGCCCCCGCCTCTTCTTGCTCGGCGGCCTAGCGGGGCGAGACCGGCCAGGGGCCGGGGTCTCGCCCCCGCCTCTTCTTGCTCGGCGGCCTAGCGGGGCGAGACCGGCCAGGGGCCAGGGTCTCGCCCCCGCCTCTTCTTGCTCGGCGGCCTAGCGGGGCGAGACCGGCCAGGGGCCAGGGTCTCGCCCCCGCCTCTTCTTGCTCGGCGGCCTAGCGGGGCGAGACCGGCCAGGGGCCAGGGTCTCGCCCCCGCCTCTTCTTGCTCGGCGGCCTAGCAGGGCGAGACCGGCCAGGGGCCAGGGTCTCGCCCCCGCCTCTTCTTGTTTGGCGGCCTAGCGGGGCGAGACCGGCCAGGGGCCAGGGTGTCGCCCCCGCCTCTTCTTGCTCGGCGGCCTAGCGGGGCGAGACCAGCCAGGGGCCAAGGTCTCGCCCCCGCCTCTTCTTGCTCGGCGGCCTAGCAGGGCGAGACCGGCCAGGGGCCAGGGTCTCGCCCCCGCCTCTTCTTGCTCGGCGGCCTAGCGGGGCGAGACCGGCCAGGGGCCAGGGTCTCGCCCCCGCCTCTTCTTGCTCGGCGGCCTAGCGGGGCGAGACCGGCCAGGGGCCAGGGTCTCGCCCCCGCCTCTTCTTGCTCGGCAGCCTAGCAGGGCGAGACCGGCCAGGGGCCAGGGTCTCGCCCCTGCCTCTTCTTGCTCGGCGGCCTAGTGGTGCGAGACCGGCCGGGGACCAGGGCCTCTACTTGCAGTTTTACCTTCTTGCCCTCGGGGAAAATTCCCCCTTTACCCCCCGGCGTGGCTGTTTTCTATTGGCCCAAGGCTTTTTGGGCGTGAGGGTATCTCGGTCATTTTGGTCCAAGGGGTTTTGGAAAACTATAAATAGACCCCCTTGGGTGCCTTGGAGAGGGACTTGATCTTCTTCTTCTTGCTTGCTCCTCCCTTGGTTTCTTCTTGGTAGAGTTGAGAGAGCTCCTCCAAGGCGCCCTAGCTCGAGCATTGGCTAGGGAGGGGAAGTGCTCAGGTAGCCTTCCGAGTGTGAGGTGGGACCTCCGCGCTAGAGCCGAGGGTCTGTTCCTAGCTTCTTGATCCTTTGGTCCGTGACGTTCTCTCGAGTGTAGTAGGTGTGAGGTCACCCCTTTCAAGGGACCCCGAACTCCACAGAGACTAGGTTTCTGGTTTCAACACTTTGGTGCGGTGAGCGTGGAGAGTGATCAGCACAGAAGATCTCGGGAGAGTGTCATGACGGGAGGTCAAGGAGGTAGTGATGATCTCGGCGAGCTCCCCACCCCAGGACCCTTTGTGGGGAGGCAAGAGTTCATGGCCTCCATCCAGGGCATCATGGAGATGCTGCGAAGCATTGCTCCTCAGGGTGGCAGCTCCACCCCGACCCCCCAGGGGCTAGCTCCCCCCCTCGACGAGTCGACTCCCAGGGGTCTAGGTGAGATGACCCCAGCGGGGGGAGAAGGAAGTGTCCCAGGAAGAAGGCCCGGGAATGAGAGGATGGGCGATGGGGTCGAGCGAGACCTCACCGGCCGGGAGCTGTTCTCCAGCTCGGCGAGTGCCAACCTTCAAGGCGAGCAGGTCGCGCGAGTGGAGGTGGCGAGACCACCCCTTAGGGGGTCACCCTTCAGCGAGCTAATCATCTCAGCTCCAGTTCCCGAGGGGTTCAGAGAGCCAGACATGGCTTACTATACGGGGAAGGATGACCCGGTCCAGCATCTGCAATGGTTCGAGGATGCCGTCTACATCAGGCCGATGACAGATGCCTTCAAGTGTCGCCTCTTTGCGATCACGTTGAAGGAGAAGGCAAGGGACTGGTTCCACCAACTCCCTCCAAGGTCGATCTATGGGTTCGAGGACTTGAGCCGGAGCTTCCAGCTTCGCTTCTCCACCTCCAAGAAGCGGAAGAGGAGCCCAGAGTCCATCTTCCTAATAAGGCAGGGGGCCGAGGAGTCGCTGGCCCGTTACGTAGACAGGTTCCAAGAGGAGATCTTGGAGGTCCAGGAGATGCCAGGGTATGCTCTCCAGATGGCCTTCACCGTTGGGTTGAAGGAGGGCTTCTTCAAGATGAGCTTGACTCGGAAGGCCCCCCTTTCCTTCGAGGAGCTGATGGAAAGGGCGGCAGAGGAGATAGCCATGGAAGCGGCCAACCCGACGTTTGTCAAGAAATTGGCAAAGCTGACAGAGACAGAGGAAAAGGAGCAAGGTGGCTCGAGGCCCCAGGAGGGAAGAAGGAGAGAGGAGCGGAGAGCTCAGGAGGGTCCAGAGCCAGGTTGGAGGCAGCAGGGAGGACCCACTCAGGGCCCGGGAAGAGGTTACGCCCATGATGGGGGAAACTTTCATGGGGGCCAAGGAAGGTTCAACTTCCAGAGGCAAGCCCCTAGGCAACTCCTACCCCCACCGCAGCAAGCGATGGAAATTGGTCGAAGGGGGAGGAGGAACCGCACGGGAAGGAAAAGAGTCAGAGTAGAGTTACCCTTCTGTGAGTTCCACCAGGAGGAAGGCCACGCGACATCTACTTGCCCCGAATTTCTGGAGTTGAGAAGGACAAGGGTTCCAGCACCGCAACCTCATCAGCCTCAACAAGCGCAAGACCCGGTGCGGATTGAAGAAGTCCGACCCGAGGCAGCAGAGGAGAGATGTGAGGACAGGGTTGATGTGGGCACCCGGGGAAGGATCGGATGATTCACGGGGGAAGAGGGAGGTAAGAGAGAAGTGAATCATCTTTTTTGTAACGAACTTAGCTTGCGTTGTATTAGCTATGATTAATGGTAGAAACCACCGAAAAATATTTGTGGTCCATGGAAAGTCCCTTAGCTTCGAGATGGATTCCGCTGCCAGGCTCTCACTAGCTGGCAGGGCAGGTTGATCTCTCGTGGAGGCTAAGTCCCTTAGCTCCGAGATGGATTCCGCTGCCAGGCTCTCACTAGCTGGCAGGGCAGGTTGATCTCTCGTGGAAGCTAATCCCCTTAGCTCCGAGATGGATTCCGCTGTCAGGCTCTCACTAGCTGGCAGGGCGGGTTGATCTCTCATGGAGGCTAAGCCCCTTAGCTCCGAGATGGATTCCGCTGTCAGGCTCTCACTAGCTGGCATGGCAGGTTGATCTCTCGTGGAGGCTAAGCCCCTTAGCTCCGAGATGGATTCCGCTGCCAGGCTCTCACTAGCTGGCAGGGCAGGTTGATCTCTCGTGGAGGCTAAGCCCCTTAGCTCCGAGATGGATTCCGCTGCCAGGCTCTCACTAGCTGGCAGGGCAGGTTGATCTCTCGTGGAGGCTAAGTCCCTTAGCTCCGAGATGGATTCCGCTGTCAGGCTCTCACTAGCTGGCAGGGCAGGTTGATCTCTCGTGGAGGCTAAGCCCCTTAGCTCCGAGATGGATTCCGCTGTCAGGCTCTCACTAGCTGGCAGGGCAGGTTGATCTCTCGTGGAGGCTAAGCCCCTTAGCTCCGAGATGGATTCCGCTGTCAGGCTCTCACTAGCTGGCAGGGCGGGTTGATCTCTCGTGGAGGCTAAGCCCCTTAGCTCCGAGATGGATTCCGCTGCCAGGCTCTCACTAGCTGGCAGGGCAGGTTGATCTCTCGTGGAGGCTAAGTCCCTTAGCTCCGAGATGGATTCCGCTGTCAGGCTCTCACTAGCTGGCAGGATAGGTTGATCTCTCGTGGAGGCTAAGTCCCTTAGCTCCGAGATGGATTCCGCTGCCAGGCTCTCACAAGCTGGCAGGGCAGGTTGATCTCTCGTGGAGGCTAAGCCCCTTAGCTCCGAGATGGATTCCGCTGCCAGGCTCTCACTAGCTGGCAGGGCAGGTTGATCTCTCGTGGAGGCTAAGTCCCTTAGCTCCGAGATGGATTCCGCTGCCAGGCTCTCACTAGCTGGCAGGGCAGGTTGATCTCTCGTGGAGGCTAAGCCCCTTAGCTCCGAGATGGATTCCGCTGCCAGGCTCTCACTAGCTGACAGGGCAGGTTGATCTCTCGTGGAGGCTAAGTCCCTTAGCTCCGAGATGGATTCCGCTGCCAGGCTCTCACTAGCTGGCAGGGCAGGTTGATCTCTCGTGGAGGCTAAGTCCCTTAGCTCCGAGATGGATTCCGCTGCCAGGCTCCCACTAGCTGGCTGGGCAGGTTGATCTCTCGTGGAGGCTAAGTCCCTTAGCACCGAGATGGATTCCGCTGCCAGGCTCTCACTAGCTGGCAGGGCAGGTTGATCTCTCGTGGCAGCCCAAGTCCTTAGCTCCGATGACGATTCCGCCGCCAGGCTCCCACTAGCTGGCTGGGTAGGTTGATCTCTCGTGGTAGCCCAAGTCCTTAGCTCCGATGACGATTCCGCCGCCAGGCTCCCACTAGCTGGCTGGGTAGGTTGATCTCTCGTGGTAGCCCAAGTCCTTTGCTCCGATGACGATTCCGCCGCCAGGCTCTCACTAGCTGGCAGGGTCGGTGGTACCTCTCGTAGAGAGTAAGTCCCTTTGCTCCGAGATGGTCCCGCTTCCAGGCTCCCACTAGCTGACAGGGCCGGTGGTACCTCTCGTGGAGACTAAGTGTTTTCACCCATAGGAGGTCTCGCCACCCAGGCTCCCATAGCTGGCATGGCAGGTTGACCCCGAGGGGAAGATACACTCCGCGAATACGTTGGGTTGGATGTTTCTTTCCGAGCTTGTGCCAACCTCGAAAAGAGCGGGGATTGTGTACAACCCCGTATTCGCGAAGAGTGGTCCCAAAACAAGGTAAGCAAGTTTTTAAGCTTTTTGAGAGTTTTGCACTCCTAGGGGCCAATTTTTGGTGAACTTGAAAGACATACTAGTAGGGGGAGAAAATATTTCTCCCCCCAAGGCGCTCTTGGCAAGCCGCCGCAAGCCGCCACAAGCCGCCTCAGGCCGCCCAGGCCGCAAGCCGCCTCAGGCCGCCCAGGCCGCAAGCCGCCCAGGCCGCCAGGCCGCAAGCCGCCTCAGGCCGCCAGTATTTCGAACTCTTGGTGGCCCAGCGGGGCGAGACCGGCCAGGGGCCAGGGTCTCGCCCCCGCCTCTTCTTGCTCGGCGGCCTAGCGGGGCGAGACCGGCCAGGGGCCAGGGTCTCGCCCCCGCCTCTTCTTGCTCGGCGGCCTAGCAGGGCGAGACCGGCCAGGGGCCAGGGTCTCGCCCCGCCTCTTCTTGCTCGGCGGCCTAGCGGGGCGAGACCGGCCAGGGGCTAGGGTCTCGCCCCCGCCTCTTCTTGCTCGACGGCCTAGCGGGGCGAGACCGGCCAGGGGCCAGGGTCTCGCCCCCGCCTCTTCTTGCTCGGCGGCCTAGCGGGGCGAGACCGGCCAGGGGCCAGGGTCTCGCCCCCGCCTCTTCTTGCTCGGCGGCCTAGCGGGGCGAGACCGGCCAGGGGCCAGGGTCTCGCCCCCGCCTCTTCTTGCTCGGCGGCCTAGCAGGGCGAGACCGGCCAAGGGGCCAGGGTCTCGCCCCCGCCTCTTCTTGCTCGGCGACCTAGCGGGGCGAGACCGGCCAGGGGCCAGGGTCTCGCCCCCGCCTCTTCTTGCTCGGCGGCCTAGCAGGGCGAGACCGGCCAGGGGCCAGGGTCTCGCCCCCGCCTCTTCTTGCTCGGCGGCCTAGCGGGGCGAGACCGGCCAGGGGCCAGGGTCTCGCCCCCGCCTCTTCTTGCTCGGCGGCCTAGCGGGGCGAGACCGGCCAGGGGCCAGGGTCTCGCCCCCGCCTCTTCTTGCTCGGCGGCCTAGCGGGGCGAGACCGGCCAGGGGCCAGGGTCTCGCCCCCGCCTCTTCTTGCTCGGCGGCCTAGCAGGGCGAGACCGGCCAGGGGCCAGGGTCTCGCCCCCGCCTCTTCTTGCTCGGCGGCCTAGTGGTGCGAGACCGGCCGGGGGCCAGGGCCTCTACTTGCAGTTTTACCTTCTTCCCCTCGGGGAAAATTCCCCCTTTACCCCCCGGCGTGGCTGTTTTCTATTGGCCCAAGGCTTTTTGGGCGTGAGGGTATCTCGGTCATTTTGGTCGAAGGGGTTTTGGAAAACTATAAATAGACCCCCTTGGGTGCCTTGGAGAGGGACTTGATCTTCTTCTTCTTGCTTGCTCCTCCCTTGGTTTCTTCTTGGTAGAGTTGAGAGAGCTCCTCCAAGGCGCCCTAGCTCGAGCATTGGCTAGGGAGGGGAAGTGCTCAGGTAGCCTTCCGGGTGTGAGGTGGGACCTCCGCGCTAGAGCCGAGGGTCTGTTCCTAGCTTCTTGATCCTTTGGTCCGTGACGTTCTCTCGAGTGTAGTAGGTGTGAGGTCACCCCTTTCAAGGGACCCCGAACTCCACAGAGACTAGGTTTCTGGTTTCAACAGTAGTGATTGAACTACTAACTCATTTATTTATTTCATTTCATTTATTTCAGTCTCGTATTGATTCAGTTCTTTTATTATTTTCAGTTGATTTCTTTCTTTTCAGTACTTCTCATGTCTTGTACTAGGCATGTTCCTTTATTACTTTCAGTTCAATTCTTTCTTTTCAAATACTAGTCCAATTTCATATTGGTTCTATTCCTTTTATTACTTTTAGTTCTTTCTTTCCAAGTACTACTCCAGTCTCGTACTAGTTCAGTTCCTTTCAACAATTCATTTACAAGTTCTTTCTGTTTAGCATTATTCTAGTTTTGTATTGGTCCAATTTACTTCAGTACTTTATTTCAATGTGTTCAGTTCAGCTTTTCATTTCTATAGCTTATTTTTGGCAGCATTTTATTGTCGCATTAAAATTACAGCAATTTATTATTTCAACATCATTTGCACGGGTCTTGCTTTTATGAGTAGTTGGTTCTGTTAAAGCAGTAGTTGGGGATAACTGAGAGACGAAATATTCTTCCAAGGTTAGCCCCAAATAATATGCTCTCTCGCTTGTAGCGCTCTTTGTCGAATATTTGGTGGTATATTGTTCTAAAAAGGCCTCTTGCCTAAATTATTTGATGTCAACTAGGGCAGGTCGCTGCAGACCCAGTTTGTACCGACAAATTTTTTTAATTGGAATGCTTGTAAATTACTTGCGGTATAAAGTGGCGGGTCATTTACTTCCGCAAACAATCCGTATTAGTGCGGAAGGCCAAGGACTCATGACAACAGCGGGATGTGTACCGCAGGTGACCGACCGTTTTATTTCCCTCGTTGGATTCCCTCCACTGGTCACCCTAAATTTTCAAAATTGATCGGATGTCGCTCGCATTCAAAAGTACACTTAGTTGTACACTAGGGACTGGCTCGTGTGGTATGACCACACCCAGAAGTGGTAGGACTGGACACTGTCAGCGACGGCCATATCGGTGAGGGACACGGGGTTCGCTAACCTGCTTGAAGAGAAGCGGTCCAATCTATGTTGACATATTGGGTGTGTGTGGGATTGAATACTAGCATTGTGCGCTAGTATGAAGACATGCGGGTTGCGTGGTTTGAATACTTGTGGTGTACGTGGGTTTGAACAACTATGATGTGTTGGCGGGTTTTGAATACATGCGGTGTGATTACATGTTATGAGTATTTGTTGGTTGTGATAACCAGTTGAGCGCTTTTTTAAATAACTGATGTTTATGCTACTACTTTCCATTTATTTTTTGCGGCACTCATTCATATATTTGCTCCTAGCATATGAAATTAAAATGCACTATATTGAAATGGAGTTACAACTCTTTTGTGCTTCAGCAATTTACATATTGTTTGGTGAGTAGGATCGTCCCCAGTATATAGATCCGAGGATGGGTTGTGTTTCTACTTACATCTATGACTAACGGTTATTTTAATAACCATTCATAGGAGCACAGCACCGTGAAGACCACCTATCATGGGATGTGATGTAGGCAATGCCTTAGGGATCCTACACGAAGGGCGTGACTACTGTAACACCCCAGTTTTTGCAAGAGGTTCAGTCTGCAGTTCTGAAAATTTTTGGGTTCTGGCAGGAGGCACACGGCCTGCGACACGGGCATGTCGCAGGGCGTGTCGAGGCCGTGTCGACACTCGGTCCAAGTGTCGACACTTTCGCTCGACAAAGTGTCGAGAGTGAGGCACACGGCCTGCAACACGGGCGTGTCGCAGGGCGTGTCGAGGCCGTGTCGACACTCGGTCCAAGTGTCGACACTTTCGCTCGACAAAGTGTCGAGAGTGAGGCACACGGCCTGCGACACGGGCATGTCGCAGGGCGTGTCGAGGCCGTGTCGAGACTTGGCCCAAGTGTCGACACATTCGCTCGACAAAGTGTAGAGACTGGGGCACACGGCCTGTGACACGGGCGTGTCACAGGGCGTGTCCCGCTTGGTCGACGATCTTCGCTCGACGTTTTTCCGCGGTGTCGACACAAAGCCTGTCGACGGGTGTCGAGACTTGGCACACGGCGTGGGACACGGGCGTGTCCCAGGCCGTGTCACCTCTCGGGTTGGTGTTGGGGCCGTGTCGTTGGAGAC
This sequence comes from Platanthera guangdongensis, assembly GCA_039583875.1. Lineage (NCBI taxonomy): Eukaryota > Viridiplantae > Streptophyta > Magnoliopsida > Asparagales > Orchidaceae > Platanthera > Platanthera guangdongensis. The sequence continues at coordinate 170,976,476 of CM077153.1, read as the reverse complement.
ACACGGCAGGCCACACGGCCGTGTCGCTGGGGACACGGGCGTGTCGGATTGAACACGGGCGTGTCGAATGCCCGTGTCTGATTTCAGGCGCGTCGATTTGAGACGGCGAATGGGGCATACGGCCCTGGACACGGGCGTGTGCCAGGCCGTGTTCGGCCCAGGTCTTTTATTTTCCAGGCGAATCGCGGCCAGTCTTTTTCTGGTTTTGGGATCTAACGGTTCAGGCCATCTCCTGGGCAGTTAAGTCCGAATTTAGGGTTACAGACCCTCATTCTTTTTCAAGTCCTCTCTTTCTTAGTTCTTGAGAGAAACTAGAGCAAGGAGGAAGAAGAAGAACTCTTGGGCTGTAGGAGGGGTTTCGGAGCTCCAAATCGCGAGCCGAGTCCGGATCCGTGAAGCTTAGAGCGTTACGAAGATTTCCATCCGGCTAGTTTGTCATGGCAAGGAAGAGGAGTCGGAAGGTAACGACATCTCTCCTCTTGGTCCTTAGGATGCACGTATTAGCATCATCTAGTTTTCTTTTCTCTAATTTTTGGGCACCAAACTCTCAAATGAGAGGGGTTTTGGCTTGCCAAGTTTCAAGAGAAACTTCCGGGTTGATTGAGTCCGTCCCCGGCATTTTTTTGCATTAGAGATCCGCTTTCGTTGGTGGATTAGGCATGGTGGGTGAATCCGTAGTCGCGACCGTTAGTCCGACTCGGTGATGTTGCATACGAACTTAGGGATTCGTAGAGATTTTCCGTTGCGGCAAGATGTCGTTTGTGTTGTGGGGGTGTTTGTCCCGTTTGCTTGAAAGGTACGTGTAGTCGGACCCGGACAAGGTTAGCTCCTCGTGGCGGTAGATGGTTTCCTTGAGAGATAAGGTTAGCTCCGCACGAGTTGGAGATGGTTTCCTTGGTGCGCGGGAACGCTGCAGTACATTGAGGGATTGTGGTGTAATTAGTCTTGGTTTGTGTTGTGCCAAGGCGTGGCTACGTCTCCGTGGTCGGCTGGCTATCCCGTGACATGTGCGTCATGTGTGGAGAGTGTCCCGGCGAGACTAGTCCCTTCTGTGAGACTGACGAGAATGCCAAGCTTGGGGCAAGCCCGGGCAAAGAGGCCATGAGCGGGTGGGGTCCAGCAAGGCTTCTTAGAATCGGTCGGTCTGTGTTTGTTGGAATCCTGACATGAGACGTCAGAGCTTGCAGGCAAGCCCGGGGCTAAGCCCACGAGCGGGTGGGGCCTTGGCAAGAATTCCTTGTGGCGGCCTGTGCGCCGTTTAAGGGAGAGGTGACTCCCTTAGTGTTTGCGGCTTTATGCCAATTGGGGAAATGTGAGTACCCAAATGATGTGATGATGTGCTAGATGCATACGCTGTAGGGTACCTTGGGTGAAGCCCGGGTGTTGCATTCATGTTGCATAGTAGGCCCTTTCTTTTTATGCTCAACCAGTAGAGAACATGTTTGTTGATTGAGACATCCAAGCCTGTTTTAATGCTTTTCTAATTATAGAAGTTTATATTGCATATGAAGTGCTGACTTGCAGGTTGGAGGGTTCCCCGGGGTCCGTTAGGGGCGGCCGGGAGGAGATGTGTTGTTACACAGTTTGAGGTCAGCCTTTGCTGACCCACGTTACTAATAATTTTTACAGGGAAAGGATCGCATGCAGAAGCTAGCACGCCGGCCAAAAAGGCCTAAGCCCATGAAGGGTTTTCCCTCTTGTAGCACTACTTTTATGATGATGTATGTTTGAGACTATTTTGTCCGGCTTGCATGCCGAGGAAGACTAGGAGTGCTGAGCACATTCATGTTTGATTGTACTATTTACTTTTGGACATTTATTGTAAGGCCTTAAGGCCATTTGTTTACTCTTATGGTTAGTGGATAACTTCTAGTTGTGCTTAGTTTTTCGCTGTGTTGTGCAAGTGTTTTGAGTTTGGGTAGCTATATCAAATTATAATACTAAAGCTGTGGCGTTCGTATGTTGTGGGGCCCCGGCCGGACCCATATTATACGTCCACTTCAGGGGAGGTGTTACATTTTGGTATCAGAGCCAGGTTAGATTCAAGGTCAGTGCGTAGAGAAGTTATCCACATAAGAGTAACGCGGGACCGTGAGTGTCCGTATGTTTAGTCTTGAGATTGGAGACTAATCCCTTATTTCTTGTCTTCCTGAAGAGTGCAAGCAACGAGACGGGCACTTCAAGAGCAAGGGATGATCTCTCGGCGAGCAGTGCTACTGCTCCAGGCCTTTTGGGCACGGGTGTAGACCCGGCCGACTTCTGCCGCATGCTTGCAGAAGCGATGGTGGCAGCTCAAGCTGCAGCAGCGGCTCAGGTGGCAACCCCTGCCACACCAGATACGTCAACGGCCGTGCCAGGAGGAGAAGCCAGGCGAGTGGAGCCTTTGGCGGAGAGGGTAGTTGTCAGACATGGAGATCGGCACCTGAAGTATTTCCTGAGTTTTCATCCCCCATCATTCAAGGGAGTGGGTACTCCAACGGATGCGGAGGACTGGTGGGTTCGCATTCAAGAGCTGCTAAGGGCGGCAGAGACGCCAGAGGAAAAGAAATCTGAGTATGCGGCGTTCTTGTTGGAAGGAGACGCCAAGTTATGGTGGGTGAGCCTTAGCGGCCGCCAGTTCCCGGGGCGCACCCCGTCAGTGGAAGAGTTCGGGGACGCTTTTCTTAAGAGGTATATTCCAGTGTCAACACGATTGGCCCTGCAGAGGCAGTTCCTGCATCTAATGCAGCGAGACAAGACAGTGGATGAGTACGTGCAAGAGTTCACCCGTTTGGGTCGTTATGCGGGAACGACTATGGCGGATGACGTAGAGAGGGATAACCTCTTCTACCAAGGGTTGAGGGAAAATCTGAGACAACCCCTCATCTCCATGAAGAGCGCCGGATTCAATGAACTAGTTGAGGCTGCCAGGATCTTGGAAAGTGATTTGGAGCGAACCCAACGCCGTAAGGGTTTTACTCCCAAGCAAGGGGAAGGGAAGCCTTCCCAATCCCATGGAAAGTCTGATGGGAGTAGGTGGAGGAAGAAGCCTTACACTTCCAGATCTGGTGAGAGGAGCAACTGGACGCCTGGGGGTTCCCACTCTAGGGGACCGCCGACGTGCTACAACTGCGGGAAGGTTGGGCACATAGCCCGTGCTTGTCAGCAAGGGGGAGCGGGGCAAGAGTCAAAGCAGGAGCAGTCGGTGCGCTCGGGCCCCAGTGTTGTAGAGAAGGGAAAGATGGCGGAGTCGAGCGCTTCTCGGTTCCAACCGGTGCAACCAAGGGCCTACAACCTTGGACAGCAAGAAGCGATCCGCCAGACTGATGTGGTGACAGGTATGAAGAAAATTTAAGTTTAAATTTTGTGCTTCATCCTTTTAGACTTTTGTGTAATGTCTATGTTGTAGGCTTCGTGTTAGTTTCCGGATACCCCGCTAGGGTATTGTTTGATACGGGAGCATCGCACTCCTTTCTTGCGGAGAGCTTCATCCGGAGAATAGGAGTTGAGTCTTTCTCGTCGGGAGTAGAGCTGAAAGTGCGCATGCCCAATGGGTCGTCTATGACCACCGGGGCTAAAGGGCGCATTTGTTGGGAGCTAGACGGAGTTGTCTTCGCTCTGGAAGCAGCAGTGTTACCATTAGTAGAGTTCGATGTCATTTTTGGCATGGACTGGCTTGCAGAGCAGCGCGCCAGCATTGATTGTTTATCCAAGGTAGTGACTCTAAGGAGTAAGGGGCAAGCGGAAGTCAAATTTGAGGGCCTTTGTGGAGTGGCCTGTTCCCTGATTTCGGCCATGCAGTTGGTGCGGGCGGTTAATCAGGGTGGTGTAGCGCTTGTAGCGTTATTGGAGGTTCGTCTCTCCCAACTGTCTATTGAGGAAGTGCCTGTGGTGGCAGAGTTCAAGGATGTATTTCCGGATGAACTTCCTGGAGCGCCTCCTCGGCGGGAGATCGACTTTTCGATCGAGTTAGTGCCGGAGGCTAGGCCGGTGTCGCGTCCTCCGTTTAGGATGGCACCAAAGGAGTTGGCGGAACTTAATGTACAGTTGCAGGAACTGTTGGAGCAAGGGTATATTAGACCCAGTTCTTCACCGTGGAGCGCACCGGTGTTGTTTGTGAAGAAGAAAGACGGTAAAATGCGCCTATGTATAGACTACCGAGAGCTGAACAAATTGACCGTCAAGAATAAGTATCCGATCCCTCGGATAGACGATTTGTTCGACCAATTGGTGGGGTCAGTGGTATATTCGAAACTGGACTTGAAGTCAGGCTACTATCAGCTACGAATTCGGGGTGAGGACATACCCAAAACTACCTTTGGTAAAAGGTATGGACACTTTGAGTTTACGGTGATGCCGTTCGGGTTGACGAACGCACCATCGGTGTTCATGGATCTGATGAATCGGGTATTTCGGGAATACTTGGATTCGTTTGTGGTTGTCTTTATTGATGACATCTTGGTGTATTCCAAATCGCAAGTGGAGCATGAGACCCACTTGAGAATGGTTTTGCAAGTGTTGAGGGAGAATGAGTTGTATGCAAAATTCTCCAAATGCGAGTTCTGGTTGGAGAAGGTGGCATTTTTGGGCCACGTGATTAGTGGTGATGGGGTGGCAGTGGATCCAGCGAAAGTGGAGGCCATCAGAGATTGGCCGGTGTTGAGGACCGTGGCGGAAGTCCGAAGTTTTCTTGGACTAGCCGGGTATTATAGGAGATTCGTGGAGAATTTCTCGAAGATAGCTCTACCCCTCACTTCTCTCACTCGTAAAGACCATAAATTTGTGTGGACCCAAGAGTGCGGTCAAGCATTTAAGGCACTGAAGGAGAGGCTTATGATGGCTCCGATCCTGAGTTTACCGCAAGGGACCGATGGATTTCAAATTTTCAGTGACGCATCGGGATGCGGTTTGGGTTGCGTGTTAGTGCAGCATGGCAAGGTGATAGCTTTTGGGTCTAGACAGCTGAAGCCTCATGAGAGGAATTACCCCGTCCACGACTTGGAGTTGGCGGCAGTAATCTTCGCGTTGAAAATATGGCGACACTATGTGTATGGCGCAAGGGTGGAGATCTTCACGGACCATAAAAGCCTGAAGTATCTCTTGGATCAAAAGGACTTGAACATGCGACAACGCAGATGGGTTGAGTTTCTTGGAGACTACGAAGTGGCGATTCAGTACACGCCGGGTAAAGCCAATGTGGTGGCGGATGCGTTGAGTAGAAAGTACTCGGGGCAAGGAAATTGGATCGAAGCTCATGATGAGCGGTTGGTACGGGAATGGGAGTCCCTTGGATTGGAATGTGTTGCGAGAGGCGAGTCTAGCGTGGCTCGGTTGAACTGGATTGAAGTGCAAAACGACTTGTCCGATCGTATTCGGGAAGCGACTCGGTTGGATGTGGAGTTTCAACCTTTTGTGTTAGAGGCTCAAACGGGCGAGAGCAGCACCTGGGAGATGATTGATGGGATTCTGAGGAAGGGCGGAAGGGTCTGTGTACCGCAGTTTGGCAATCTCCGGGAGGAGTTGATGTTTGAGGCTCACTTCTCAAAGTACTCCATTCACCCGGGCAGTACAAAGATGTACTTGGATATGAAGAAATCCTTTTGGTGGCCGGGGTTGAAGCGGGATGTAGCTTTGTATGTGAGTCGTTGCCAAACATGTGCCTTGGTGAAGGCCGAATGTCAGAAACCGGGCGGGTTCCTGAAGCCCCTTCCAATTCCTGAGTGGAAATTTGAGGACATTTCCATGGACTTTGTGCATGGTTTGCCTAGATCGCAGCATGGTAATGATGCTATTTGGGTGATCGTGGATCGCCTAACCAAGGTGGCTCACTTCATTCCAAATCGGAAAGAGGACAGCGTGGAGAAGCTGGTGGAGTTGTATGTTCGCAACATTGTGCGACTGCACGGAATTCCTAAGAGCATAGTCAGTGATCGTGATGGACGGTTTACGTCCAAGGACTGGAGATTGGTTCAGAAGAGCTTGGGCACGAAGCTAAAGTTCAGTACGGCGTTCCATCCTCAAACTGATGGGCAAACGGAGAGAACGAACCGTACTATGGAGGATATGTTGAGAATGTGCGTTCTGGATTTTGGCAAGAGGTGGGAGGATCACCTCTTCATGGTAGAATTTGCGTACAACAACAGTTTTCAAGCTAGTATAAAGATGGCGCCATACGAAGCTTTGTATGGGAGGCGGTGTCGAACGCCAATGTCTTGGGCAGAGGCGGGAGACACCAAACTTTTGGGAAAGGATGCGGTAGTTGACGCTTGTGAGTTGGTACGGACCATCCAAGAGCGTATGAAGGTGGCACAAGACAGACAAGCAAAATATTTCAATGCTCGTCACCGGAAGTTAGAATTTGCAGTTGGTGATTGGGTTTATCTGAAGGTCAAGCCGTTCAAAGGCGTCTCGCGGATTCGCCGACTCAAGAAGTTGAGTCCAAGGTTTTTGGGGCCTTTTGAAATTGTTGAGCGGGTAGGAGAAGCAGCCTATCGGTTGGCGTTGTCCGCAGATTTGAGTGGATTACATGACGTCTTCCACGTCTCCATGTTGAGGAAAGCCTTGGTGGAGGCTAGCGTGGTGATTGAGCCGGAATCGGTGCCGATTGAGGAAGACTTGAGGACGCGAGTCCTTCCAATCGCTATAGAAGATTCGGAGATTCGGCAGTTGCGGAATAAAGAAGTTAAACTTGTGAAAGTTCGTTGGGACAACTGCGGTCGTGAGGAGTTCTCGTGGGAGCGAGAACAGTCCATGCTAGAAGACTATCCAGAACTATTTTTTTTGTCAGGTACAATTTAAGTTTTGTACCCTTTTTGTTTTGTAATTTCGGGACGAAATTCTGTTAAGTGGGGGAGAGTTGTAACACCCCAGTTTTTGCAAGAGGTTCAGTCTGCAGTTCTGAAAATTTTTGGGTTCTGGCAGGAGGCACACGGCCTGCGACACGGGCGTGTCGCAGGGCGTGTCGAGGCCGTGTCGACACTCGGTCCAAGTGTCGACACTTTCGCTCGACAAAGTGTCGAGAGTGAGGCACTCGGCCTGCGACACGGGCGTGTCGCAGGGCGTGTCGAGGACGTGTCGACACTCGGTCCAAGTGTCAACACTTTCGCTCGACAAAGTGTCGAGAGTGAGGCACACGGCCTGTGACACGGGCGTGTCGCAGGGCATGTCGAGGCCGTGTCGACACTTGGCCTAAGTGTCGACACATTCGCTCGACAAAGTGTCGAGACTGGGGCACACGGCCTGTGACACGGGCGTGTCACAGGCCGTGCCCCGCTTGGTCGACGATCTTCGCTCGACGTTTTTCCGCGGTGTCGACACAAAGCCTGTCGACGGGTGTCGAGACTTAGCACACGGCTTGGGACACGGGCGTGTCCCAGGCCGTGTCACCTCTCGGGTTGGTGTTGGGGCCGTGTCGTTGGAGACACACGGCAGGCAACACGGCCGTGTCGCTGGGGACACGGGCGTGTCGGATTGAACACGGGCGTGTCGAATGCCCGTGTCTGATTCCAGGCGCGTCGATTTGAGACGGCGAATGGGGCACACGGCCCTGGATACGGGCGTGTGCCAGGCCGTGTTCGGCCCAGGTCTTTTATTTTCCAGGCGAATCGCGGCCAGTCTTTTTCTGGTTTTGGGATCTAACGGTTCAGGCCATCTCCTGGGCAGTTAAGTCCGAATTTAGGGTTACAGACCCTCATTCTTTTTCAAGTCCTCTCTTTCTTAGTTCTTGAGAGAAACTAGAGCAAGGAGGAAGAAGAAGAACTCTTGGGCTGTAGGAGGGGTTTCGGAGCTCCAAATCGCGAGCCGAGTCCGGATCCGTGAAGCTCAGAGCGTTACGAAGATTTCCATCCGGCTAGTTTAACATGGCAAGGAAGAGGAGTCGGAAGGTAATGACATCTCTCCTCTTGGTCCTTAGGATGCACGTATTAGCATCATCTAGTTTTCTTTTCTCTAATTTTTGGGCACCAAACTCTCAAATGAGAGGGGTTTTGGCTTGCCAAGTTTCAAGAGAAACTTCCGGGTTGATTGAGTCCGTCCCCGGCATTTTTTTGCATTAGAGATCCGCTTTCGTTGGTGGATTAGGCATGGTGGGTGAAGCCGTAGTCGCGACCGTTAGTCCGACTCGGTGATGTTGCATACGAACTTAGGGATTCGTAGAGATTTTCCATTGCGGCAAGATGCCATTTGTGTTGTGGGGGTGTTTGTCCCGTTTGCTTGAAAGGTACGTGTAGTCGGACCCGGACAAGGTTAGCTCCTCGTGGCGGTAGATGGTTTCCTTGAGAGATAAGGTTAGCTCCGCACGAGTTGGAGATGGTTTCCTTGGTGCGCGGGAACGCTGCAGTACATTGAGGGATTGTGGTGTAATTAGTCTTGGTTTGTGTTGTGCCAAGGCGTGGCTACGTCTCCGTGGTCAGCTGGCTATCCCGTGACATGTGCGTCATGTGTGGAGAGTGTCCCGGCGAGACTAGTCCCCTTCTGTGAGACTGACGAGAATGCCAAGCTTGGGGCAAGCCCGGGCAAAGAGGCCATGAGCGGGTGGGGTCCAGCAAGGCTTCTTAGAATCGGTCGGTCTGTGTTTGTTGGAATCCTGACATGAGACGTCAGAGCTTGCAGGCAAGCCCGGGGCTAAGCCCACGAGCGGGTGGGGCCTTGGCAAGAATTCCTTGTGGCGGCCTGTGCGCCGTTTAAGGGAGAGGTGACTCCCTTAGTGTTTGTGGCTTTATGCCAATTGGGAAAATGTGAGTACTCAAATGATGTGATGATGTGCTAGATGCATACGTTGTAGGGTACCTTGGGTGAAGCCCGGGTGTTGCATTCATGTTGCATAGTAGGCCCTTTCTTTTTATGCTCAACTAGTAGAGAACATGTTTGTTGATTGAGACATCCAAGCCTGTTTTAATGCTTTTCTAATTATAGAAGTTTATATTGCATATGAAGTGCTGACTTGCAGGTTGGAGGGTTCCCCGGGGTCCGTTAGGGGCGGCCGGGAGGAGATGTGTTGTTACACAGTTTGAGGTCAGCCTTTGCTGACCCACGTTACTAATAATTTTTACAGGGCAAGGATCGCATGCAGAAGCTAGCACGCCGGCCAAAAAGGCCTAAGCCCATGAAGGGTTTTCCCTCTTGTAGCACTACTTTTATGATGATGTATGTTTGAGACTATTTTGTCCGGCTTGCATGCCGAGGTAGACTAGGAGTGCTGAGCACATTCATGTTTGATTGTACTATTTACTTTTGGACATTTGTTGTAAGGCCTTAAGGCCATTTGTTTACTCTTATGGTTAGTGGATAACTTCTAGTTGTGCTTAGTTTTCCGCTGTGTTGTGCAAGTGTTTTGAGTTTGGGTAGCTATATCAACTTATAATACTAAAGCTGTGGCGTTCGTATGTTGTGGGGCCCCGGCCGGACCCATATTATACGTCCACTTCAGGGGAGGTGTTACAACTACGACCTTTTACAACGTTAACACTCTCTAACCCGCACACAAACAAAACGCAGCGACCACAATGAATTTTATTTATCGTTTGCGCTAACATACGGGTAGCCGATCCGCAAGTGAAACGGAGAATGGTTATAGGCCAAAATCCTTTCCGGCTAAATAGAATAATATTGATTCCGGTCGAGCTTGGAGTTGTACCAAAATAGATCCACCCAAAAATAAATCACGATTCGAAAAGTGGTAGGATCTATCCCAACAAAACAAAGCGAGGAGCGCCAATCCTCTCGTTAGATCTTTTGGAAAAACCAAACGAAAATCCAGATCTACTATTAGAAACACCGCGAAAATTAACAATTCAAGAAATCACGCAAAAGTCGTCCACCAAAAGAACTAATCAAGAGGGAAAATCTCTTGTGTAGGAATTTTCGTTACCCCGCTCGGAAGTGTAGATCCGAGATGTTTGGATCCACCAAGATGACCGCTCTTCCTTTGTACCCATAGGAATCGCTCCGCGGATGAAGATCTTGCTCGTCTCCTTCGCTTTCTCGCCGTGGATGAGTTTTCCCCCAAAACTTTGGTTCTTCCTTGCACACGCTCCTCGTCCTCCAAGATGGTTGAGAAATTCCAATGGTTGAATACGGTGTTAGTGGAGAAAGGGTAGAGAGGTGGGAGAACGAGAGGTGATTAGAGGGAATGAGGAGTCGAAGGGGGCGGCCGAGCAAGGGAGGAGAAGGGTGGTCGAACTCCTTGAGAGGGAAGCCTAGGGGGCGGCGGCTAAGAGGAGAGGGAAGGGAGAATGAGATTAGGGCAAGCAATTTGTCTTGATTTCAATAAAAGTCACATAACAAAATGAAAATTTGGCCTTATATAAGTCTTACAACCATGTGGCTATTAGCAGCCCAAAAAATAAAAATATTGTTCTGAAATGAAATGATAGAAAACAACATAGTTTCAAATACCACATATAAAAGATAAATGCAGACCACTAGTAAAATAAATTTAACTCTTAATTTTGTTGCGTGGGCGAAGATTGTAGTCGTGCTAGCTACGACGCCGCAAGTCTTTTGTTGGAGGAGCATCGTCGTCATCTTCTACCACGACAACACCGCCATGGACGTCGTCATCTTCTGCCACGGCAACACCGCCATGGACGTCGTCTTCATCACCCAGTTGGCCGTCGTGGTGGCCGTCACCATCAATCCTCCCGCTCTCAAAAGGACTCATCGCCGATGAGTGGGCTGGACGGTAACGGTGGAGGAGATCTGCATCAAGAAGAGCCAGCTCTACCGAAGAAACCCAAGAGTCGTCCGAAGCTGGACGACCTCGCCATCTGACCAAAAACCTGTGAACGTCGCCGTCGGGGGTAGAAAACACCGCATCCTGCAAAATCTTGTCAGGCAAGAAATCGGTCCGGGGGAACCTGTGAAAAGCGTTAGGCGCAGAAGAAAAACAAGTTGCATCATCACTAGGCAACGTACCTCCTGAAGGATCCGAAAGGGAGAGCGGTCCAGAAATATTCTCACCCCCACCCCTTTAGACGGTATAGTGGAAATATGAAATGGAGAGACTGATAGTTCAGGTGGTGGAGCGACATAGAGCGTTAAATCCGAAATGTTAAAAACAGGGGAGATTCCCCAATCAGCAGGTAACTTTAATAAATATGCATTTTCACCTAGCTTCTTCAAAACCCGAAAAGGACCGGCTCTCCTATTCGCTAATTTTTTTATGGTGCCCGAAGGCATCCGTTCAGGGATAAGACGTACCATTACCAAATCGCCAATATTTAAGGGGACTGCTCGCTTATGTATGTTAGCATTCGATTGATAAATAGCATATTGTTTAGCTAACATCTTGCCTATGTGCTCATGGAGACTGTGAACATGCGAGGCGAAGTCCTGTGCAAATTGACTTGATTTAAATGATGGTGGTAACGGAATCAAGTCAAGAGGCACGGGTGCCTTATATCCATGTACTATCTCATTTGGCGATAACCCGGTGGACCTATTCTTAGAATTATTATAGGCTAGTTGAGCGTGAGGAAGAATAAGGTCCCATGTACCCTTATGATCACCTACTAAGCAATGAAGTAACCCACCCAAACTCCGGTTAACAACTTCCGTTTGCTCATCCGTTTGTGGATGATAGGCCGACAAAAACATAAGTCGAGTGCCCAACAGCTTCCAAAGTGTCTTCCAAATGTAGCTAGTAAACTAAACATCTCTATCGGTCACGATGGTTTTGGGGACACCCAGATGTGCTACGACCTCCTTAAAATACAACTTAGCGACGTGTGAAGCATCGTTGGTCCTATGACAAGTGATAAAATAAGCCATTTTTGAGAATCGGTCCACTACGACCAAGATGGAATCGTGACGCCTAAATGTCGGTGGAAGGCCCAAAATGAAGTCCATGCTAACATCCATCCATGGGGCAGACGGAATCGAAAGGGGTGTGTAAAGACCGGCATTGGTCTTGTTACCCTTGGCTAATTGACAAATGCGGCAGCTCCCGACGATTTTATTGACCATTGGCTTGAGACCCGGACAAAAGAATTTATCCTATACAAGTGTGATCGTTTTATCGCGACCGAAGTGTCCTCCTAGTCCTCCACTATGTAACTCCCATATAATAAAATGGTGTAGCGAAGAGCGTGGAATGCATAGTTGCGTATGCTTAAATAGGTACCCATCACGGATGTAGTACGCCGAAATAGTGGAAGGGGAATTGTCCTAAGCGGCGAAATATATCTCCTTAAAATCCAGACACTGTATATACTCATCTTTGATTCTTTCAAATCCTATGACTGATACATCCATGGTAGATAGTAATAGAGTGATGCGACTAAGGGCGTCCGCCACACGATTTAACGTACCCTTGAGGTGCTTGATAATGAATGTATACTCTTGAAGGTATGAGACCCATTTGGCGTGCTGAGTGCTGATCTTACTTTGGGAGTTTACAAATCTTAATGCCTCATGATCCGACAAGATTACAAATTCCTTTGAGATAAGATAGTGTCGCCAATGTTGGAGACAACGGATCACGGCATAGAACTCACGATCATAATTGGAATAATTTAACTTTGGACCGGCAAGTTTTTCGCTAAAATATCCTATCGGATGTTCATCTTGACTTAAGACTCCTCCGATCCCTATTCCCAATGCGTCGCATGATAATTCAAACACTTTACTAAAATCCGGCAAGCGTAATAATGGGGCTTCAGACATCCAGTCCTTAATCATTTGAAACGCGCGAGTGGCCGCTTTAGTCCAATGAAATTCTCCTTTCTTCATGCATTCGGTGATCGGTGCCATGATACTACTAAAGTTTTGGATGAAACTTCGATAAAATGTGGCCAAGCAGTGAAAACTTCTAACTTCCCCAATATTTGTTGGTTCAGGTCATTCTTTAATCACTTGGACCTTCTTTGGGTCAACATGAATGCCTTCGGAACTCACTATGTAGCCTAGAAATTCTATGGATGTCACACCAAAGGAGCATTTTTTTATATTGATATATAGCTTTTCTTGGGGCAAGGTTGATACGATTGTCCTTAGATGTGTGTCATGATCCTTTTGTGAACTGCTGAATACTAAGATATCATCAAAGTATACGACTACGAATTTACCCATGTATGGCTTAAAAACTTGGGTCGTCAATCGAGGGAAAGTACTCGGTCCATTAGTGAGCCCTTCCCCAAGCACCAACCACTCATAGAGCCCATCCTTAGATTTAAAAGCCGTCTTCCATTCATTTCCTTCTCGTATCCGTATTTGATGATAACCACTTTTGAGATCCAATTTTGAAAACATGGCGGCGCCCGATAACATATCTAATAAGTCGTCCAAACGGGGAATGGGGAACCTATATTTGACCGTAATTTTATTTATCGACCGGTAGTCTACACACAATCGCCAAGACTTATCTTTCTTTGGAACCAAGAGGGCCGGTACGGCGCATGGGCTCTTACTATGGCGGATAAAACCCTTTGCTAGAAAATCCGAAATTAAAGCTTGTAGCTCCTCATGTGCGCGGGGGTTGAGCCGATAATGTGGATGGTTAGGCAATGACGAGCCCGGGACGAAATCTATCTCATGTTGAATATCTCTCATGGGTGGCAATTTAGATGGTAAGTCCTCCGGATAGACGTCTTTATACTCTTCCAATATAGTGCGCAGAGATAACGGTATATTCTCTAAAATGGGCGAGTCTTCCTTGGCTTGTAGGCAAACTAACGCATACAGGACGCAGTCCACGAAGGTCTCGCGTTCCAACTCCTTCTTACTTATCAAACTTATAATTTCTCTTTCCGCAGGCACAATTGTATCTTTGGGGGAAACCGAAGGATCCTTGGGCGGTGTGGGTTTCAGTACAATGGTCTTACCATTATACTTGAACTCGTAAGTGTTGGCTCGGCCGAAGTGGGTCACGTCATAATCATAGAGCCACGGGCGCCCTAGAAGTACATGACATACATCCATGGGGATGACATCGCACCACACTTTATCGACATAGCTTTTCAACGTAAGTGGCACTAAACAACGCTTAGAAACCACGATAGACATTTTATTCACCCATGCTCTTTTATATGGCTGGGGTGTGGTTCGGGGACTAGGTGCATACGAGTGACGGCGTTTTCCGAAATGACATTAATGCAACTCCCGCTGTCTATTATTAACTTGCACCACTTTTCACCACATTTAAAATTCAATGAAAATATGTTCGTCTCATTGTGCTCATCCGGTGCACGCGGTGTGGCCAAGATACACCTCATAACCATCATATAAGACTCATCTTCGATATCACTCGGCTCGGCATCTGATTCACTGTCAGCTTCATAGACGAGCTCGGCAGGCTCAGACGTGGACTCTAATAGTGCCAGTGGCTTACTCTTGGTAGGACACTCACTAGAGTAGTGTCCTTTAATTACGCACGAATAACAGATAGCATTAGTCTTATTAACTCGTCCTATTGGAACTCTCTCACCATTGAGAATTTTATTGTTCCTAGCGGTAATTACTATGGAACTTGAATCAGTCGATCAGAACTTTCCTTTGTCTAGCATGGATGACGAAGGTGGGGGTCCTAAGATGGATTTTCCTTTCTGGAATGCTCGACCCTTGGACTTGTAGGCATTGTGCTTTTCTATATCCAATGCCGCATTGAATGTTGTGTTAAGGTCCGTGTGACCATAACGCAAAAGCTTGCCTTGGATGTCCGCATTAAGTCCCTTACGGAAACGAGATAGTGTGACCTCGGGCATTTCTTGAATATCACAACGCACCATCATATCCTTCAGTTGTCCCATGTACTCCGCTACCGATTGGCCCCCTTGACGAAGGGTGGCTAGCTCGTCGAACATTTGGGTTCGGTGATATGCCGGGACATATTGGTCATGCAGGAGTGCCTTCATGGCAGCCCACCCAATTGGGGGTGCTCCATTCACGGTGCCTAGACGCCTCTCTTCGTTCAACCAGAACGTTTTGGCTCTACCCAGAAGTTTCATTCGTGCTACTCGTACCTTCTCAACGTCCGTCAGGTTGTGCCACTCAAAATAGCACTCAATATCCATGATCCAGTTTAGAAAAAGTTGGGGTTCACCCATGCCATCGTAGGATGGTGATTCCATTTTAACGGCCCTAGTTAAGTCGAACTCATAAGGGGCTCGGGATACGTACTCATAATCCGGATCACGAGGGAGATTTTGCTGCTCTTCTCGTTGGTTGGCAGGATGGGGTGGCTGCCCGGGTCAATTTATCCCAAAGCCGGGATTTCGAGGCGCCGCCTGATTTACAGCCAACCCTTGTATTAACTGAGTAAGTGCATCGAACCTGGTGTTAAACTCTTCCCTAAGCGCCGCAATTGTTGTAGGAGCGGGCTCACCACCATCATGATGGTCGGCCATGTGTGATGTGGATGGAGGATACTCCGTGCCAAGCCTCGTGCGCATGAACAACACAGATACAGGGTGCCTCACCTAGATAAGAGACTGTTTGGATAAGAATTTTATAAATCAGGATTTTTATGCGCTTAATGACTTGGAGAATAAAAATATTTTTTTTGACTTTTATGCTTAGAAAAAAAAGTAGAAAATTCAGAATTTTTTTGGCAATTTTGTTTGCAGAAATTTTTTTTGATTTTTGTTATATGCAGACCAGATGGTGGAAAAAAATTTCAGATTTTGTGTCTACGAAACGTGCACGACCAAGTGTGGGTCGACGTCCTAAGACCGGAAAGCTTAAGGACGGTGTCGATTTAGAAATCAACACAAACCTCGCTTTGATACCAAATTTGATGTAGGCTATGCCTTAGGGATCCTACACGAAGGGCGTGACTACGACCTTTTACAACGTTAACGCTCTCTAACCCGCACACAAACGAAGCGCAGCGACCACAATGAATTTTATTTATCGTTCGCGCTAACATACGGGTAGCCGATCCGCAAGTGGAACGGAGAATGGCTATAAGCCAAAATCCTTTCCGGCTAAATGGAATAATATTGATTCCGGTCGAGCTTGGAGTTGTACCAAAATAGATCCACCCAAAAATAAATCACGATTCGAAAAGTGGTAGGATCTATCCCAACAAAACAAAGCGAGGAGCGCCAATCCTCTCGTTAGATCTTTCGAAAAAACCAAATGAAAATCCAGATCTACTATTAGAAACACCGCGAAAATTAACGATTCAAGAAATCACGCAAAAGTCGTCCACCAAAAGAACTAATCAAGAGGGAAAATCTCTTGTGTAGGAATTTTCGTTACCCCGCTCGGAAGTGTAGATCCGAGTTGTTTGGATCCACCAAGATGACCGCTCTTCCTTTGGACCCACGGGAATCGCACCGCGGATGAAGATCTTGCTCGTCTCCTTCGCTTTCTCGCAGTGGATGAGTTTTCCCCAAAACTTTGGTTCTTCCTTGCACACGCTCCCCGTCCTCCAAGATGGTTGAGAAATTCCAATGGTTGAATATGGTGTTGGTGGAGAAAGGTTAGAGAGGTGGGAGAACGAGAGGTGATTAGAGGGAATGAGGAGTCGAAGGGGGCGGCCGAGCAAGGGAGGAGAAGGGTGGCCGAACTCCTTGAGAGGGAAGCCTATGGGGCGGCGGCTAAGAGGAGAGGGAAGGGAGAATGAGATTAGGGCAAGCAATTTGTCTTGATTTCAATAAAAGTCCCATAACAAAATGAAAATTTGGCCTTATATAAGGCTTACAACCATGTGGCTATTAGCAGCCCAAAAAATAAAATATTGTTCTGAAATGAAATGAAAGAAAACAACATAGTTTCAAATACCACATATAAAAGATAAATGCAGACCACTAGTAAAATAAATTTAACTCTTAATTTTGTTGCGTGGGCGAAGATTGTAGCCATGCTCGCTACGGCGCCGCAAGTATTTTGTTGGAGGAGCATCGTCGTCATCTTCTACCACGGCAACACCGCCATGGACGTCGTCATCTTCTGCCACGGCAACACCGCCATGGACGTCGTCTTCATCACCCAGTTGGCCGTCGTAGTGGCCGTCGCCATCAGGATGGTATGCTAACTGATGTGACTACCAGAGCAGAGGAACCCCCACCATCTCCAGACTTTCGAGTCATGAGTTTCTAGAGCGCGGGCTTGAGAGAGAGTGATAGATCTAGTAGTAGTCCTTTTGAAGCCCACAAGCTCGTTTGTATAAATAGTGGCTACAACATATGCTTTTACTCTAATAAATATATATTTATTATTATATAGATTTCTATGCCTCTCTATTATTGCTTCTGTACATCTGTGATGTGATGTCAAATTTATGATTCAAGCCAGGCAATGCGGTCAACTGTGCTTCGAATAGTGGGTTGTTGCCACTTAGGAAGCATTGGGTGGACGTCTTGGGCAGTAAGGCCCGCCTCTGACCTGACCCGAGCAATGGATGGGGGAGGGGGTCCTTACAGTGTGTCAGAGTTTGGTATTTTGATGATCTACTCTCAGTGTCTTGTAGTTCAGGCGGTCTGGGGGTTTGTCTAGACAGTCTGATTTTGTGGCAGTTTGGTTGACAGCGGTTGTCTAGCGAGTATCTTGGCGGTCTATATGTTTAGCAGTATTGTGATTTGATAGTCGGCTTCCTGCAGGGCTTTCCAGTCTTGGAGGTCTAGCCACAGTTGTGGCCTGATTGTTAGCCGTAGCTGTGGCCTGATTTTTAGCCGCAGTAGCGGCCTGGAGACTTGTCGCAGCAGCGACCTAGATAATGGTCATAGTAGTGGCCTGAAGACTTGCGGTAGTAGCGTCTTGTTGGTTAGCCGTAGCAGCGGTCTGGAGGGTGATGAGTCCATTTTATATACCTATTTTCGGACTCATCTGGGCTTGTTTTCTCATTGATGCACTTCACTTTAGAGATATATTTGTTCATATTTGTTATTATGTCCTTTTTATGAGTAAGTGCACATTTACCCCTGTGGTTGTGTATTTTGTTACTTTTATTATTTGTACTCCTTTTTGTGATTTCCTGGAATGTTTGCACAGATTAGTGATTTTTTTCCTATCGGTACAGGGGTCGTGTGCGTGTTCCAGGATGGTTGTGAAATAGGAATACTGCGCATGATCATGGGATCTAACGCGCACGACCACTGGTCGTGCGCACCTGATCGTGCGCACTACTCTTCGTTTTCCAAAATCTGCCTGGGGTAATCACACGACCACTGCACCTAGTGCGCATGACCACCGGTCATGCACCACTGATCGTGTGCATTGATTCCTATTTTCTGGAGTCCTGTCTGGGGTATTCGCACGACCATTGAACTTAGTGCGCAAGACCACTGCTCGTGCGCCACTGCTCGTGCGCGTTATCCTAGTTCTTCTTCCTAATCTTCCATGCTAGTGCGCACGAACACTGGACATAGTGTGCATGACCACTGGTCATGCGCCCATGATCGTGCGCATTGTTCATTTCTGCTTTGTATAAATATCGCAGGTCTCGCCCTAATTCAGAGAGGGGGGATCACTCGACATTTCTCTGCCGTTTTCATCTCCGAGGAAGGGTTCCGCTGTTCCCCTTCATCTTCCATCATAGGGAGGTGCTCCGGGCAAACTTTCACCGCCAAATCCAAGTCGGAGCTCCCTCTCGGCCTCCTCCCTCATCTTTGAGCTTCAAGAAGAGCTTGACCTAGCTTTCTCCATCAAGCTAGGAGAAGTTGTGCCATCCTCCACCGGATCGTGACACGAAGAAGACGGGCCATTGGAAGGTTGTGACAGTCCTTCTCTACCCCGGACGCAGTTGAGGACCGAGCTTGGACGCGGATTGACAACCCGACAATTCTAACCGTGAATCCTCAGCAAGACTTTGGATTCGGTCGATTTCGCATACTTTTCTTCTCTTGTTGTTGATGGTTTAGTTGAACTCTTTGTATTTGATGAAGTTATGCTTAGTGTAATATACGTTTTTGTGTAATCATGTCTATGTGATTGCATGTTTTGTTATTTACTTGAGGTGCGCCCATTTGTCCATCCACCATCCATCCGTCCTTTCCGCACTAGCAATTGATAGTGGCGTGCATAGTGAAGAGGTGCTTACGACCCTCATTCCGCCATTCTCATCACCTCATCTGCAAGCTTACTCACCCATCCGCCTAGTGATTCGGTGCATAGCGGCCCGACTCGTCTTCCATCCCTCTTGGCGAAGCATTGCATAGCGGCGTTGCATCGGAGTTGTTGTTAGATTTTTACTTTCCTTTTATCTCAACCATCAAAACCCCCATCATTACTGCCGACTTTGAGGACTTCAATCTCAAGTCCTCCTCGAAATTAACTCCACCTTACCATGTTCCTTGAGAGATCGATACTTGGGAAAACTAGCCCATTTTATATTACTTGTGCGACTGGTTCACTATCGTGATCTTAAGCATCAAGTTTTTAGCACCGTTGCGGGGAACACAGTCATGTGAGTTTTTGGAGAGGGAGATAGGATATAGAAGCCCTTTTCCATTTGTATATTTCATGTTTCTTCTTTGCTTTAGTTTTTAGAATTTATTTGTTCCTCGTCTAATTTTAATTTTTCTATAGTAGGTTTTCCTATTCTTTTATCTGTACTGTGTAGTTAATTGTTGCTTAGAAACTATCTGTTGGTGAAATCTTCTTGTTGCACCATGTATTCTTATATGAATATTTGTTGTCGATGGTACGTAGATTATAGGCATGGTAGTGATGAGTGCCCCACTGATGATTGTGAGCATAACTCTCGTGGTTCTGTGTGTGGAGCACCGACTTCCAATGGTACTTCATACACCCAACCCAGGTCTTATGGTCACTCCTCTTCTACGCATTCATCTTTTTCTTATTCCTCTCCGGTCCCACCTGGACCGAGGAGTAATGGAAAACAGTGTTTGTGTTGTCATAACACCGGCCACGTGTTGAAAGATTGTGCAGAATTTTAGCGCCAGTTGGAGGAGGATGATGAACCGGGTATCCGATTCACTCTATCACCCTCTCAAATGGTCGCCCCTTCTAATTCTAATGATATATTCATAGCACCACCTTGTCTATGGGGGACTGCTGCAGATATGCCCATCAGACTTTCTGCTGATCGGTGTGACGACATTGTGGCGCCGTCTCTCCCTATGCACTCTTCCCCTCTTGTTGATTCACCACCGGAGGAACTCGCACATATTTTTCTCTAATGCTGTTGTTCCTCCGCCTTCTTTGCAAGAATTATCTATCCCTATTTTTAGTGAGTCGGTTGATGATGTTCGGCCAGATTGTGATTCTGAGCCTAAGAATGTGCCCATGTTTGACGAGGATATTATTTTCATTAATGGAAAGTATTACGTCTTGGAACATGTGGACGCATCAAGGTGTGTTGATGAGGTGATCCTCTTTGTTAAGGAAGTTTCCACCTCCTTGATGGATGAGGAGGTCCAAACCACCACCGAGGACCTCGAGCTCGTGGATTCCACTCGCCATGACTCGTATGATGCCGTCAATGATCTATGTTGGGATCCTGCTCGGAGTAAGACCAGGACCACTCCCCCTATTTTTGATTATTTTAGTTCTTCTTCTCCTTTATTTCTTGATCCCCCTTCTTTATCTAAGCCTGGGCTGGTTGAGTCTCCGCAGGAGCTTCAGGAGGACTTGGAGATTTCAGCTCGAGTCATCGATGATAGCATCCTCTCTCGCGAGGAGGTTGATTCCTCCTCTGTTGAGAAATATCCATTGATTGCTTTCTCCTCCTGCCTTCTCCCTGTAGTAGACGATACCTTGTTGGGCAAGGATTCATTTTGTGGTTAGAAGAGTGAGGACCAGTGCTCCTTCTCTTCTTACTTCCTATTTCCTCTACCTGTGTTGGACAGGTATTACTATTTAGGTAGAGGGGTAACTGTTTTATCACTGTATCGGTACCCATTACCGCAATGGATAATGGAACAATTACCTGTGCATTTTTCTTTTCATAGGCCCATTAGCTAGAATCTTTTCGTAGCCGAATAAGTCGTGCTGGGATGACAATAACCCCAGTACTTATCTTTCATTTTCTATATTTGTTTTTCATGTCTATTTAGTTGTAGTATTTATTTGTAGTTTGTATATTTTTGTTTTGTTTTTGCGGAGCTCACCACTGTAGATATTCTTGACAACTTCGTGTTGGCGGGGTTGTGATTCTTCGTATGGCGGACCTGCTTCAGGTTTCCACGCGTCTTCTGGTATGCTCACTGGCTGAGCATTAGGTAACCTCTTCTCTTAGCTCTTTATGATTTTAATTTCTCTATCATATGTTGTGTAGTTTAGTTTAAGACTGGGGGAGAGCCATTTTTGTTACCTTTTGCACGTGCACATCTCATGTGCATACTAGAAGCTTTTATAGTTCTATTTTGATTAGTTCATTGCACTGCACACTACTGCATCCACTTGAGCGCGTGCTTAGCTGTTCGTGTGTCGCGAGTTAAACTCATTTCTTCGTTAGATTTGGGAAAATTATGGTGCTGACATAGGATTGTGAGACAGAGTAAAATGTTGACGTTGTTGTGTTTCTAGTCAACTGCTCTCGTCTCGTGTAAAAATTTTATTAGATTTAATTTTTTTTGTATGCTTTTAGTTTTATATTTTTCTATTTGCGTAAATACTTTTTATTCTACTTAAAAATTGGTGAATCCGGTGTGAATCCGACGGTAGCTTAGGGATGTGTGTAGACGGCCGTTAGGTTCATATTGCTCTAGTCGAGAGGATGGATTGTCTTTCTCGTTGGTTGAGAACTCGCCCCAAGCTATTCTTGAAGCATAGGTATAGGTTATTCATGTATGAGCGTGATGTAGGCCATCATTTTGGCCAGCTTGAGCTTTGTATCATTCCTAACGTCTTATCCTCGCTAGCCCCGTTGTGCCTACCCCTCCTTTTGATTCAGCTCCACCATGATTTCACCAAAAGCCACATAGCCAATCTAATCGCACACCCAAGTTGAGCTTTTGTGTTTACATTTTTAATTTTGGGGTGTGATGTGGTGATTTTTCTTGTGATTATGTGGATGTGCTCCAATGTTATATTTGCTGAAATTGCAAAAAAAAACAATAAGATGATTTGAATAAAAAAAAAGAACCATAAGAGTGAAAAGAAAAAGTATAATTGAAAATCCTATTTGAGTTGTGATTATTTTTGGAGTAGGCGGTGCACACACCCATATGTTAAAAGTTAAGTTTGGGGGGTGTGGTGTACCCGCATGTATTTTGGTTAACTGATGGATTCGTTTTATACTAGCTCATTTGGGTTTAGTGCATAGCCATTCTTATTTATCATTGTTTACCTCACCGAAACTCAAGCCCCATCTCTTCACCTAAAGTACTACTGTTTCGTGTGTGAATCAAACCAGTGCCGTGGAGAGAATGCGAAAGGGCAAGCATATGGTCACCGAAATTGGTGGATTCCTTTGGAGGTTATCCCGAGCCCCGATCTTTCGCAATGCTCACCTAGCGATTAGTCTACTTTATCCCTACGCATGACCGGATGATTCACCGTGATTCCATTTTTGAGTAATAATAAAATGTTGATACGCATTGTGAAAAATAGAAACTATTTTGCATACTTAAAAATTTCTTCTATTATATTTTTACGTGTGCGAGCATGCGACTTCGCATGGTACTTTGTATCGTAATTTATTTGTTAGCTAGTAATTTTCCCTATCTGCTTCGATTTTGTTTGCTCGGGACGCGCAAACAGTTAAGTCTGGGGGTGTGATGAGTCTATTTTATATACCTATTTTCGGACTCATCTGGGCTTATTTTCTCGTTAATGCACTTCACTTTAGAGCTTTATTTTTTAATATTTGTTATTATGTCCTTTTGATGAGTAAGTGCACATTTACGCCCGTAGTTGTGTATTTTGTTACTTTTATTGTTTGTACTCCTTTTTGTGATTGCCTGGAATGTCTGCACAGATGAGTGATTTGTTTTTCCTATCAGTATAGGGGTCGTGTGCGTGTTCCGGGATAGTTGTGAAACAGGAATACTGCGCACGATCATGGGATCTAATGCGCACGACCACTGGTCGTGCGCCCCTGATCGTGCGCACTACTCTTTGTTTTCTAAAATATGCCTGGTGCGCACGACCACCGGTCGTGCGCCACTGATCGTGTGCATTGATTCCTCTTTTCTGGAGTCCTGTCTGGGGTATTCGCACGACCATTGAACTTAGTGCGCACGACCACTGGTCGTGCGCCACTGGTCGTGCACGTTATCCTAGTTCTTCTTCCTAATCTGCCATGCCAGTGCGCACGACCACTAGACATAGTGCGCAGGACCACTGGACGTGCGCCCGTGATCGTGCGCATTGTTCATTTATCCTTTGTATAAATATCGCAGGTCTCGCCCTAATTCAGAGAGGGGGATCGCTCGACATTTCTCCCTCGTTTTCGTCTCCGAGGAAGGATTCCACCATTCCCCTTCATCTTCCATCGTAGGGAGGTGCTCCGGGCAAGCTTTCACCGCCAAATACAAGTCGGAGCTCCCTCTCGGCCTCCTCCTTCATCTTTAAGCTTCAAGAAGAGCTTGACCTAGCTTTCTCCATCAAGCTAGGAGAAGTTGTGCCATCCTCCACCGGATTGTGACACGAAGAAGATGGGTCATTGGAAGGTGATGACAACCCTTCTCTACCCCGGATGCAGTTGAGGACCGAGCTTGGACGCGGATTGACAATCCGATAATTCCAACCGTGAATCCTCAGTAAGACTTCGGATTCGGTCGATTTCGCACACTTTTCTTCTCTTCTTGTTGATGGTTTAGTTGAACTCTTTGTATTTGATGAAGTTATGCTTAGTGTAATATACGTTTTTGTGTAATCATGTCTATGTGATTGCATGTTTTCATTATTTACCTGAGGTGCGCCTATTTATCCATCCACCATCCATCCGTCCTTGTCGCACTAGTAATTACTAGTGGCATGCGTAGCAAAGAGGTACTTACTACCCTCATTCCGCCATTCTCATCACCTCATCTGCAAGCTTACTCACCCATCCACCTAGTGATTCGGTGCATAGCGGCCCGACTAGTCTTCCATCCTGCCCGGCGAAGCATCGCATAGCGGCGTTGCATAGGAGTAGTTGTTATATTTTTACTTTCTTTTTATCACAACCATCAAAACCCCCATCGTTACCGCCAGACTTGAGGACTTCAATCTCAAGTCCTCCTCGAAATTAACTTCACCTTACTGTGTTTCTTGAGAGATCGATACTTGGGAAAACTCGCCCATTTTATATTACTTGTGTGACCGGTTCACTGCCGCGATCTTACGCATCAGATGGTTTCCGTAGTAGTAGTGATGGGAGTCTGTATTTGCGGTCTGGTGGCAACCCACTGTTGCGGTCTATCAGCTAGCAGTAACGGTCTAGTCGTCTTCAGTGGCGGTTTGGCGACTTACATCTGTTGTCACTAGGTGATCAGCAGCTTTGTATAATGTTGCAGTTTGAAAGTGTCAAACCGCATTAGCCGCATGGATTGTATTTATTCCCACGTCTCTTATTATATTTTCTCATCTCCCCCATTTTTTATAAATAAGGGGGCATACCTATGTATTGTTTATCTTTTTGGAGCAATAAAATTTGCATTTAATTAGCTCTTTTTTTACATGGTATTAGAGCTAATTAGTCTTTTGCTACTTTTTGCTCGCGGTTTGCTTTTCTAACTGCATCTGCTCTTCTTTTGTTCGTGAGGCTTTTGACCGCCCTGCCCTCCCTTGCTTGTCTGTTTTCCTACGATTTTCCCTTTGCGTTCTTTTCTGTTCGCACGACTTCTTATATTTGTTGTCCTCTGGGTTGTGTTCTTTACTCGTACGGTCTCTTCTTTATTTGCTCATTTTTGGTGGGAGGTCCTCTTTCTGCGATCTTTACCGGCTTCTCAATCAACCGTGCGGTTTGAGTCTCTGTCAGTCTTCTTTTCTTGGTCGTGGACTTTCTACGGCTTGTTTGTCGGTCTGTTTATTAGCAGGTTCTCTTTCGGCTTGCGTATTTTTTGTTCGCGCGATCCCTTTTGTGATCTTTTGTCGACTTGTGTCTAACCGTGCTGTTAGTCTTTTCTGTATCCGACTTCTTTCTCCATGAGGCGGTTTTCTGTCGTCTCCTCTATAACTCGTGCTCTTTTGGCCTCTTCTAATAAGTGGCTTATTGACTTTGGTAAAACTTGTCACATGACCGACAATTCTCATATGTTCTCCTACTTGAACAACCAGAAATGGGTATCTCATATCGTTATTGCCGATGGGACTTCTGCTCCTGTGTATAGTGTAGGCACTGTGCATATCACTCTGTCTTTGCAACTTGAGGAGACTCTCTATGTTCTCACTTTTCAGGGCAATTTGTTTTCTATTGATGCTCTCTGTACACAGTTATACTGCACGGTTACTTTTTACTGCCACTACTTGTTCTTTCTGGGATTTTGTCACCAAGGCTACGATTGTTGTTGGGACTGCGAGTGGTGGACTCTTCTTTCTTGATAATGTCGTTGCTCTTTCTGCTTATTCTTCCCTTCAACAAAGACATCGTCATCTTGGCCATCCTCCTTCTTGCCTCATCTACCAACTTCTCTCAGATCCTCCTCAAGGGGATTTCCCTTTCAATTATGAAGCATGTCGGTTTAGCAAACATCATCGCTCTTCTTTCCTAGCACGAACGAGACGTAGTTCTTCACATTCTTTTGAACTAGTTCACTCTGACATCTGGGGTCTCGCTTCTACTGCCACTATTTGTAGTGGTAGCTTGTACTTTTTCACCTTCATTGATGATTTCTCCAGGTGTACTTGGTTGTATCTCTTGAAATTGTGTTCTAAACTTTACTCTGTGTTCACCGCTTTTTATAATGAGTTCTTCACACAGTTTAATTTATATATTCAATTTCTTCATCTGATAATGAGAAGGAATACATCAGCCATCAATTTTTTGATTTTTATATGAGCTACAGTTTGGTTCATCAAACTACTTGCCCTTATACCTCTCAACAAAATGATGTTGCTAAATGCAATAATCGCCATCTCCTGTACGTTGCTCGCATCTTTCTCTTACAAATGAATGTTTCTCAGTCGTATTGGGGTCATGTTGTTCTTATCTCCTGCTATTTCATAAACTGTATTCCCTCGTCTATTTTTCAGGGAAAGACTCCATTCTCTATTTTGTACCCTGAGGTCGAGCCATTTCCTCTACCTATTAAATTTTTTGGGGAGTACGACGTTTGTTCATATACCTTTTTTTGGTCGTGACAAACTTTCTCCCTGATCTGCTAAATGCAAATTCCTTGGTTATTGTCCGACCCATAAGGGATATCGTTCTTTGGATCCTCTTCTCTACAAACAGTACGTCTCTATAGATGGCACCTTCTTTAAGGATACGCCATATCTTTCTCCTATTTCTTCTCTTTTACGTTCTGATACTTCCTCTTCAATGTCTAATGTCTCGGAACCTATGCCAGACCCAATTCTTTCCACCACTGTTCCTGTTACACTGTCTCCTTCTCTCGAGACTGGATCTTTGCCCTTGGAGCCTTCTATGCATGTTCTCGGACCTCTTCCCTCTTCTGACAGTGGATCTGCTCCTATGGACCATAGTGATCTTGATCTTCCCATTGCCTTGTGGAAGGGTGTTCTCCAATGCACTAAGCATCCTATTGAAGTTGTTATCTTATATGCCTTGCTTTCCCAGGTTACCAAGTGTTTTGCTCTTGCTATATCCTTTACAGTCATCCCGGGTACATACCAAGAGGGTCTTGCTATTACACAGTGGAAGACCTCTATGGATGAAGAAATGAAAACATTAACTGAGAGAGGTACTTGGACACTTGTTCCCACACCTCTGGTCACAGATGTGGTTGTTTTCGATGGGTTTTTGTTGTCAAGTATTTTCTAGATGGTTCTGCTAAATGCTATAAGTCGAGGCTTGTTGCCAAAGGATTTACTCAAATGTATGATGTTGACTTATTTGATATCTTTTCTCCTGTTACTCATATAAGCACTATACGTGTTCTTTTCTCTATCACGGTTATTAAAGACTGAGAAATTGTTGAAAATTATGAAGTGAAAGTGGGTGAATGGAGGACTTGGGCAACCTATCGTACGGACTACACGGACAGGGTTGGCGGACAGCCAAGTCGGAGGGGCTGGTGCAGATGGTTTGTTCTGTGGTGGCCTGGGCGGTCTGTTCGCATGGACTACACGGACAGCAACGGTGGTTATCCAGGACAGCTTATACTCTGCAACCAGTTGGATCCCAGGAAGTAACCGGGCGTATAGTAGCTCTATCCGTGGAGTCCAGCAAGAAGCGAACTAAAGAACTGGAGCTTGGTAGGCCGACTTGGCAGGAGCCTTGGTCTTGCTCTGGTGCAGTAGCAAGTGGAAGCCGCAGAGATCGTCAGTCAGTGCGGACAGGTACTGGAGGTCACCAGGTTTGGCGGACTCAATCCAGTGTCCGCCAGTAAGTGCGGAATGACCCTTTTGGCCAGTGGTGTGGACTTGATGGGTTCTGAACGAAGTCCATGTTTGTCTCAATCCGAGGAGATCGCGCAGTGGAGTGCAGACTGTGTCTCAGTCCGCCAAGCTCAACAGAAGTGTTGTGTGCCTTGGTTGAGAGTTTGGGAAAAGCGGGCTGAAGATTGTGTCCACAACTACGTGCGGACTGGAGCTGGGTCTGTTGAGTCCGATAGATGCCTTGCTGGCATGATCGTGGACTCGGTATATGCAGACTGGAGCAGTCTGCGGGATATGTGGACTGGAGTAGTCTGCGGAAGATGCGGACTGGAGGTGTCTGCTGAGTAATCAGACTGGAGCAGTGTCCGCTGAGTCCAGTAGGTGTCTTGGTGATAAGGTTATGGACTCATGGTATACAGGTTGGAGTTGTTTGTAAGGATATGCAGACTAAAGCTGTCCGCAGTATGAGCGGACTAGAACGGTGTGTCCGTTGAGTCCGGTGGTTGCCTTGGTGGCGATGTCGTGGGATCGGGATGAGCAGACTAAAGATGTGTGTCCATTGAGTCCGGCATTTGCCTTGTGGTGAGGCTGCGGGCTCGGGATAAGCGGTCTGGAGCTGTGTCCGCGGATTGGCGGACAATGTTGCTGCGGAGTTCGGCTATGGTGGTCTTGACTTCGCCTTTGGTGACTAGGCAGACTGGTGTTACTCTCCGGCCTTGGTAAATCCTTGGCGTTGGCTTGGCCTTTGGCGACAAGGCGGACTGGCATTATGTCCCTCCTTGGAGAAGCTATGACGGACTGGCTATCTTATACAGGTAGCGGCGGACTTGTGTGTGTATCCGCGGGCTTGCAGATACATTTGTTCTTGCTGCGGGATGTGGAGGTAATCCTATCGGCTAGGGCGGTGACCACACTCATCATCGTGCCTATAAATAGGACCCATATCACATCAAGAATAGTTGAGAACCAAAGTAAGTGAACAGTAAATTGAGCCCGCAATAGTTGCTACAGACTGACTTTTGGTGTCCGCGCAGGTTGATTGAGTTGACCGAGTTATGCTATGCAGGTTGTGCGGATAGCTCTGGAAAGCCAGGACTTGGATCGGATTGCGGTCAGGGACAGTGCGGACACTGCGATTAAGAAACGGGCGGTAAACAGTAGGTCGCGGACCGCGACCAGACTGTCTTCTCTTTGGCAACTTGGTTCGGGGTTCAATAAGTCGCCTACTTCAGGCGGAATATTCTATTCGGCATCGCAGCTTGTGCGGTCTGGCGGCTAGGCGACCTCGCGGTTAGGCGGCTTGCAGATCAGCGGCTAGAGCTAGCATTGGAAGAAGGAGTAGTCTGTGCGGCTTGGTTTGCGGTCTGGCGACCTGACGGTTTGGGCGGACTCCACAGTAGTAGACCGACGGCTTGGTGTTTGAGTCCGTGCGACTTGTGTTTACTTGTCTTGTATGTAATTGTCCTTGCTTTCCCTGTGTTGATTTTTGGTGAAGCATGTCTCGTCATATATGTCTCGCTATGTAATTGTTTCTGCTTTCCCTGTATTGGTTTTTGATGAAGCATGTCTCACCATGTATGTATCGCTTTGTAAAGAAGATTGTTGTTAATCAATAAAGACTCTTGTTGCTGCATGTGTTTCTGGTTGTGACTGGCTTAAGTTAATATAACCCCTACTCACTCCAAGGTTCGGGAAATTTCAATATGGTATCAGAGCTGGATTGGAGTGGATAAGCAATGATCAACTGAATTGGTTGTTTGCTCGTGTGAAGAGGGAACTAGTGGTAGAATCATGGTAGTGGAAGATGTAAGTGGTCTTGGAATTGAACTCCTTACAGAGACGAACTTTGATAGGTGGAAGTCTTGTGTGGAGAGCTTTCTTCTTGGCGAGTACCTTTGGGAGGTAGTATGCAGAGCAGAAAGACAAGAGGCTACTGCTGGTAATGCTGAAGAGATGAGAGCTTGGAAGGAGACAAATGCGAAAGTGGAGTCTATTCTCAAGCAGGTGATCTCATCAGAGCTCTTGGACCACATTAGTGGATGTTGGTCAGCTGCGGAGTTATGGACTTCCCTTGATGGGTTGTTCAGGAATGAGGTGAAGGTTGCTGCTGAGTTTTGTCCTTCTACTTCATATCAGCAAGAGAGGAGTGGATTTCCTAGGCGTGATGGGAAGAGGAAGGAAGGATCAAGGTGCTATAAATGCAAGCAGCATGGTCATCTCAGGAAGGAGTGCAAGGTTGTCTTACTCTCGGCGAACGTAGCTCATGTTGGAGTAAGGAGAAGAACTTAGTTGGGACATCAACAAGTTTAGGTGTTGATTGGATGAATGCCAGTGATAGTGCAGCTATTTAGCATGAAAGACGAGGGCATGTAGGGATGGACAAGCTGAAAGCAATGGCAGGAAGAAGACTCATAAGAGGCTTGCCTAGATTGTCATCCTATGGCAATAGTCAGGGATGTGAGGG
The DNA here is from genome assembly GCA_039583875.1 of Platanthera guangdongensis. Classification (NCBI taxonomy): domain Eukaryota; kingdom Viridiplantae; phylum Streptophyta; class Magnoliopsida; order Asparagales; family Orchidaceae; genus Platanthera; species Platanthera guangdongensis. The sequence goes on along the minus strand of CM077153.1, from coordinate 170,946,703 downwards.
ATGTCAGCATGGTGAAGCTTATCGCTTTATGGTTGATAAGACACAATCCAGATGTAAAGCATCTTTGGAGGTTGTCCATTGTGCTCTGGTTGGACCGACCAACACCGCCAGTCCTGGAGGCAGTATGTACATGCTGATATTGGTTGATGACTATTCAAGGTATACTTGGGTATACTTCATGAAGGCGAAGTCGAACATGATGCGCTTGTTTGTGGAGTTCAAGAAACTTGTGCAAGGCCAGCTTGGCCTGCGGATCAAGAAGTTGAGGACAAGCATCAGCGGTGAGTTTGGCTCAACCGAGTTCTTGAACTTTTGTAGAAACCATGGGATCCGGAAGGAGCTTTCTTGTGGACATACTTCATAGCAAGGTGGTATTGCAGCTCGGATGATTCGTTGGTTGACAGAGACCTGCAAGTGTTGGCTTCGGAGCAAAGGCATTCCTAAGGTTTTTTGGGCGGAAGGAATGGCCTGTGCTGCTCATGTCATCAATCAGATGCCTCTTAGTCCAATCAGTGTGAAGACTCCATATGGGCAGATGTTTGGGGTGAAGCACAGTGTGAAGTACCTATGGGTGTTTGGATCTACCTGCTACGTACACTCTCTGGATGCTCTCAATACGAAGCTAGTCTTTGTTGGGTATGATGAGCAAAGGAGAAGATGGAGGTGTATGGATCGTGTGACGAAGAGGCTCATCGTGTCGAGAGACGTTGTCTTAGATGAGTTGACGTCGTATTGGGATAGCTCTTATGTGGAGGTAGAGGTGAGCAGGTCAGATGGTGGGCTGAAGGAGGCTGCTGCTAAGATTTAGGTGGAGCTACCTGAGTCACCAGGAGCTCCAGGTTATTCTAGCTCCGGGGCAAAGGCGTCAGGGTTGGGAAGTAAGGGGAGCGATTCTACAAGTACTTCTGGCTCGAAGGTGGAGGTTTCCAGTTCAGGAAGCACGGGGGAACGATGTTCCAAGAAGTTCTTGTTTGAGAGCATAGAATCTAGTTCAGGTAGTAGGGGGAGCGTTGCTCCAGGTGCATCTGGTTCCAGTTCGGTGGCTTCTTGTTCAGGAAGCAAGGGGAGCATTGTTCTAGGTTTGCTCGGGAATGAAGCTGGTTCAGGAGGAGCAGCGGAGGTGGTAAGACATGATCAGGTTCTTCGGAGATCGAAGAGGATCAGTAACCCACCAGCTTGTTATAGCGAAGGTAACACAATGAGCTTGGTCCCATATTTCTATGCAAGACCTCAGGTCGAGCGAGTTCCTTCTAGCTGTGATAACCCCACTAGAATCAAGCAGGTGGTTGACACCAAGGCTGAGGAGGTGACTACTCTCAGAGGTGACGAGACTTGGGCTCTTGTGCCCAAGGTTGTTGGTGATACTCCTATGATGCATGAGTGGAGGTTGAAACTGAAGAAGAAGGCAGAGGGAAGCATGGCTCCTTTTGGGAGATGCTGGAGGGCTCTCTCATGTTCCATGATATGCGGGACGAGGACTATGTCTTGGACATCTCTTCGTAGATGCTATCGGAGGGATCAAGTGCAAGGTTACGGGAGCTACTGGAGTTATTCACCACTTCTCACTTCAAGGGGGAGTGTTGAAAATTGTGAAGTGAAAGTTGGTGACTAGAGAATTTGGGCAACCTATCCGCGCGGTCTACACGAATAGGGTTGGCGGACAGCCTGGTCGGCGGGGTTGGTGCAGACGGCTTGTTCTGTGGCGGCCTGGGCGGTCTGTACGCAGGGACTAGGCGGACAGCAACGGCGGTTAGCCAGGCCAGCTTATGCTCTACAAGCAGTTGGATCCCAGGAATAAACCGGACGGATAGTAACTCTATCCGCGGAGTACGGGAAGAAGCGGACTGAAGAACTGGAGCTCGGCAGACCGGCTTGGCAGGAGCCTTGGTCTTGCTCTAGTGCAGTGACAAGTGGAAGCCCCGGAGAATGCTAGTCAGTGCAGACAGGTGCTAGAGGTCACCGGGTTTGGCGGGCTTGATCCAGTGTCTCCTAGTAAGTGCGGACTGGCCCTTGTGGCCAGTGGTGTAGACTTGGTGGGTTCTGAACCAAGTCCATTTTTGGCTCAGTCCGGGGAGATCGCGCAGTGGAGTGCAGACTGTATCTCAGACCGCCAAGCTCGACAGAAGTGTTGTGTGTCTTGGTTGGAAGTTGGGGAAAAGTGGACTGAAGATTGTGTCAGCAACTGCATGCGGACTGGAGCTGGGTCCACTGAGTCCAACAAATGCCTTGCTGGCATGATCGTGGACTCGGGATATGCGGACTGGAGCAGTCTGCAAAAGATGCAGACTGGAGGTGTCTGCTGAGTAAGCAAACTGGAGCAGTGTCCACTGAGTATGGTACGTGTCTTAGTGACAAGGCTATGGACTCAGGGTATGTGGACTGGAGTTCTCTGTAAGGATATGCGGACTAGAGCTATCTGCAGTATGAGCGGACTGGAACGGTGTGTCCGCTGAGTCCGGCGGTTGCCTTGGTGGCGAAGCCGTGGGCTCGGGATGTACAGACTAAAGCTGTGTGTCCACTGAGTCCGGAATTTGCCTTGTGGTGAGGCTGTGGGCTCGGGATAAGCGGGCTGGAGCTGTGTCCGCGGATTGGCGGACAATGTTGCTGCGGAGTCCTGCTGTGGCAGTCTTGACTTGGCCTTTGGCGACAAGGCGGACTGGTGTTACTGTCCGGCCTTAGTAAAGCCTTTGCGTTGGCTTGGCCTTTGGCGACAAGGCAGACTGGCATTGTGTCCCTCCATGGAGAAGCTATGATGGTCTAGCTATCTTGCACTAGCAGCGGTGGAGTGGTGAGTGTATCCTCGGGCTTGCGGATACACTTGTTCTTTCTGCGGGATGTGGCGGTAATCCTATCAGCTAGGGCGGTGACCACACTCATCATCGTGCCTATAAATAGGACCCATGTCACATCAGGAATAGTAGGGAACCGAAGTAAGTGAACAGTAAATTGAACCCGCAACAGTTGTTGCGGACTGACTTTTTGTCTCCACGCAGGTTGATTGAGTTGATCGGGTTGTGCTGTGCAGGTTGTGCGGATAACGCTGGAAAGCCAGGATTTGGCTCTTATTGCGGTCAAAGACTGTGTGGACTCTGCAGTTAAATAACAGACAGTAAACAGCATGTCACGGACAGCGACAAGATGGTCTTCTCTTTGGCATCTTGGTTCAGGTTTCAATAAGTCGCCTGCTTCAGGCGGACTATTCTATTCAGCATCGCAGCTTGTGCGGTCTGGCGGCTAGGCGACCTCGTCGTTAGGCGGCTTGCAGATCGGCGGCTAGAGCTAGCATTGGAAGAAGGGGTAGTCCGCGCGGCTTGGGTTGCGATCTGGAGACCTGGCGGATTGGGCAGACACCACAGCAGTAGACCGACGGCTTGGTGTTTGAGTCCGCGCGGCTTGTGTTGACTAGTCTTGTTTGTAATTGTCTCTGCTTTCCCTGTGTTGGTTTTTGGTGAAGCATGTCTCGCCATGTATGTCTCGCTTTGTAATTTTCTCTGCTTCCCCTGTGTTGGTTTTTGGTGAAGCATGTCTCCCCATGTATGTCTCGCTTTGTAAAGAAGATTGTTGTTAATCAATAAAGACTCTTGTTGTTGCATGTGTTTCTGGTTGTGACTGACTTAAGTTGAAATAACACCTGTTCACTCCAAGGTCCGAGAAATTTCAACAGAAATGACTCAGTTTGATGTGAATAATGTTTTCCTCTATGGTGATTTGCAAGAGGTGGTTTACATGGAGAAAACTCCTGGGAATGTTGGTCAGATGGAGTCTTAGGTATGCCAGCTTTGGAAGGCGATTTATGGTTTAAAGCAGAGTCCACGAGCTTGGTTTGATACGTTTAATGGGGTTGTTTCTCTTATTGGGTTTAATCGGAGTTTTGCTGATCATTCTATGTTTATATGCAAGACTTCTAAAGGTCTTGTGGTTCATGTTGTCTATGTTGATGATATCTTTCATACTATGATTATAAAGAAGGCATTGTTCTGGCAAAACAACATTTTTCGACAATATTTTGTTACTAAGGATATGGGAACTTCAAAGTACTTTCTGGGAATTGAGATGACACGAAAGCGTAACTCTGTGGTTCTTTCACAGCGGAAGTATGCGCTAGATCTCTTAAAGGAAACTGGTCTTCTTGGCATAAGACCTGCTCGTTGCCTGATGGCTGTTGAGGATGATAAAGGGTGGACTGAAGATTCTCCTCTTCTTCCAGATTGTACTGTATACAAGCGACTTGTAGACAAACTCATCTATCTGAATGTTACAAGACCAGATATCTGTTATGCAGTTGGGAAGGTTAGTTAATTTATGCAAACTTCAAGAGATTGTCATCTGCATTTTGCCATGAAAATTCCGGAGTATGTGAACGGGTCTCCATGAAAGGGTTTGTTGTTTCAGAAGCATAATCATTTGAAAATTTAAGCATATTTGATGCCAGCTTTGTTGATAACAAAGACGATAGAAAGTCTACATCAGGATTTTACACGTTTATAGGAGGAAATCTTGTTAGCTGGAAAAACAAGAAGCAGTTAGTGGTTTCAAGGTCAAGTGTCGAAAGTGAGTATAGGATCATGGCTTCAACAATTTGCGAATTGAAGTGGTTAGGAGCTCTTATGCTTGACGTGGGAGAAGTCTATGATCATCCTCTCCCTATGTTCCGTGATTTCAAAGCCGCTATTTATATATCTAAGAATCATGTCTTCCATAAGAGGACAAAGCGCATTGAAGTCGATTGTCATTTCATTAGAGAAGAGGTATTGTAGAACTAGATCTGCACTCTGTTTGTCACTTCTGATAAAGAACTGGAAGATATATTCACGAAACCTGTGTCCGCTTCTCTTTCAAATGTTTGTGGCAAACTGGACATGATTGATATATATGCGCTACCTTGAGGGGGAGTGTTAGAGTTTGGCGGTTTGATGCTCTAGTCTCAGCGGCTTGTAGTTCGGGTGGTCTGACGATTTGTCCAGGCGATCTGATTGTGTGGTAGTTGGGTTAGTGGCAGTGGTTATGTCTGGTGGCTATCTTGGTGGTCTGTTTGTTTAGCAATATTGCAGTTTGGTAGTCAAATTGCTACAGAACTTTCCAGTCTTGGAGGTCTAGCGGCAGTTGCGGCCTCATGGTTAGCCGCAGCAGCAGCCTGGAGACTTACCGCAGCAACGATCTGGAGACTTGTCGTGGTAGCGACCTGTTGGTTAGCCGCAGCAGTGGCCTGGAGGATTTCCATAGCAGTAGTGATGGGAGACCACAACTGCGGTCTGGTGGCAACACGCAGTTCTGGTCTGTCGGCTAGCAACAACGGTCTAGCGGTCTTTAGTGGTTGTTTGGCGGCTTACCTCTGTTATCACTAAGTGATCAACAGCTTTGTACAATGTTGCTGTTTGACATTATCAAACCGCATTAGCCGTGCGGATTGTATTTAGTCCCAAATCTCTTGTTGTATTTTCTCATCTGTCTCATTTTCTATAAATAAAGGGACATACCTATGTATTGTTTATCTTTTTGGAGCAAAATAATTTGCCTTTATTTAGCTCTTTTTTTACACAGTGCACACATACAGGTTCGCGTGTGTGTAGGGACGCACGCACCCACTGGTGTGCACCCCTACTTGCCGACGTGAGGTCGCTCGCCAGCACGGTGCGCAGGGCCTTGTATGGCCACAACATGCCCTTTTTCTACCTAAGTTCTCTGCCTTTTTACATCATACTTGAGCTCGTGAAGCACCTCCATCCTCCTTTTCTGATATTTCCATATTCGCCATCACGGTTGTCACCAATTAAAGAATTCCTCAAAATTAAAAGAGAAATACCCGCTCTTCTCACATACTAGACCCCAAACACCGAGGATTTTAGGGGGCAAATGATGAAAAGTGGGGTGTGTTTAGCCCTTTCATCCATGATACCACTGCTTTAGTGGGGATCATGAGGGAACTACCGCACGTGCGATCGGGGCTCACAATCTTGTGCACGATCCTAATATGCCTAGTCAGCCGGAGCTGGGCAGACGGGTCGGACACCGTCCTGTCCGGAGGTCGACCGATTGAAATCGAGGGGTTCTGACTAGGTCTACGGCCAGCCAAGAACCTGTGCACCATAGTTTCAACACGTCGGTCGCGAGTCGCGGAGATCCCGTCGGTCGCCCTAACCGGCGGGGGTGCTCCCTCCCGCGGTCCCTTTTGTGGCTATGGGAGGGGGATCAAGGCTCGCGACCGCTTTGGTGGCAGGAAGCAAGTCGCGCCCGGTGTTCCGGCCGGGAGCGCTTGGCCGGCTGTGCCCGACCCTGTCTGGCTTAGTCCGGTCTCATCCCGCGCTCGGCCGGATTTGCCGGAGTAGCTGGCGGCCGGACATGCTTGGCCGACGTGCCCGGCCCCCGATCGACCACACCTCGCGGTCGGCCGGCGCCGCTCCTGCGACAAACGGCCGGTCTCGGCACTGGCTACCCATAAAGTGGTCGGTCGCCCCCTTCTGTGGCTGAGGATCGTCGTCCCGGTCGTCGCGACGCATCCTCCTCTTTCCGTCGTCTGATCAACTCGTCATGGTCGCAACTATTAGATATGTGAATAACCACTCATGGAACCACCACAATTAGTCGGGAGAGTCATGTGTTTAGTTGCAGCCAATATATAACAAATATTACCTATATATTATTCGTTCAAAATATGTGAAATATGGTCTGCACCCAGTAATTTGGGTCGTTACGGTGTGTGGATAGTCGCATAATTACAGTAACCATCACGTGGAGGCTAAAAATGGCCACCAGGTCTTTCTTATTTTCATATTTTTCCATCGTACTTTTTTTATTCCTTAGATCAGAGCTCTGTCAGAAGTATCCTACGAACCACCCCCTCTCTACAGGAAATTCGTCTAAGTCCACTGCGAAGAGCACGTTTCGCCAGCCTTTCGGAGAATCCTCTTTGCGTGCAGCATCCTGCAAGTTCCCGCCAGCATCGTTCAGCCCGATCCACAACCATATTCAACATCCGTGCGGCGCCTAGGAGAGCTCACTACCACCAAAAGCTGCAAAATCTAAGTTTCGCGTGAGGTGCTTTGTCTTCTACCAAACACGTGTAAACTCTCTCATCCCAAATTGTAATGGGCAGCATCCTATCGCCCTCGTTTATGCAACAGATTTGTAACTTGAAGTTCATAGTGAGCTTTGACCGGCACAGATTCGGTCACGTTTTTTTACCCGGTTAAGAGGTTTTCCACGTAAAAATCGTCTTGCGTACTACTTCTCTTGTTCGGTCACTGTTTGCATGCTCAACCGCTCTGTGGCCTAAAGCGGTCTTGATTAGTCTGACATGCATGGGGAATTAGTAAGCTGCAACAAACCCTAAACATTTGCGGGCGGAGGAGGAAGGAGAACTGCAGGGGCAGATCTAGGTGGCTGCTCGCGCGGGCAAGTGCCCGGGTTAGATTTTTGGAAAACTAATTATAGCCTAGTTGTCCATCGCTATTGTTTTCTTGTGGAGCCGTCTCTTCCTTCTCAACTCCTGAAATCGTGCCCTCCCTCTTCGTCGTTGGCGCAGGCATGAGGTAACTCCTCTTTTTCTTCTGTTTTCAAATTTCTTATTTTAAATCTACTGGGCCGCCTCCCTAGAGGTCGTTGGCACATCTAGTTGCTCGTCTCCTCTTCTTCGTCTTCTCATTTTCCGATATTAGATGGGTGGGGCCACCTCTATTTCAGCACTCGGTACCGGTTCCTCTTTTTTATTTTCGGAATCTTCCCACAATCATCCCTTCTTTTTTTTTATTTTCTTAATTTTTGGTTCTTTTTTGTTGGGGCGCTGCCACGGCGCAGCCTCTATGAGAGAATATTTGTCTTTTTCTGTCTCGACTATTAGATTTAAAGATCTTGAAAAACTTTGTCATGGTCTTGTAGAAAAAAAATTTCATGCGACTTTGGGAGAACTTGCAGTTTAATTTTTAGTGTTTGATGGACCCTCATCTTTTCTCTTTGCAAGATACGATATAATCAAAGTTTTAGTTTTTTTTCCTCTCCTTTCTCTAAACGGGTGATATGGGATTCAAACCTGTCTTTGACATTAAATAGTAGAATTATAAACTATAATATTTTTTAATTTTTAAATTAACAAAGTATCAAATGTCTTAGGCTCTGTTTGGGAGGGCTTTTCGGAAAGGAAAAGGAGTGGTAGTAAAAGGAAGGTGGGAAAATGAGATTTTGGAAAATGTATATTGCAAAAGGAGATCCGTTTGAGTGAATTTCTTTTGCAGAGATTTTCAGAAAATAGCATTTTATAAACGGTTTGACAAATCTCGGTTGCAGAGAGTTTTTTAATTAAAATTGCCCACATTTTCTGCCCGAGCGTGAATTTTCCGGACAGCCGAGAATTTTTTGCCCGGGACCGAATAATTCGCTCGGACGCGTATTTTACGCCCGGGCGTGAATTATTCGCTCGAGCGTGAACTTTTCGCACGAGCTTGAATTTTCCGTCGGGGCGCGAAAAAAACGCGTCCGGACAAAAAAAACGGTCCCGGGCAAAAAATGCGAGCCCGAGCGAAATATTCGAGCCCGTGCGAAATATTCGCCCCTGGGCGAAATATTCGCGCTCAGGTAAAATATTCGTGACGGGGCGAAATATTTGGGATCACGCGAAAATTTTGCGCCCGGACAAAATTTTTGCGACCGGGCGAAAAAATCGCGCCCGGGCAAAAATTTCTCGTCGGGGCGAAAACATCGCGCACAAGTGAAAAAATTGCGATCGAGCGAAAAAACCGTGCTCGGGCGAAAAAACTGTGACCAGGCGAAAAAACTGCGCCCGTGGGAAAAAACCGCTATGGGGCGAAAAAATCGCGGGGGAAAAAATTGCTCCTAGGCGAAAAATGCATTATCATGCAAAAAACAGCACACATGCGAAAAATTGGCCCCAGGGCGAAAAAATTCGAGCCCAGGAAAAAATTCGCGTCTGGGCGAAAAAATTTGCGCGCGGGAGAAAATTTCGCGTCGGGCGAAAAAATTCGTGCTCGGGTGAAAAAATTTGCGCTCGGGCGGAACATTCCGCGCCCGGGCGAAAAATTTGCGCCCGGGCGAAAAATTCGCGCCCGGACGAAAAATTCGCGCCCGGGCGAAAAATTCGCCCACGGGCGAAAAATTCGCTCACAGGCGAAAGAATTGCCCCGGAGGAAAAAATCACGCCCGAGCAAAATATTCGTCTAGAGAAAGACTAGTGTTTTTGCAGTGTTTTCGAACTGGATACAGAGGGGTAAAATGTTTTTGTAGCATCAACAGTGTATCAGGATGAGAAACTACTTTTCGAAAAGTTGAAAAGTAGGAGTCTCGTGACTTTTCAAATAGAGGAGAAAAAGGAGTTTTTGGCGGTAGCTTTTCCCACCGGTAGACATTCCAAAGGGTTTATTAGTTGCGGTGGCGTTTTCTAGAAAACGAAAAGGAGCTAGAAAGCCCTCCCAAACAGGCCCTTAAACTTTTACTTGGTGTTCCGGTTCAACAAAAAACCTGGGTTCGCGGCTGGAGGACCCGCTTGAGAACCTGCGAGAAGGTTATAATGGACTTACAGTTTTAAAATTATAACCGGCAGTTGAATGAGGCCAGAGGAGTTCCGGCGGGACGAAGAGCATGGGTAATGTGAAAGAAGGGAAAATGCACTGCCCTAAACAAGAAGAGCAGTAATTTTAACGCCATGTAAGAAAATAATATTTCGAACCAGCCACTACTGTCCTAGGCTCGTAGGCAAAGGATATAAGTAATATATTAACAAGCATGCACATATAAACCCAATGAAATAATATAATGAGGATTGCAATACTTTATTGTAAGTTGTATAATTAAATTAGCATTGCCTGTCCTCCAAAAGGATTACCTCCCTCAAGTAAGCCGGTCTAGAAAAAATCTAACATGCCTCATGCACGAGTTACCTGAGAGGGACATGGCATGCATTAAATCTCTGCTCAAGGTCAACAAGAGATAGGCTTAGGGCAAATGCATAAATTAATTCTACTTTAATTGATGATTGACTTTGTGGCAGTCTAACTCGACGTTCAGGTCGAACCGGAATAACCTGGACCGACATAGCTCTCGGAATGGTCGAGCACGCGCACAGTAAATGAAGTAGATCGATCGTACACAGGAAATTTTAACGTGGAAAAACCCCTCAAAATGGTAAAAAATCACGTGACCAGATCTGTGCCGATCAAAGTCCAATATTTTCTTATTGTTGCAACTTGTTCGTTAAATCGAGGGCGGCAGCCCGCCTCTCGTTACAATTTCGTGGTGAGAGAACATTTTGCACTCAGCGGACTACAGGTCGTCACGCCTATTGTTTGTTACAAATTGCACATTGCAACGGAGGGCTTCATGGGATGTTCTGCTGGCTCTGGACGTGGGAGCGGAGCACTTGAATTTGCGGTTGCGGAGGTCTCTTGGAAATTAAGAGATTGAGCTTCGTCACGTGGCTTGAACGTGGCTCGTACGTGGCTCGAGTGCGGCTTGAGTGCGGCTCGAACGATGCTCGCGGGAGAAATTTGGCAGAGCTTCGACCAGAGGAAGAAGATGGCTGGGGGAAAAAAGGTGAGAAATGAGCTGACCTGAGTCTTCTTTTATAACCTCCAGGAGGTGGTTATTGTGGTTACGTTGCTATCTGCACACCACAACCACGCTTATATTTTTGCTATAGTTTAGGGGTGTGCATTATGATAATTAATTATGCTATTTGGACACCAATGAAATCAATAATAAAATTTTCTCACTAAACTGGCGATTTGTGGGTGGTTACACCAGAATCGGACGATGGGGAATGACCCGACGGTTAGTGGGTGGTTATGGTGAGATCGGGTTTCTGATTACCCCATGCGAGGACGTGATGTAACGTCCCGATTCGCACTAGCCCCCTCGTGCACGTTTTTGGAGTCAGGAGAACTGACTTGGGTTCAGGGGAGTGCTGGCAATGGGGCTGCACTTGTGAATGGGAGGAGAAATCAGTACAGAAAAGGATACGGGTAGAGACACGGGCGTGTCCTTACCCGTGTGAGTGAGGCTGGCTCTCGAGTCGACGACTCGAGTATGTCCAAAGAAGGACACGGGTAGTCACACGGGCGTGTCACTACCCGTGTGCATGGAGACACGGTAGGGACACGGCGTGTCCCTACCCGTGTATGTACAATCATTGTTCCCATGAAGGACACGGGTAGAGACACGGGCGTGTCCCTACCTGTGTGTGTCAAGCAACCCTAGATAAAGTGTGACCCGAGAAGGACACGGGTAGAGACACGGGCGTGTCCCTACCCGTGTGCGTCGAGTTGAGATCGACGAGGCGTGTCCAGAGGAGGATACAGCCAGAGAACACGACTACATCATGTGGACACGGGTAGGGACACGGGCGTGTCCCTACCCGTGTCGAGTGTTGAACCGACACTAAAACTGTCGTCGATTCTTCGCCCGAGCAGGACACGGGTAAGGACACGGATGTCTCCCTACTCGTGTCACTTTTCATTTATAAGGGTTGTGAAAACCCTACCCGTTTTCACTCTTCATTCCAACCCTTTTCCTGAGAGAAATTTCTGTTGAGAGGGAAAACTGCTGGAGCAAGTCCAAGAGGAGGAGAACCACCGCTGTCGTGAAGAAGAAGATGTCGTTGCGAAGAGTTACAAGGTCCATGGCCGGAAATTTTGGAACCGCCGGAAATGAGGTGAGCTTCCTCCCCTCTCCATTGGTGCTAGATCTGTAGATATCTAGGTGAGATGTAGACTCAAAAGAGTCTAGACTAGCGAGATGATGATTTCTCTAGGAAGAGGCCGTTGTAGGGCTTGTGCTCTAAGGTTAGTGGTGTCTTCAACCTCTCCAACCCTCTATGTGAAGATGGGGGACAGTTTCGTGAAGAAATATGGCCACATGAGGGTGAATAAGGGAGGATGAATTTCTGGTGTGATTTGGGAAGATCGGCTTGAGGAGGAAGATGAACCGATCTCGTTCATTCCGCTTTAGGATGCGTGTAGAATCTGTGTTCTGCGCGCAGTGAACTTCTTGGCCATTTTTAGGTGTGATATGTTCCGATATGGGCTCTCGACTAAACACGAAAGTTGAAGCCCTTGAAAATACCTTTCCAACAAGTGGTTTCACGACTTCAGCCGACCTTTGTAGCCATAGGAAAGTCTGAACGAATTTGGCGGCCGACAAATCTTGCATGCAGAAATTGTGTTCTGTACGCAGCGGAGTTTGAAGCCGATTTCAAGTATGTTACTATCAAATCTCGGCTGTGGTCTGAGTATGAAAGTTGTAACCCATGGAAATACATTTCCATCGACGGTTTACACGTTTTCACCGGATTCCTGTAGTTTCGGGAATCTCCGGTCGAAGTTACTGTCCAGATTTATTATGCACTTAAATTCTGAGTTTGATATAGCATGGGATTTGGACTCGGCGGAGTTAATGTTGCAAGTTAACTTGAGGTTTGGTGAACTCTTTTATGTTAATCAACTTAGTTCTATAATTGTTGAAGTTTAATAATTGGATCCCATGAAATTGATTTGTGAAGCGAAGCATACTTAAACAAAATGATTTGATAGAAATTGGTTGACTAATATAATTGTGCATCATGTTTATAATGTGTTGAAATCCCGGTCTCCAATCCAAACGTTCACAACGCAGACCCTATCCACACGCATTGAGCACCCATTGGGCAACAACACATCCAATTTGTCTTTTACCATCGGAAGATGTACTCCGACACGCAATACAATTCCTTTGGGTAAACAGGGACGCGAAGCCCCCTAAACGAATGGTGCTCTCGCCAAATAAACGAAAGTCAGGACAAATCTCACACAAATAGTTCTAAGCTAACATGCACAAGGACGACATGTATTTACAGTTAACTGCCATAACTTTAAACTGTACCTGTCACCACGACAGCGAGCTTTCTGGCCTCCTACTGGCCCCAGCTGTACACTTCAGACTTCCTCTCGGACTTTGCACGTCCGCTCCAACACTCACGAGCAAAATGCCCCATCTTCTTGCAGTTATAGCAATCACCCGAGGTTCGGCCTGAAGTTTCCCCTGAAGCACCAAAAGGGGGGGGGGCTGGACCCAAAGTCCTAGCCTTCTTGTACCACCTACGATATCCAGACTTTGAGGTAGCCGGCATTCTGAACTCTGTTTTCTTGGGACTAGAGTCCTCAAGCGCTCCTGACGTAGATTCCTTAGTCTTCTAGGCACCATCTCGACAAGCTTGGAAAAAGTGCCCTTTCTTGCCACAAGTGTGACAGTTGTAAGTAACCTTGCTAGTCGATGATCCAACCTTCTTCTTTAGCGTTCTGCGAGATGCACCCCTCATAGGACTTGCAGAGTTCGATACCCTACTCACTGGTATCTGGTGAATTTTTCTCATATCCACTTCCAAAGATCTAGCCGACTCCACCAAGGCTCGGAATCCCATTAGTTTTGGTCCTAGAAGTAGAATTCGCAGTACGTCACGCAGACCACTATAAAATCTATCAACTAAAGACCGCTCGTTCTCCAACTCAAAGCAAGGGTAGCGGCTTATCAAAAGAAACGCCTGCCAATACTCATCAACTGAGCGCGTACCCTTCACCAAGCACATGTTCAATGGTTGACCTGACGGCTTTCTAAATGCCACTTGATCCAACACACCACCCGGCATTGAAGTCATCTTGTGGACAAAAGGTTGCACATTGCTTCCCTGATGTGCACTATTCATAGCGAGCACCACTTCAACGATGCTTCTTATGGTTTCAAACAAAGGAGGGGTCTCAAGCATGCCACTGGGTGCACTATAATCCTCCGAAACTAGATGTTCTGTCAGCTCTGCGCCACTCCCGGTCACCTATAGTCGTACAAAACACCAAAAAGTGACCAAACAAAATTGCAAAAAGCAATTATAGGAACGCACAGGTTCTTCAAACACGAGTATCTTTCATTCCTAAGTGGACATTCATGGGTTCTTTTTGATGTTATAACGATGACGCACACATGTGCTCACCACCCCTTAAAAGAATTCGCCCACGAATTCCTTTAAGCCTGAATGTAACCAGAAGTCTGATACCAAATTTTAACATCCCCATCCGTCACATGACATATAACAGAAGGTCCAGCTGGAACCCGACGCCATATACCACAGACAGTCGGAAGGGTTATATAAGAATATTCAAACTATCCAATTAATACTACTCGTCCTACATAGAGCATTCTAGCGGAAGCTTTTAAAGTTGAAAGAACTCAAAACTTGAATCCATTAAACATGAATGTCCACAACCACACTACTGGAATGAAAACCAAATACACTAAAAGGGTACATGGCCTTATGGCCTTACAATAGTTCACTTAATAAATAGTGTTTTTTCATACATTGGCACGCAGGCCAGCCACACATGACAAAAGTAAAGTATAACTATTCTTTACGGCCTTTGAGGGCCAGCACGGCAACATGGGCTCCATCCCGCTATTTTGCACTCGGCTCCGCAGCCCCTGCAAGCAACATACCACCGCACGGTGGCAAACAAAGCAACGGTCAGCTAAAGCCGACCAAATTATAATGACCCCGTCCCTTTCTCGGGACGACGGTGCTCCTTCCCTGGATAACATTAGCCCAGCTAAACAATTATTTAAATACATACTTCGCCACAGGTGTAGGCTCGCACGACCAAACACCCCGTACACTCTGGGCACATTAACAGTGAATCCTGACACTTCAGCGTCTTCACCACCACCCCCAGGATGGCAACAACATGAGCATTTTAGCCTTCCTGACCCTGTCTAGTCTAAGGCTCCCGACTATGCCAATGTCCAGTCCCCTTTTCGGGTCTCTCGCACCGAACCACATAGCCCAGGTCCAATTCCACTTGCCTGTTGCTCAATCGCGTAGTTCACATTAAGACGTACGCACGAGCCAAGCTTTTCTCGGATCCTAACATTTTCCAAACAATCACATAACCCAGTTATGTTCAAAGCCGGTTCCCAGACCGCCAAGTTAGCAGAACAACGATTTCTCCCAGTTTTCCGGGTGCACCTTGAAGCTAACCTCCAAGGGTCCCTGCTGCAATCTACCGTGTAGAAACCCGAAAATCGGAGTCTTCTCCGACATAACATATCAAATGCAACATCACTGATCCAGACAATACACGTCCAGGTAGGCTTCACACACAATGCCTATGCCCGTACTTCGATTCCGGACTGTATATACAACACAAGGGGGATTATTCACATCAACCCCAAGGAACACCACACACTCACCGCACACTCGCGGGAGCGTGATTCCCTATGCAAAAAGAAAGAGCTTCACATGCTCAAGTAGAGAATCATTACCCTTGTAGTCCGCTTTGGCGCCATGGAAAAACTACACGGATGGAAGTCTTCACAACGAACTTTCCACCACGGATCCGCTCACAGATCTCAAAAAGTTGCTCCGATGCTCCGCCGGCAGCCGGAATCCCTCCCTTCTTCCTCCTCTTTCCAACTCCTTGAGAGAGAGAATGGTTGGAGAGAAATGAAGGATTAACTCCCCTATTCCCGGCCTTAACAGAGCAGGAAACCGTCTGAGCCCTTGGATCTTAATTAAAGAAAATGAACGACTCAGATCTGCAAAAAATTCCCCAGACCTTGGGCGAACACGGCTTGGCACACGACCGTGTCCCAGGCCGTGTGCCTCGATCCAGAAACGATTGTCGAACGAAGGAAAGACACACGTGCAAAGACATACCTGTGTCTCACCTGACACGCCCGTGTCGGCTCCTCGACACGCCCGTGTCCGGGGGTGTGTTACCCATAACCGCCACGCCAATAGACACGACCCAACTGAACACGGGTACTGACACGGGTACTGACACGGGTAGGCACACGCCCGTGTCAAATGACACGCTCGTGTCATTTAGCCGTGTTACTAGTCGTGTCCTTCTCAGGATGAAAACGGCCAAAAATCACCAGCCAGACACGGTCTTGGATACGCCCGTGTCCTAGGCCGTGTACCCCTATACAGGCACCAAAAATCCCTTTTTACGCGACCAACTCAAATACAACTTTTGGGGCGTTACAGCTGTGGCGTGTCTGGTGCCGTGTATGGACACACAGTCTGAGACACGGGCGTGTCACAGGCCATGTGAGCCTCAGGTTGATTTCGATTTTCTGCAGCCTAGTGGACACAGCCATAGGCACGGGCATGTCTGAAGCCGTGTCGGGTGACACGGCCCGTGACACGGGCGT
This sequence comes from Platanthera guangdongensis, assembly GCA_039583875.1. NCBI lineage: Eukaryota > Viridiplantae > Streptophyta > Magnoliopsida > Asparagales > Orchidaceae > Platanthera > Platanthera guangdongensis. Next base: position 170,930,524 of record CM077153.1, on the reverse strand, counting down.
GTCACATGGGCGTGTATTGGACTAGATAAGTCGGTTGAGCGCCGCTTTTGGAACACGTACCTTGATACGGGCGTGTTAACGGCCGTGTCAGGCAAACATTATAATTTTGTTGTCAAATCGTGGCCGTCCATTCCTTCAGCTGAGATCCAACGGCTGAGCTGCCTCCCTGCTTCCTTAAGGCCGTGGATGAGTAAGAAGAACTCATTTTACTCTTGGCCTTCTCTTTCTAAAGTCCTAGAGAGAGAAAGAGAGAGGAAGAAGGAGGAGGAGGAAGGGGGCTTATCACCGGTGGTGCTGCTGTTTTCCGACGAGAGATCCGAGGCCAGCATTGCGGAGGAAATGCAGTTGCGGTTCTTTCTAGCAAGCTAGGAGCTCATGGCACCGAAGCGGTCTTGAAGGGTAACGACCTTTCTTCCTAGCCATGTGAAGGATTCCTTTTTGGCATATGCATTTGATTCCCCCACCAGAGGGTGGTTTATTGTGGGAGTCTTTGGGTGGATTCATGGAATCCTCAGTTGATTGGAAGATAGATCCGGAAATAGAATATGGAACAGGCATGCTGTGTGAAGCACATCTGGACAGGTTGGTCTGGATTGGTGATGTTGCATACGCATCGGAGAAGACTCCGTGATAAACATGTAGTTTAGGAGTCGATGGGTTAGACCTGTGAAGGAAGTAACAGGAAGTAGTGGAGTGGTAGGCCAGGAAAATACCCATATAATGCTTGTGCTGCTTATGCAGTTGGGTTCTACCTGTGAAGTAAGTAGCAGGAAGTACTGGATTGGAAGTCCAGGAAAAGCCCTTTGTAATGCTTAATGTTCATAGGTGGTACCTGTGAAAAGGAGTAACAGGAAGTACTAGCGTGGTAGTCAGGAAAGACCCCTGATATTGGTGATCTTTACAGTGTCATACCTATGAAGAGAGTAGCAGGAAGTACTGGTGTGCCCAGGAAAGACCCGCTGATGTGTGATACAAAATGGGTGTAATGGTAAGTACTGGTGCGCCCAGGAAAACACCCAGTCTTTCATGCCAGAACAGGATCAGTGAAACCGACCTGCGCATTTTCTTTAGCTGCGAGTATGCTGTGCTCGGTGATGGCAAGACGGTTTGAGCAACGGGGGGGGGGGGGGGGGGGGGGTGGAGGATCCGACCTGCGTTATGTCCGTCCGACGTGAGACCTGAAAGTGCGGTCTGTTGGAGCGCATAACAAGAGTCTTAGGCCTACGCGTCGTGATACAATGGGGGGCTACAGGCCAATCCCGATTCACTAAGACTATAAAACTTCGGCTGCACGCCATGGAGTAAATGCTCAAGTGAGTTGCCGTTGGGTTGCGACCCTGATACGGTGGTGGGCAACTGGTTCGCCGGTACACCAAGAATGTGCCCTGTGTGCACAGATCGTCGGGCCGGGTGGCTGAAGATTGTGATGGTATGTATGTGCGTGAGAGCACATTGTATGAAATATGATGGAGACGACAGCCCTCAACATGTTGAAGACGATGACGGCATGCTTACGGAAGATATTTCTCTGCCTCCAAATAAAGACTTGCGACGCCATGATGACCATGTGGAGCGACGACAAAATATCCACCCGCGGCGCAAACCAATATATTAATAATTAATAATAATTATTAATAAATTACTATTAATTATTAAGTCACTTTTTATGTTTTGTTTTATTATTATTTTATTTTGCAATATTATTTAATTTCATGTACGATGGGTGCCTATAACCATCAATTGCTAACTTTATTTAATGTCATTAATTATTGTTTTGTTATGACATGATGGGTGCCATTAGCTATCATGAGTGGTTTAATATTGTATGGTGGAGATTGAGTGATGTAGCCTATATATAGACTTTTTCATGAAAGATTGAGTAGAGAATGAAAAAAATTGAAAACCAAGGATTAAAAATTTGAATTTCCCCCCTCCCCACTCTTCCCCTCTTAGAAAATTCATTTTCTCCTCCTCCTCTCCTCTCCTCCTATCCAAAATTTCGGCCTCCCCCTTTCTTTACCCCCCTCTCTACATCCTTCTTTCAAATAATCGACCAAGCCTTCAATACCTCTCCCAGAACCGGCACCTTCATCAACCACACCAAGGACGACTATCCTCCTCAATACAAACCCGACAACCACCTTCCCCCTCACCAAAAAAAACAATCAACCCCTTCTTTTAAGAAATTTGGCCAAGGCCAAAGGCTTGTTGTTGTGGATTCTTAAACCCCGGTGTGAAGCGATGAAGGAGGACAAGTTCCACTCCATCCGGCGTGACTCTGGTGGAGCCGTTGAAGGTCGAACCAAGTAGATAGTAATCAGAATCATCCATTCCAGTTGGGTAACAAATATATCTTCTACTCTGTGATTTTTCCTATTGATAGATCTTGTGGCATATGCGTGTTGCGTGGCTTGTGAAATGCTTGAATTTTCGTGGTTAATTTCTTCATAGATCTTGTAGGTGTTTTCTTTTTCCGTTTAAGCTCGTGAGGCGTGGCGGCCCTCGTTTTATTTTGTTGGGAGAGAACAACCTTTGTCCGAATATTTTGTTTTCGGTGGATTCTCTTTTGGTACGACAACGCTCGACCGAACCGTGTGAGTTCCTTTCGCTTGAGAGGACCTTGGCCTATCACCTTGGTATTATCTTGAAGGGCTTTGCGAACTCTCCGTAATCTCTGAATATTGAAAACAGAAATTGTGTCATTGCTGCATTTAAGGCTTGAGCGTGGCGTGAGGGTTATCAGAGAGCGTTGCGTTAGTTACGTCGATCACCAAACGCCCAAAAGGACTAGCCTGCATCAATTTGGTATCAGAGTCAGGTTCACGTCAATTTCTTAATTGGCACCCTTCCCCTTTTATTTGCAAGTCGGCACGTACGTTTCTAGTTCATTTATTTGAAAATTTAAAAAAAACAATTTGTGGTCTGCCAATAACGGTGTAAATTTCTTATTTTTCAGTCAAATTTTAAAAAAATATTTAATAAACCTCAAATTTGTTCGAGCAAGAAAATCTATTTTATATAATTATAATCTTAGTGGCTAAGCGGGAACAATTCTATCTTTCTAGAGTTAGTTGTTCAGGTACCCTTTATTTGCATTCGCACAAAATCCGGATCGAGTGTCCTCTCCGGTTTACACTGAAATGGCTTTCGATGTTAACTCTTCCAATCGTCCCCTGACTTATCTACACACTAATATTTTTACCTATGATGGTTATAGGGATCCCAAGTATTTTAGATACTGGCTTGAGGGGGTAGAAACCTATTTTGAATATAACCAATTGGGCGAATAGCTAAAGGTTAGTGTAGTCTAAGAGCGGTTAAGAGGTCGAGCCCGCGAGTTTTGGCTAAACGAAGAGAAAGAGAGGGGTGCTGGTAGCTATCCTTATGCTTGGCCGCACATGCGAAGAATTCTCTCAGAGAAATTTGATTCCCCTTAACGCCTTAGTGCTAACCCGACATCCGATAGCCAGTATTGTTATGGCACCAGAACCAAGCCGAATCATAGGAGTTATATATTATCCTAAGATAGGTCCTTTCCCAGGTTGGTAGAGCTACCCCTAGTGTACTTGCACCCACCTATATAGGAAGGGAAACAATGAGTTCCCCTATCTCGAGTTCTGTACATGTGACTGCTAGGTCTGCCATTAGCCCGCAGGGTGAGAGTAGTCCTACCCGTAAAGGTAGACAAATTTTTACGACATATGTGTCAAGTGGCGCTACTGATTCTTGTTCTATTGAGCATCCTACCCCGATTACGCCCTTAGGCCCTATTAAGTCTCTCCCCGAGTTGCCTGAATTAGTCGTTGACTCTCCTGTTGAGTCTGAGGCAGTGTCTAGGATTGTGCTCGTCACTGAGGACGAGGCTGAATACGCTGGCGATTTGAGTGACGATGAGGAGATTGGTTACCCTAGTGACCTGGATGAGGATTTCTCCTCTAAGGAATCGTCTCCTCTTCCTTTCAGCGATGTTTCTGAGGCGTATCCCTTGATAGTTATGGAGTCTTCTGATGACCCTGAGTCAGAAGACATTCCGGCTGAGTCACCCTATGTTAAGAGCTTACCTGTTACTGATTTAGGTGATGACCTGCTAGAACACGAGCTAGTTCCTTCTAGCCCGAAACGTATTGAGGTGCCCATTTATTTATCTTCCCCGTTAGATCAATCCAGTCGGATAAGTGCGAGTGAGGATCACAATATTATAAGGATTGATCCATGATTAGTAGAAGTTTCAACGGTGTTGGAAGAGTCACCTTGGGATGGATGCTTATCTTGGGATAATCTTAGTGGTGCACATCCGGGAGATAGTTCATTGATATTATCATCGTTGCTTGAGGGTCATACTAATTTAGATTCTCCCCGGGATTCGATTTGCCCAACCCTCCATCATGATTTTGACAATGTACCTACTTCGTGGGAAGATTTGGTTAGCTAAGATGTGACGTTTTAGAAGATTTACCCTATTTGGGACAGCTATTTGTGGATGACAGTAGCACTGAGGACCCTATAGACATTTCTTTGATGTTAGCTCCTTCACCAAAAGCCCAAAATGGATTAGAAATTTTGTCGAGTACGATTTTGCCTACTTTTGAGACCAATACTGATTCAGATTTGGACGAATTATCTAGTGGGTTGGAAGACATGTCGACTGAGTTGGTAGAGTAACCCCATGATGAAAGTTTATCTAATAGTGAGTTAGATGATGACGATCCGACTGAGTTTTCGGTAAGGATGAATCTACTGTTTGATTTTTCCTTTGATTTTGATGGCTTGCCCCTGGAGGATTTTTCTTGGACGTTAAATTCATGTTTTGACGGTGAGTATGATTTAGTTCCTCCTCCGGAATCGACCATGTCGACTCCTACTCTGGTTAACTTGACTCGATTAGATGACTTGTTAGGGAACGAGCTTGTCATTTCTAGCCCGAGATATCTGGAGATGTTTATTTATCTAGCTCCCCCATTAGACTTACCCAGACGGATGTGTGAGAGCGATTTGTTAGTTGTTGCGTTCGGTCTTTCCACTACTTTTCATAGATCTGACCATGTTGTTCCTAGGGTGGATCGTTCATCTGAACGCTTGGCACTGGGTAAGGCTTCGTTTTGGACTACTACTGATTCCATGGCGATGATACGTTTCGATGTGGTGTCCCCTAGACATAATTATTTGCCAAGCCCGGTCGCTTGCATTTATCCTCTGCCTTTTGATGATTCGTGCATAAACACTTTAGTGAACGTAGTTGGGTATGTTGAGTTGTGTCTCCCGCACTACCTTTCAACTCCGGGAGCATCCAACTCTATAGTTGGTGATAAGCGTTTTCCGCAGGCATTTCTTTGTGAAATTTTTAAATCAAAATTTAAATCTAAATTTAAAACTACGACGTTGGAGTCCACGAAAATCGTTAATGAATTTAAAGCACCCGTGTCACCAGACTTAGTCTCCTTACTTTCTACTGTTAACTCAAGTCATGTTGCACATGGGTTCACCCCTCACGATTTATTTTAGTTAGAAGCATTCTTAACTTCTTAGTTTATCAAATTGCATCCTTTAAATTACTTGCTAGTTTGTATCAGAGAGTCTCCCACCATTATGTGGATGATTTGGTTTTGGCTTGTCTCACCCCTGAACGAATGACCCTTAAAAATATTAACGAATCGGCAAGTCCATCCTTTGCGAATCTTAAGAGAGTTTGGAAACATGATATTTCTTTTAAAATTTTCCAATGATTGGGGCATAGCTTCTATTTTCATCGTTTCATATTTTACGCTTCATGCTTCTATGCCACTTGAAATCTCTACCTTTCCATATATATTTTCCACTTTGTTCTCTTTGGGTCTGGGTAATGAGTTTGTGCTTGGATCGCTATCTTCACCGGTCTTCATTGGAGGTACGTTGGTTGTTGATGATGAATTTTGTTTTCCTTTATTGCCTAATGCGTTGCCAAGGTTCCCTAGAAACATATTTTTGCATGACAGGATACTCCAGGTTGTTGTGCCATCCTCTGCTAGTGGTGATGTGTACCGCTTCGTGGTTCTAATGGATGATGCTTTCCCGCACCTGTACAATCAGATCAACTTATCAGAGATGAGTATTTTTGAGCGGGGGAGGATTGATGGAGACGACGGCCCTCAACATGTTGAAGACAATGACAGCGTACTTATTGAATATATTTCTCTGCCTCCAGATAAAGACTTGCGGCGCCGTGACGACCATGTGAAGCGACGCCAAAAAATCCGCCCGCGGCGCAAACCAATATATTAATAATTAATAATAATTATTAATAAATTATTATTAATTATTAAGTCACTTTTTATGTTTTGTTTTATTATTATTTTATTTTGCAATGTTATTTAATTTCATGTATGATGGGTGCCTATAATCATCAATTGATATCTTTATTTAATGTCATTAATTATAGTTTTGTTATGACATGATGTAACACCCTCTATCCGTCGCATAGCATATAGCAGTAGGTCAGGCCGGGGCCCGACGCCATATACCACAGACAGACCGGGTGGTTACTCAATGGAAACCATCCAACCAATCATAACGTCCTACACAGAGCATTCTAGCGGAAGCAGTTGTATAAGTTGAAATTAAAAGAACCCAGCACCAAGCATGAATGTCCACTAAACACCAAATATGAATGTAGTACATACACAAGTACTGGCCTTAAGGCCTTACAAATGATTTACTCTTAATACATGTTTTCCATACCACGGCACGCAGGCCGGTCATACATGAACAAAAGCAAGTAAACACTTCAATTAGGCCTTCAAGGGACGGCTTCGCAATTTGGGCTTTAGCCCGCTATTGACTGCTTGGTCCAGCAGCACCTGCAAGCAACAAACTACCGCACGGTGGCAAACAAAAGCAACGGTCAGCAATGCTGACCAAATTATAACGATCCCGCCTCCAACTCGGTGCGGCGATGCTCCTTCCCTGCATTTTATTAGCATAACCAAGCAGTATAAAATACATTGCATCACAGGCGTTGACACGCATGGCCACACACCTCGTGCTCTCCGGGCACATTCTCGGTGATCGCGGTCTAAGCCCGCCGACTCACCACCATCCCCAGGATGGTAATCCCTCGTGAGCAGTTTGGTCTTTTAGGCAGAAGTTACGACACTTTAAAATCATCAACAGCCTATGTCACGACACTTTAAAATCATCGACAGAAAGACCCGACCTCTATGCCCTCGGCATAAAGCAGGAACAGTTCCACTCAACCCGTTGCTCACTTGCCACGACACTTTAAAATCATCGGCACGAATTAAGTTTCCCCGAAGCCCGTGAATCAAACACACAATATCACATAACCCAGTTATGTACAAGTTGGCTCCCAGGCCCACAAGTTTCGCAGAACCATGCATCTGCCCAGTTTTCCGGGTGCACCTTTGGGTTAATCCCCAAGGCTCCCTATTGCAATCTACCACGTAGAAAACCCGAAAAACAAACAATCGTACGTAGTCTTCTCCGGCATTTATGCAATGCAACATCACTGATCCAGACCAACATGTCTGGATAGGCTTCACACATCATGCCTATGTCCGTTCTCGCTTACGGACTCTACACAATGGGGACTTCACATATCTACCTGAAGGAACGCCTCCAACTCACCGCAAACTCGCGAGAGCGGGCTTCCTATGCAAAGAAGGAGAGCTTCACATGATCAAGTAGAGAATCATTACCCTACCGTTCTTCCTTGGCACCATGGAAATGTAAGCGGATGAAAAGCACCACACTCTCTTTGCCTTCGTAGATCCGAAGTCGGTTCACGATTTGGAGCTCTGAAGCTCCTCCAAAGGCCGGATCTAAGCTTCTTCTTCCTCCGTTGCTCTTGAAAGTCCACCTAGTGTCAACTATGTGCACCTATGGGGGGGAGATAGGTGACGTGTGGTTCTTTTGCGGAATTTACGGATGTACCTGCACAATAAAAACAAAAACCACAGCACACAGAATACACATCAAATTTATAGTGGTTCCCCGACTTGGGTACATCCACTTTCCCCCTACGACCTATCTCCCCAACAAGGGACGACTCGGTCACTTCTCCAACGGGATTGAAATCCAATCCCTGCACTAACGGAAGGAGCCCTTCCACACGTGAGAGTCAACACTCCCACAAAACGGGTTGCACCCAACCCTTACAACACGGAACAAAAGTTCCTTTACAACGAAATTAAATGTAGAATGTACACGTGATACAAACTTCTTTTGGAGACTACGGTGTTCCTCTTTGTTCGACGACGTGTTCTTGAAGTCGATGAAGAGTCTACGACCTTGGTCTCTCTTGGAGAGGATTTCCCCGGAACCGGCGGCGGCACATGAGCGGCGGCTAGCTTCGGGATCGGCGGCTACGATGAAGAGCAGCAGCTGAACTTGGAGATCCAAACTTCGTTGCGAAGCAAGCTCGGTCTTCCAACGGTCACACGAGGATCAGTCGTCTCGATCGATTCGGATGGGAAGTGTTTCCGATCAACAAATCGAGAGACAAAGGATCTCTGGATAGACGCGTGAGACTCAAGCCTTGCTAAGCTACTATCGCCGGAGATCGGGAAGAAATCTCTATTGTTGACGGCGACCTATTTGCCCGACGGCGATGGCGGCGGCGGAGAGGAGTCGCGGTTTTAGGGTTTAGTTGCGGCTCGGTTTCTGTTCCTTTTTCTCCGTGATTTACTGTTCAAAATACCCATGTATTTATACCCTGTAGATACAGCAAATTTGACCGTTGTGGGACCCACAAAAGAAATCCCCAAATTCCGGTTCAAACTAGTCCAAAAGCAGAATCCGGTCCAGCAGCATTCTGAGAAATCGCTAAGGAAAAATCGGCGAGAATCGCATATGATTCTCGACGAATCGGCGAGAATCACCAAGTGATTCTCGACGATTCGTCGAGAATCATCAGTGATTCTCGACGAATCACTTATTGATTCTCAACGAATTTCACTTTGTATACATGAGCTCCTTGGCCACTGGTTCGGCGAGAATCACTAGTGATTCTCGCCGAATCTTACTTGGCACCATTTTGAGATGGCCAGAAGGAGTCGGCGAGAATCACTAATGATTCTCGTCGATTCGGCGAGAATCACTAGTGATTCTCGCCGAATCGGCGAGAATCACTTGGTGATTCTCGTCGAATTTGCCTTGGAAGATTTTTCGTCTTCCACCCCAGGAGTTGCTCCTTGATCCTCTGCGCTCCTTGTCTTCTCTTGCATATGAGCGGCCCTGTACTTGAAAGTAAGTGCACTCCAATAGAGAGAGTACACATAGGCCAACACACTGATCTGCTCAACGAGGGATTACGTCGTGCAGACCCGTGTATATTGACCTACTGCACCCTGACATTGGTGTGCACTTAGCGTGGAGGAACTGCAAGTACAACTTAAAATGTTTCATCAAATACATTGTGAATTCATCTTAGCTTGAAAGGGGGCTTCCTCAAATCTAGGTAATCGTGGATACAATACCCAACAATCTCCCCCTATTTGACGAAGCCAAAACCCTACTAGCTAAGATGAATAACACCTATCAAATAATAATTATAGCATTTAAAAATTAATTATGCAACACAAGGGAATATATGCAATCAGAACAGGACTTGAGTCATTCACACATTCAAATATATATATATATATATATATATACCAAGAGAAATATATTCACATATAATTCAGAATTGTTCATACGACAGTAATAATCATTAAGCGTTCTTAAGACACAGTGACCAGCTATAAAATAATGACTATTTGTCCTTAGCTACGTCACCCTTCAGAGTTTGAGCCAAGTACTTTTTGCTTTGCCTTTCCATGTATTCCTTGGGCTTCGGGTAGTACCTAGGAGGAGCAACTTTGTCTGGATCCTTGTTGTTTCTGAAGAAAATGTTGCGTTTTGCTTCAAACGTTTTGTGCGTCTCCCACTCATACTGGCTATATACCTCGTTTCGATTGATCTCTCCTCTTTCTTGTAGCCAGAAGGTGTCTAAGATTATATTCCTTGAGACTGGACTCCACCTTTCATTTCGTACATCCTCCTCATTCATTCGAATTCTCTTTGCAGCCTGTGTCTCCTTGGATGTCCCTTCCTGAACTTTCCTCTTTCCCCTGGCTTTAGCTAAAGCCTCCTGGTCAAACATACTCCTCAGCTTAGATTTGGAGATGGCCCTAGCATCAGCTTCATCAGTGAAAATATCTGCAGCACTTGTACTTACATCCTCAGCAATATTTACTTCCTCAGCAGCCTTAGAAGTCTCAGGAACCTGAATACCGGCAGGTTGGTCAGGTAGGACGACGCCTAACGTGCCCAGTGCCTGTTGGAGCATCCACCAGCAACTCTCATAGACGTATTTGCTTGATTGTGCAAAGTTTGCATCCATGCTTTCTTGGAGCTCGACCAGCTTAGCGATATACTCCTTCTCCCCCTTTTTGGCTTCGACAGCTATGCAATTGGCATATGAGTGCAGAGAGTCATCAATATGCTTAGTTGCCTTGCTGAATTCAGTGATTAGGGCCTGCTGATTTGCATTTAAAGTGTCCATATTACCATCAAATTTCTGAATATTGTTGGCTACAACGTGTGCGTTCTGATTGACAACAGCCAGAGTATCAGTATTCTTTTTCAAGCCGGCCATTAACAGTGTGACAGCTTTGCCGGCCGCGTTATACTTTTCTTCGAATTTCTTCTCCATCATATCCAGTTTGTGGTTGATCTCTACCATATTTTTAAGCATGAGATCTTCAGAAGTCTTGATCTTTTTCAGCAGTGTTTTCTGAGCTGTATCAAAAGAATCTTTAAGCTCGTTCACTATTCCTTGAATGACATTGATGGTGTGAGTGGCCAGCTCATCTCGCAACGGTAAGGTCTGAGGTACTTCTTGCCCTTGCTCGTGCTCTGCAGCAGACACATCGGTAGAGCTGGATACAATCACAGCCTCTATAGAAGGAATGTTGGCGGCCTCTGGAGGTTTATCAAACTCCCCCTCCACTGGTGCAGACTTATCAGATGGAGGTTCAACGGGATCCGGAGTCTCCAACACTTCATGGTCCTCATTCTCATCGTCCTCTCCGTCCTCATCCAAAAATTCATCCATATCAGCAGCTTCTTCCACTTCTTGATCAGCAGTGTCCAGTGCTTCAGCTTCAGTTCCTTGAGTGTTTCTGTTCAAGACCTCCTCATCCTCCAACTCAGGTTCACTGACTTCATGAATTTCGGCCACCGCATCCCTGGCCACCTGGGCGATGTCAGATATTATATCCATATGAATGGGTAGAGTCTCCCCCTCGATTCCTGCAGTCACATTATCAGGAATTTCACCGGGGGAGACTGCTGGAGATACTTCCTCTTGCTCTTCCACAGCAGGCTGCCCGATGCGCCGCTCCCATCGATCAAACACAGTAGCATCCATCTTTTTCAAGTAATGGAGAGGAACTCCTTTGCTCATGTCGAATTTGTCTCCGTTGAGCTGGTTGAGATATAGACTGATGATGCGGCCGAAGCTTGGAGTGCCCAGAGTGTCCTTGATCTTTTGGAATAGCAACTCCCCCAGTTGAACCTCTTTCGGCAGACCACAGCTATGAGAATTTTGAACATATCTCCGGAGATATGATCATGGGAGCCTGGCTTGCAGATGAGTACTTTTCCTATGACGTCAGATAGGAGCTTCCCTTCTTCATTCATCTCTTTTCTCTTTTCTGATCGAGTGCCTCTTGGAAGACCGCAGAACAAGAGGGTTCTGGCTTTGTCCTCGTCTTCCAGATAGTCTTCCTGCTCCGAGCTTGAAAGCTGCAGGTAGCGAGTTAGCTTACTGGCAGACATCTTTACTTTTGTCCCAGCCACCTTGCTCTTGATGATGGAGTCTCTATCTCGGAGTCTTGCGGTAGAGAAGAACTCCAGCACCTCTTTATCTAGGACTTTGCAAGGGTGCTCCAATACGAAGGTTAGCCCGGCTTCTTCCAGCATGAGAATGATATTCCGGAACTCGTCCGAGGCATGAGAAAATCCAGTGCGAACCAGCTCGCAGCCAGAAATCAAACCTGCAGTCGTCCTTGGAGCCATTGAAGATCTAGAGAGGAGCCCTACTGAAAATGTTAATGAACTTTCAAAAGGAAGACTTCATTAGTGGATGCTTCGGGCGAGGGGATACCTAGAGGTGAAGTCGGTGAGGTGGTTTGAGCAGAGCAAAATCGAGACTTGCGGAGATCGACGGTGCGGGCTTCGGCGGGAGTCGTCGGGATCCTTTCGAAGAGAACTTTGCGAGACCCTAGCGGGAGCTTAGGAGGAGACCTCACGAGCTGTTGCGAATCGGCGGAAGAACTCCTGCGGGTTGCGGAGAATCGGCGAAGCTCCTGCGGGTTGTCGGGAGAGTTCTTGCGGGAGGAATCTTGTGGGTGTCGGGGTACTTGCTGCAGCGTGAGGCGGGAGTTGTGAGGAAGGTGAAGGGTTTTGCGGGATTTAAACGATTCGGCGAGATTTGTCAAGAATGCGAAGGGTCTTGCGGTATTTGACTGATTCGGCTTTGTCAAATTCGGCGGGATTCAGGAGATTTGATTAATTCGGCTTCTGATACTATTTATCTGATTCGAAATTGAGGGGTCTCTTGACTAGGGATTTTCACATTTGAGAAGCTTGCAATATTTTAGAAATTTTCTGATGTCAAGTCAATAAAAAGAATGATAAATACAAGTATATTCTAAAGTCAATCTATTTGAATTTTACTGAGGTTTTTCAAAGTCTTCTTAATGTCAATTGTATGCTGTCGAGATTTACAACGACATGTCTTCGTTAACCCTTTATTGAGGTGTAAAGGTTTGCATGCATCGAGTTAACCAATCCTTAGACGTGCATACATACACTAATATACAAAGAAGGATCTGTATATGATGATATATATAAGTATATATATTTTGAATGAGAATCCATTATGACACAAGTCCTTGAACTGATCAAAATTACCTGGGATTTTGAGAGTCATCGTCTTAGTCCCACAGGTAGAACATATTAGTAGCTTAAAGTGAGTATGCTCAACAGGTAGCACATCTGTTATTGCAGACGCTTGTTCCAAGTTAGCCTTGAGCCACCAACTGTCTAGTTCCCATAGTATTCACGGGGACCTAGACTACCCTGCAAGACAGAATTACTTTACCTTAGGAACCCAAATCATATTGGGTCCTAGGTTTCTATTAGCATAAGCATGCAACTGCCTTCCTTGAGAAAACCTGTCTGGAAGACTGCCTCTGTCCCTATAATGTGGATAAGCCCTTGCTGTGGGCACATAGAGGTTGTGCCAACAGTCAATGGCAAAGTGTCCCACTTTGCCGCAGCACCAACAAGAGTGAATGTTGTATCACCGTTTTCGACCTGATCTAGTGACTGATGTAGTCACGGTCCTAGGTCTCAAAGGGATAGGGCATGTTCTTGTTGCACAAATTCCTCTTCCATCGAGGCATGATGAAGGGTGGAATGAATGCATGATGTGAGCGTTATGAGGCCGAGAAGGTGGTGCCATTCTTTCAGGCATCTTCCTTGCTGAGGCTCCATGACGCCTGACATCATGACTTCTATTCTCCCTATCCCGTGTCCTCGAATGGAGAGAATTCTTCTGTGAACTAGGACATGCAGATCCACACTTTGTTGTGGCAGTGGCCGTGAATACAAAGGGCTCAGAATGAGCCTTAGGTATTTCCTCATGGGTGGCCATGACGCCTCTTGCACTATGGACGTTCCACATGGGGACAATTCACCCTTGCAGTGACCACGATTATTCCTGTGGTCATAACTGAAGGCATAATGAGTTGCCTTCCCGCTTGGAGTGGGAGGTCGGAACACCGTTTCCCCATTTCGCCATCCCTGGATAATCCGGGAGATCCACCCGGTTTCTTGTTTTCTCTTTATAGCATCAACTTTGGAAAAGTTAGATACTATACGTTTCTCATTATCTAGACTATTCTCTAGAGCTGAGATCTTAGAGTCCTTGACCTTGTTGGACGCCAATTGGAGAACCAACAAGATCTTCAGTCGAGCAATCTCTCGAGCTTGCTCCTCAGCAAGTAGATTGCTTTCCTGAAGGGCTCTCTTCAGGGAATCAGTATTTTCTGGAGGAGAGCAGTTTCTGTCTTCAGAAGAGTCAAAAGATATGGGGCAGGATGAAGATGATACCTGCTCATCTGAGTTATTGTCATTAGAATCAGCGACCAATGTTTCGTCCTCGTCGGAGCTGCTTTCCTCACTATCTTCTTCAGTCTCTGACAAGGATACTGGAGCTCTGATGCAATCCGAAGGATTCTTGCATTCATCTTCAGAAGTGAGGACCCCCACATACGCCTCATCCTCTGATTGGCAGCATATTTCAGCATTCTCTGACCCCCCATCAGCTCTGAGATCATCATCCACAGAGATTTAGCTGTTTTACATTTTTCCAATCTAGAGCGAGAGGCTCCAGACCAGACATCCATGATAATTTGTTGAATCCTCTGGTCCAGTTGGAAAAATGAGAGTTTCATCTCTGTCATCTCAGCAATGCACATGGGCACCTGGATCCCAGAGTCAGAGGTCTTCATGGGAATAAACGGACCCTCCTCCAGGATGAAGGATGCTCGAGGATCGATAGCATCAAGGTGACATGACACTCTCATTCGCCAGATGGGATAATAATCCTTTGTGCAGGCGGGGAGTTTGAGTGGCGGCATCTCATACTCTAGCTCCATGCTTCTGACACTGGTGGCAGGATTCTACTCAAGGTGTTAACCTTTTTGATGAGTAACCTCGCTCTGATACCACTTGAAAGTCCACCTAGTGTCAACTATGTGCACCTATGGGGGGGGATAGGTGACGTGTGGTTCTTTTGCGGAATTTACGGATGTACCTGCACAATAAAAACAAAAACCACAGCACACAAAATACACAGCAAATTTATAGTGGTTCCCCGACTTGGGTACATCCACTTTCCCCCTACGACCTATCTCCCCAATAAGGGACGACTCGGTCACTTCTCCAACGGGATTGAAATCCAATCCCTGCACTAACGGAAGGAGCCCTTCCACACGTGAGAGTCAACACTCCCACAAAACGGGTTGCACCCAACCCTTACAACACAGAACAAAAGTTCCTTTACAACGAAATTAAATGTAGAATGTACACGTGATACAAACTTCTTTTGGAGACTACGGTGTTCCTCTTTGTTCGACGACGTGTTCTTGAAGTCGATGAAGAGTCTACGACCTTGGTCTCTCTTGGAGAGGATTTCCCCGGAACCGGCGGCGGCACACGAGCGGCGGCTAGCTTCGGGATCGGCGGCTACGATGAAGAGCAGCAGCTGAACTTGGAGATCCAAACTTCGTTGCGAAGCAAGCTCGGTCTTCCAACGGTCACACGAGGATCGGTCGTCTCGATCGATTCGGATGGGAAGTGTTTCCGATCAACAAATCGAGAGACAAAGGATCTCTGGATAGACGCGTGAGACTCAAGCCTTGCTAAGCTACTGTCGCCGGAGATCGGGAAGAAATCTCTATTGTTGACGGCGACCTACTTGCCCGACGGCGACGGCGGCGGCGGAGAGGAGTCGCGGTTTTAGGGTTTAGTTGCGGCTCGGTTACTGTTCCTTTTTCTCCGTAGTTTACTGTTCAAAATACCCATGTATTTATACCCTGTAGATACAGCAAATTTGACCGTTGTGGGACCCACAAAAGAAATCCCCAAATTCCGGTTCAAACTAGTCCAAAAGCAGAATCCGTTCCAGTAGCATTCTGAGAAATCGCTAAGGAAAAATCGGCGAGAATCGCATATGATTCTCGACGAATCGGCGAGAATCACCAAGTGATTCTCGACGATTCGTCGAGAATCATCAGTGATTCTCGACGAATCACTTATTGATTCTCAACGAATTTCACTTTGTATACATGAGCTCCTTGGCCACTGGTTCGGCGAGAATCACTAGTGATTCTCGCCGAATCTTACTTGGCACCATTTTGAGATGGCCAGAAGGAGTCGGCGAGAATCACTAATGATTCTCGTCGATTCGGCGAGAATCACTAGTGATTCTCGCCGAATCGGCGAGAATCACTTGGTGATTCTCGTCGAATTTGCCTTGGAAGATTTTTCGTCTTCCACCCCAGGAGTTGCTCCTTGATCCTCTGTGCTCCTTGTCTTCTCTTGCATATGAGCGGCCCTGTACTTGAAAGTAAGTGCACTCCAATAGAGAGAGTACACATAGGCCAACACACTGATCTGCTCAACGAGGGATTACGTCGTGCAGACCCGTGTATATTGACCTACTGCACCCTGACATTGGTGTGCACTTAGCGTGGAGGAACTGCAAGTACAACTTAAAATGTTTCATCAAATACATTGTGAATTCATCTTAGCTTGAAAGGGGGCTTCCTTAAATCTAGGTAATCGTGGATACAATACCCAACAATCTCCCCCTATTTGACGAAGCCAAAACCCTACTAGCTAAGATGAATAACACCTATCAAATAATAATTATAGCATTTAAAAATTAATTATGCAACACAAGGGAATATATGCAATCAGAACAGGACTTGAGTCATTCACACATTCAAAAATATATATATATATATATATATATACCAAGAGAAATATATTCACATATAATTCAGAATTGTTCATACGACAGTAATAATCATTAAGCGTTCTTAAGACACAGTGACCAGCTATAAAATAATGACTATTTGTCCTTAGCTACGTCACCCTTCAGAGTTTGAGCCAAGTACTTTTTGCTTTGCCTTTCCATGTATTCCTTGGGCTTCGGGTAGTACCTAGGAGGAGCAACTTTGTCTGGATCCTTGTTGTTTCTGAAGAAAATGTTGCGTTTTGCTTCAAACGTTTTGTGCGTCTCCCACTCATACTGGCTATATACCTCGTTTCGATTGATCTCTCCTCTTTCTTGTAGCCAGAAGGTGTCTAAGATTATATTCCTTGAGACTGGACTCCACCTTTCATTTCGTACATCCTCCTCATTCATTCGAATTCTCTTTGCAGCCTGTGTCTCCTTGGATGTCCCTTCCTGAACTTTCCTCTTTCCCCTGGCTTTAGCTAAAGCCTCCTGGTCAAACATACTCCTCAGCTTAGATTTGGAGATGGCCCTAGCATCAGCTTCATCAGTGAAAATATCTGCAGCACTTGTACTTACATCCTCAGCAATATTTACTTCCTCAGCAGCCTTAGAAGTCTCAGGAACCTGAATACCGGCAGGTTGGTCAGGTAGGACGACGCCTAACGTGCCCAGTGCCTGTTGGAGCATCCACCAGCAACTCTCATAGATGTATTTGCTTGATTGTGCAAAGTTTGCATCCATGCTTTCTTGGAGCTCGACCAGCTTAGCGATATACTCCTTCTCCCCCTTTTTGGCTTCGACAGCTATGCAATTGGCATATGAGTGCAGAGAGTCATCAATATGCTTAGTTGCCTTGCTGAATTCAGTGATTAGGGCCTGCTGATTTGCATTTAAAGTGTCCATATTACCATCAAATTTCTGAATATTGTTGGCTACAACGTGTGCGTTCTGATTGACAACAGCCAGAGTATCAGTATTCTTTTTCAAGCCGGCCATTAACAGTGTGACAGCTTTGCCGGCCGCGTTATACTTTTCTTCGAATTTCTTCTCCATCATATCCAGTTTGTGGTTGATCTCTACCATATTTTTAAGCATGAGATCTTCAGAAGTCTTGATCTTTTTCAGCAGTGTTTTCTGAGCTGTATCAAAAGAATCTTTAAGCTCGTTCACTATTCCTTGAATGACATTGATGGTGTGAGTGGCCAGCTCATCTCGCAACGGTAAGGTCTGAGGTACTTCTTGCCCTTGCTCGTGCTCTGCAGCAGACACATCGGTAGAGCTGGATACAATCACAGCCTCTATAGAAGGAATGTTGGCGGCCTCTGGAGGTTTATCAAACTCCCCCTCCACTGGTGCAGACTTATCAGATGGAGGTTCAACGGGATCCGGAGTCTCCAACACTTCATGGTCCTCATTCTCATCGTCCTCTCCGTCCTCATCCAAAAATTCATCCATATCAGCAGCTTCTTCCACTTCTTGATCAGCAGTGTCCAGTGCTTCAGCTTCAGTTCCTTGAGTGTTTCTGTTCAGGACCTCCTCATCCTCCAACTCAGGTTCACTGACTTCATGAATTTCGGCCACCGCATCCCTGACCACCTGGGCGATGTCAGATATTATATCCATATGAATGGGTAGAGTCTCCCCCTCGATTCCTGCAGTCACATTATCAGGAATTTCACCGGGGGAGACTGCTGGAGATACTTCCTCTTGCTCTTCCACAGCAGGCTGCCCGATGCGCCGCTCCCATCGATCAAACACAGTAGCATCCATCTTTTTCAAGTAATGGAGAGGAACTCCTTTGCTCATGTCGAATTTGTCTCCGTTGAGCTGGTTGAGATATAGACTGATGATGCGGCCGAAGCTTGGAGTGCCCAGAGTGTCCTTGATCTTTTGGAATAGCAACTCCCCCAGTTGAACCTCTTTCGGCAGACCACAGCTATGAGAATTTTGAACATATCTCCGGAGATATGATCATGGGAGCCTGGCTTGCAGATGAGTACTTTTCCTATGACGTCAGATAGGAGCTTCCCTTCTTCATTCATCTCTTTTCTCTTTTCTGATCGAGTGCCTCTTGGAAGACCGCAGAACAAGAGGGTTCTGGCTTTGTCCTCGTCTTCCAGATAGTCTTCCTGCTCCGAGCTTGAAAGCTGCAGGTAGCGAGTTAGCTTACTGGCAGACATCTTTACTTTTGTCCCAGCCACCTTGCTCTTGATGATGGAGTCTCTATCTCGGAGTCTTGCGGTAGAGAAGAACTCCAGCACCTCTTTATCTAGGACTTTGCAAGGGTGCTCCAATACGAAGGTTAGCCCGGCTTCTTCCAGCATGAGAATGATATTCCGGAACTCGTCCGAGGCATGAGAAAATCCAGTGCGAACCAGCTCGCAGCCAGAAATCAAACCTGCAGTCGTCCTTGGAGCCATTGAAGATCTAGAGAGGAGCCCTACTGAAAATGTTAATGAACTTTCAAAAGGAAGACTTCATTAGTGGATGCTTCGGGCGAGGGATACCTAGAGGTGAAGTCGGTGAGGTGGTTTGAGCAGAGCAAAATCGAGACTTGCGGAGATCGACGGTGCGGGCTTCGGCGGGAGTCGTCGGGATCCTTTCGAAGAGAACTTTGCGAGACCCTAGCGGGAGCTTAGGAGGAGACCTCACGAGCTGTTGCGAATCGGCGGAAGAACTCCTGCGGGTTGCGGAGAATCGGCGAAGCTCCTGCGGGTTGTCGGGAGAGTTCTTACGGGAGGAATCTTGTGGGTGTCGGGGTACTTGCTGCAGCGTGAGGCGGGAGTTTTGAGGAAGGCGAAGGGTTTTGATGGATTTAAAACATTCGGCGAGATTTGTCAAGAATGCGAAGGGTCTTGCGGTATTTGACTGATTCGGCTTTGTCAAATTCGGCAGGATTCAGGAGATTAGATTAATTCGGCTTCTGATACTATTTATCTGATTCGAAATTGAGGGGTCTCTTGACTAAGGATTTTCACATTTGAGAAGCTTGTAATATTCTAGAAATTTTCTGATGTCAAGTCAATAAAAAGAATGATAAATACAAGTATATTCTAAAGTCAATCTATTTGAATTTTACTGAGGTTTTTCAAAGTCTTCTTAATGTCAATTGTATGCTGTCGAGATTTACAACGACATGTCTTCGTTAACCCTTTATTGAGGTGTAAAGGTTTGCATGCATCGAGTTAACCAATCCTTAGACGTGCATACATACACTAATATACAAAGAAGGATCTGTATATGATGATATATATAAGTATATATATTTTGAATGAGAATCCATTATGACACAAGTCCTTGAACTGATCAAAATTACCTGGGATTTTGAGAGTCATCGTCTTAGTCCCACAGGTAGAACATATTAGTAGCTTAAAGTGAGTATGCTCAACAGGTAGCACATCTGTTATTGCAGACGCTTGTTCCAAGTTAGCCTTGAGCCACCAACTGTCTAGTTCCCATAGTATTCACGGGGACCTAGACTACCCTGCAAGACAGAATTACTTTACCTTAGGAACCCAAATCATATTGGGTCCTAGGTTTCTATTAGCATAAGCATGCAACTGCCTTCCTTGAGAAAACCTGTCTGGAAGACTGCCTCTGTCCCTATAATGTGGATAAGCCCTTGCTGTGGGCACATAGAGGTTGTGCCAACAGTCAATGGCAAAGTGTCCCACTTTGCCGCAGCACCAACAAGAGTGAATGTTGTATCACCGTTTTCGACCTGATCTAGTGACTGATGGAGTCACGGTCCTAGGTCTCAAAGGGATAGGGCATGTTCTTGTTGCACAAATTCCTCTTCCATCGAGGCATGATGAAGGGTGGAATGAATGCATGATGTGAGCGTTATGAGGCCGAGAAGGTGGTGCCATTCTTTCAGGCATCTTCCTTGCTGAGGCTCCATGACGCCTGACATCATGACTTCTATTCTCCCTATCCCGTGTCCTCGAATGGAGAGAATTCTTCTGTGAACTAGGACATGCAGATCCACACTTTGTTGTGGCAGTGGCCGTGAATACAAAGGGCTCAGAATGAGCCTTAGGTATTTCCTCATGGGTGGCCATGACGCCTCTTGCACTATGGACGTTCCACATGGGGACAATTCACCCTTGCAGTGACCACGATTATTCCTGTGGTCATAACTGAAGGCATAATGAGTTGCCTTCCCGCTTGGAGTGGGAGGTCGGAACACCGTTTCCCCATTTCGCCATCCCTGGATAATCCGGGAGATCCACCCGGTTTCTTGTTTTCTCTTTATAGCATCAACTTTGGAAAAGTTAGATACTATACGTTTCTCATTATCTAGACTATTCTCTAGAGCTGAGATCTTAGAGTCCTTGACCTTGTTGGACGCCAATTGGAGAACCAACAAGATCTTCAGTCGAGCAATCTCTCGAGCTTGCTCCTCAGCAAGTAGATTGCTTTCCTGAAGGGCTCTCTTCAGGGAATCAGTATTTTCTGGAGGAGAGCAGTTTCTGTCTTCAGAAGAGTCAAAAGATATGGGGCAGGATGAAGATGATACCTGCTCATCTGAGTTATTGTCATTAGAATCAGCGACCAATGTTTCGTCCTCGTCGGAGCTGCTTTCCTCACTATCTTCTTCAGTCTCTGACAAGGATACTGGAGCTCTGATGCAATCCGAAGGATTCTTGCATTCATCTTCAGAAGTGAGGACCCCCACATACGCCTCATCCTCTGATTGGCAGCATATTTCAGCATTCTCTGACCCCCCATCAGCTCTGAGATCATCATCCACAGAGATTTAGCTGTTTTACATTTTTCCAATCTAGAGCGAGAGGCTCCAGACCAGACATCCATGATAATTTGTTGAATCCTCTGGTCTAGTTGGAAAAATGAGAGTTTCATCTCTGTCATCTCAGCAATGCACATGGGCACCTGGATCCCAGAGTCAGAGGTCTTCATGGGAATAAACGGACCCTCCTCCAGGATGAAGGATGCTCGAGGATCGATAGCATCAAGGTGACATGACACTCTCATTCGCCAGATGGGATAATAATCCTTTGTGCAGGCGGGGAGTTTGAGTGGCGGCATCTCATACTCTAGCTCCATGCTTCTGACACTGGTGGCAGGATTCTACTCAAGGTGTTAACCTTTTTGATGAGTAACCTCGCTCTGATACCACTTGAAAGTCCACCTAGTGTCAACTATGTGCACCTATGGGGGGGGGGGATAGGTGACGTGTGGTTCTTTTGCGGAATTTACGGATGTACCTGCACAATAAAAACAAAAAACCACAGCACACAAAATACACAGCAAATTTATAGTGGTTCCCCGACTTGGGTACATCCACTTTCCCCCTACGACCTATCTCCCCAATAAGGGACGACTCGGTCACTTCTCCAACGGGATTGAAATCCAATCCCTGCACTAACGGAAGGAGCCCTTCCACACGTGAGAGTCAATACTCCCACAAAACGGGTTGCACCCAACCCTTACAACACAGAACAAAAGTTCCTTTACAACGAAATTAAATGTAGAATGTACACGTGATACAAACTTCTTTTGGAGACTACGGTGTTCCTCTTTGTTCGACGACGTGTTCTTGAAGTCGATGAAGAGTCTACGACCTTGGTCTCTCTTGGAGAGGATTTCCCCGGAACCGGCGGCGGCACACGAGCGGCGGCTAGCTTCGGGATCGGCGGCTACGATGAAGAGCAGCAGCTGAACTTGGAGATCCAAACTTCGTTGCGAAGCAAGCTCGGTCTTCCAACGGTCACACGAGGATCGGTCGTCTCGATCGATTCGGATGGGAAGTGTTTCCGATCAACAAATCGAGAGACAAAGGATCTCTGGATAGACGCGTGAGACTCAAGCCTTGCTAAGCTACTGTCGCCGGAGATCGGGAAGAAATCTCTATTGTTGACGGCGACCTACTTGCCCGACGACGACGGCGGCGGCGGAGAGGAGTCGCGGTTTTAGGGTTTAGTTGCGGCTCGGTTTCTGTTCCTTTTTCTCCGTGATTTACTGTTCAAAATACCCATGTATTTATACCCTGTAGATACAACAAATTTGACCGTTGTGGGACCCACAAAAGAAATCCCCAAATTCCGGTTCAAACTAGTCCAAAAGCAGAATCCGTTCCAGTAGCATTCTGAGAAATCGCTAAGGAAAAATCGGCGAGAATCGCATATGATTCTCGACGAATCGGCGAGAATCACCAAGTGATTCTCGACGATTCGTCGAGAATCATCAGTGATTCTCGACGAATCACTTATTGATTCTCAACGAATTTCACTTTGTATACATGAGCTCCTTGGCCACTGGTTCGGCGAGAATCACTAGTGATTCTCGCCGAATCTTACTTGGCACCATTTTGAGATGGCCAGAAGGAGTCGGCGAGAATCACTAATGATTCTCGTCGATTCGGCGAGAATCACTAGTGATTCTCGCCGAATCGGCGAGAATCACTTGGTGATTCTCGTCGAATTTGCCTTGGAAGATTTTTCGTCTTCCACCCCAGGAGTTGCTCCTTGATCCTCTGTGCTCCTTGTCTTCTCTTGCATATGAGCGGCCCTGTACTTGAAAGTAAGTGCACTCCAATAGAGAGAGTACACATAGGCCAACACACTGATCTGCTCAATGAGGGATTACGTCGTGCAGACCCGTGTATATTGACCTACTGCACCCTGACATTGGTGTGCACTTAGCGTGGAGGAACTGCAAGTACAACTTAAAATGTTTCATCAAATACATTGTGAATTCATCTTAGCTTGACAGGGGGCTTCCTCAAATCTAGGTAATCGTGGATACAATACCCAACAGCTCTCCTCTCTCTCTATACTTTAGAAAGATAACCTCTCAAGTGAAATGAGGGTTTTAAGGGTCCAATCCCGTGTATATCCAAGCACTAACAGCCCCAAGCCGTCGGATCCCGAATTAAAGAAACGAACGGCCACGATCTAGATCAAAAATGCAGAATCTGGGCCGAACACGGCCTGTGACACGCCCGTGTCCTGGGCCGTGTCCCTCATTCGTCGTCAAAATCGACTCGTCTCGAAAAACACACGGGCATCAGACACACGCGTGTTTGACTTGACACGACCCTGTTCCACCTGACACGGCCGTGTGGTTAGCCGTGTGCCCCCATCGACACAGCCCCGAAAACAACCCGAGACTCACACGGGTCTTGGACACGCCCGTGTCCTATTTGACACGCCCGTGTCAAACCCAAACACGCCTGGGCTCGAGGCCGTGTTCACGGTCTCGACACTTCGTCGAGCGAAGTTCGTCGACCACACGACACGGCCTTGGACACGCCCGTGTCCTAGGCCGTGTGCCTCATCTCGACACATCGTCGAGCGAAAATGTCGACTCCCGCGCCGATCGTCGACACGGGCTCGAGACGCCCTGAGACACGCCCATGTCTCAGGCCGCGTTCGCTGCTCGACGATCGTCGACTCCAAATTCCGTCGACATCACGGCCAAATCGTCGACTCGAGCCTGACACGCCCTGGGACACGCCCATGTCCCAGGTCGTGTGCCCCCTGCCAAATACCAGATTTGGCCCAAAACGCCTCACGTCGCTCTTTTGAGTTTCGGGGCGTTACAACTCTCCCCCGCTTAAAAGAATTTCGTCCACGAAATTACGTAAAGAAAGATAAGTACAAAACCAAAATTTGTACCTGAGTGGAACAACTCTGGATACTCGTTAAGCATAGTCTGCTCTCGCTCCCAAGAGAGCTCCTCACGACCGCAATTGTCCCATCGGACCTTGACCATCCTGATCTCTTTATTGTGTAGCCGCTTGACTTCCGAGTCTTCAATCCGCACGGGCTTGACCTTTGTTGTCAACCCACTATCCATCGACACTTGATCAACCGCGATCACTTGCGAAGGCTCTTGCACCACCTTCCGTAGCGCCGATATATGGAATACATCATGTAGGCCACTAAGCTCCACAGATAGTTTCAAATGATAGTCTGCTTCGCCAACCCGCTCCAGAACCTCAAACGGCCCAAGGTACCTCAGGCTTAGCTTTTTCAATCGCTGCACCCGCGAGACACCCTTGAACGACTTGATCTTTAAGTACACCCAGTCACCCACAGTGAACTCTACGTTACTGTGCTTAGCATTATAGTACTTCGCCTGACGATCCTGAGCGATTAGCAAACTTTCCTGAATGGTACGAACCAAGGACGTAGCATATTCCACCTCTTGGTGCTTGTACAACTTTGACTCACCCGTTTCTAACCAAGACAATGACGTGCGACATTTTCTACCATATAGGGCCTCAAAGGGTGCCATTTGAATACTCGTCTGGTAGCTATTGTTGTACGCAAACTCCACCAAATAAAGATGGTCTTCCCATTGCTTTCCAAAGTCCAAGACACACATGCGGAGCATGTCTTATATAGTTCTATCGACCCTCTCGGTCTGCCCATCCGTTTGCGGATGGAAGGCTGTGCTGAATTTTAACTTTGTTCCCAACATTTGCTGCACTAGCCTCCAATCATTGGACTTGAACCGCCCATCTCGATCATTCACGATGCTGCAGGGCACACCGTGAAGCCGTACTATATTATCCACATATAACTTTGCCAACTTTTCCACCGGATCATCCTTCCTATGCGGAATGAAATGTGACACCTTCGTTAGCCGATCTACGACCACCCAGATGGCGTCGTTCCCCTTTTGCGACCTTGGCAAACCGTGCACAAAGTCCATAGAGATATCAAATTTCCACTCTGAAATAGGCAAGGACTTCAGAAATCCTCCCGGCTTTTGGCACTCTGCCTTCACCAACGCGCAAGTTTGGCAGTTTGCCACGTAGAGCGCCACATCCTTCTTCAAACCCGGCCACTAAAATAGCTTCTTTACATTGCTGTACATCTTCATGCTCCCCGGGTGAATCAATTACTTGGTATGATGTGCCTCGTACAACAATTCCACCCACAATTTTCCCACACTTGGGACGCACAGACGACCGTCTTTCCAAAGCAATCCGTCCTCCACAACGAATTGGGAATTTGACCCATCCAGAGCCTCTACCATGAACTGCTTCATATGGTCATCCAACTCCAAAGCCTGCCGAATCCGATCAGCTAGGTCATATTGGACTTCAGTCCAATTCAGTACTGCTTCAGCACTTGATTGCTTATCTACACAAACAATCTCCAACGCCTCCAACTCCCGAACCAACCGCTCATCATGCACCGATAGCGGATTGGCTTGAGTTGGGGCTCGGCGACTCAACGCGTCCACAATCGCATTGCCCTTACCAGGCACGTAGTGGATCTTGAATGTATAGTCCCTCAGGAACTCCATCCACCTACGCTGCCGCATATTCAGATCTTTCTGATCAATCAAATACTTCAGGCTCTTATGATCGGTGTATATATCAATCTTCACACCGTACAAATAATTCCTCCACAGCTTCAAGGCAAAAATCACGGCCGCTAACTCCAAGTCATGGTCCAGATAGTTCCTCTCGTGCACTTTCAGCTGTCTCGAACATAAGCTATCACACTTCCGGGTTGCAGTAGCACGCAACCCAAACCGCTGCCCGAAGCATTGCTATAAATCTCATAACCTTCGGTCCCACTCGGCGAACTCAGCACAGGCATCGTGGTCAACCGACATTTCAACTCCTCAAAAGCTCACGCGCACTCCAGCGTCCAAACGAACTTCTGCTCCTTCCTCATCAAAGTAGTGAGAGGTAACGCTATCCGCGAGAAGTTCTCTACGAAGTGCCTATAATAGCCGGCAAGCCCCAGAAAGCTCCGGACTTCTGCTACCGTAGAAAGCTCAGGCCGCTCCTGTATCGCAACAATCTTCGCCGGATCCACTGCAATACCTTACCCACTCATTATATGACCGAGGAACACCACTGAGGACAACCAAAATTCGCACTTCGAGAACTTAGCGTACAATTGATTCCTCCTTAGCGTCTCCAAAACCAAATGAAGATGCCTGAAGTGATATTCCTCACTCTGCGAGTACACAAAAATATCGTCGAAGAAGACGATCACAAAATGGTCCAAGTACTCCCTGAAGGTCATGTTCATCAAATCCATGAACACTGACGGCACATTAGTCAGCCCAAATGGCATGACCGTAAACTCGTAATGCCGGTATCTCGTACTGAATGTTGTCTTCGGGATTTCACTCTCCCTTATTTGCAGCTGATAGTACCCGGATTTGAGATCCAACTTCGAGTACACCGTCGACTCGACGAACTGATCAAAAAGATCATCGATCCGAGGGATCGGGTACTTATTCTTTTCTGTCAACTTGTTGAGCTCCCGATAATCAATACATAGCCTCAAGCTTCCGTCCTTCTTCTTAACAAAGAGGACCGGCGCGCTCCAAGGCGAAGAACTTGGGCGCACATACCCTTGCTCCAACAACTCTTGCAGTTGCACCTTCAGCTCTGCCATTTCCTTAGACGCTAGACGATATGTAGAGCGTGAAACAGGCTTTGCACCTGGTACGAGCTCTATCGTAAAATCTATCTCCCGCTGAGGCGGGGCTCCAGGAAGGTCTGCGGGGAACACATCAGGGTACTCAGCTACCACTAATATACTATCAAACATAGGCTTTGGCTTTGCAACCTCCACTAGTGTAAAGAACCGCTCTGCACCAGCACGAACCGCCTTCACCACCTGAAGAGCAGACATCAACGTCTTGCTCGACCATTTTAAGCCCGTAAAACTCATCCCATGACTTGCTCCCAACTTGACTTCCTTGCGACCTCAATCAATATAGGTTTGCTGCTCCGAGAGCCAGTCGATGCCAAATATAATGTCAAAATCCACCAACGGAAGTAACGACTCTTGCAGATCGAACTCCTGATTCCCAATACGAATCTTAACACCGCAGACTTTATCTGCACACATGGAACACCCATTGGGCAACAACACATCCAACTTGTCCTTCGCCATCGAAGAAGGTACTCCGATGCGTGATATAAATCCTTCGGACAAGAAGGAGTGTGAAGCTCCTATATCGAAGGTATTCCGATGCGTAACATGTGCATAGCAAATATTTTAAGAAATTAACTTGCTATAAATTTAAACCGTACCTGTCACCACATCCGCCTGTTTAATGGCCTCCTGTTGGCCAAGATTATACACCCTTGGTCGGGCCGGAGCATAATGGGACGCGGTTGACTCCACCGCCTTGCCCTTTTCTTCATAAGTTGCTCCCGGCTTCCTTTCGGACTTGGGACGTCCGCTCCGACACTCACGGGCATAATGCCATGGCTTCCCACTATTGTAACATGCGCCCGGGGTCCGACCTGTAGTCGCCCCAGAAGCACCATCAGAGGGGGCTGGACTCGAAGTCCTAGCTTTCTTGTTCCACTTCCGGAACACAGACTTTGAGGAGTTTGGCACTTTGAACTTTGACTTCTTATCACCAATGCTCTTCTTTGCTTGAACATTCTTCATGTCCTTCTCCAAGGACTGGGGCGTGTCGACTAAGGTCAAGAAACCCTGCGTCATCGGCCCCGAGAGTAGTAACCTCAACTCATCTCTCAACCCTTCATAGAATCGATTCGTCTTGCGCTGCTCATCCGCAATGGTGGAGCTAGCATATCGAATCAATCGAGTAAACTCGTGGAGATATTCATCCACGGTACTGTCTCCTTGAACCAACTTCAGGAACTCATTCTCCAACGCTATCCTCTGCGTCGAAGGGAGGTATCTAGCCAAGAATAGTCTCGAGAACTCCTCCATCAAGACATCTATAAGTTACCTACCTCTCAAAAGGTGCAGCTCCAAACCTTCCCACCACAATCTCGCTTCACCGTCCAGAAGGAACGTAACAATGGTGGTTGAAAGATTTGGTACCTAAACACCTAGAGGGGGGGGGGGGTGAATAGGTGACCTAAACCTTTTTAAAACTTACTTGGCAGCAAGACAGTTATCTCACAGATTTTTACAGTTAACAGCAACAACAGAATATAAACAGTTATTCCACAGCACAGCAGACACACAAATTTATAGTGGTTCCCCAATCTTTGGGTACATCCACTGTCCCCCTTCGCCTATCTAGCAGTGTACTAGATTCGGCCAATCTTCTCCACTATCTCAGAACCCAACAAGGTTCCTACACCTCAGGCCCAAAGCCTTACACTCAGCCACAAAGGCCTACACTCAGCCACCCAGGCCTACACTCAGCCAATTAAGGCCTACACTCAGAGTTCTTCAACTCCTACACTCAGGCAACCAAGCCCTACCCTCAGCCTTTATAATATAGGCTTACAATTCTCTCAGATCCAATGGATCCTACAAGTTAAAATAGAAATACAATAGCTAACTCTACAACTCAGAAAATAAGAGAGGAGTTGAGAGTTTCTTGAAGAGTTCTTGGAAGAACTCAGCTAGATCCAAACTGACTTAGCTTCCTTCAAAGCTTCTTGAGTTAGAACTGAATTAGTCTGAATCTTCTGCAGTTGATCCTTGACCTCTGCTTCTTGAGATCCAGATGATTCTGAATCCTTCTTCTCAGCCTTAGTTCCAAAGACTGAATTCTTGATTGGAGCTCTCTCTCTCCAACTTCTTAGATCTGCAGTTGGACTGACAGATCTTCTTGTGTTGATCCTCTGTGTATCACTTTTCTGATATAATCTGATCAACCACTTTAAATATTCTCACAAGTTGTAACTCTTGTTTCACAATAACAATCCACACACTTTTCTGTAAACTATGGGTGCCTATTTATAGGCTTCCTTCATGGTAACCGGCTGGTCCGGTTCATAACAGAAATCTGACTTCTCTGACAGTTGCTGTAGACCGGCTGGATCGGCAGCTGTCATGTCAACCAGTCACTTCTCTGACAGTTTCTCTAACTGTCGAGACTTTCTGTTCTTAAGTGTCGACACTTATAGACTAAGTGTCGACACATGTTGTGTAAGTGTCGACACAAGTCTACAAGGTGTCGACACAAATCCTTGTATGTCTCGACACAGATTCTTCTGCATGTGTCGTCACTGAAATTGAGTGTCGACACAAGTACTTGTTCTTCATTCTTTAACTGTATTCTTCTAAGTGTCGACACATGTTCTTTGTGTCGACACATCTTCATGTGTTGAAACTGTCAAGTGTCGACACTGCTTCTTGGTGTCGACACAAGTCTTCAATCTTGTTTCTTCAGCTGAGTGTCGACACATTCCCTTAGTGTCGACACTTGTACTTAGAATATTTTGTAAACTTTTCTGTTCTTTGCTAAGTGTCGACACAGCTCCTTGTGTCGACACTTTCTTCAAGTGTAGAGTCTTCAACTAAGTGTCGACACATTGTGCTGAGTGTCGACACTTTCTTCAAGTGTTGACTCTTCTGGTTGTGTGTCGACACATTGTGCTGAGTGTCGACACATTCTCTCAAGTGTTGACTCCTTTGAGTGTGTGTCGACACATTGTGCTGAGTGTCGACACATTCTTCATATGTTGACTCTGCTGATTGAGTGTCGACACATTGTGTTGAGTGTCGACACTTGTACTTAGACTCTGCAGATTTTTGCTGAGTGTCGACACAGCTCCAAGTGTCGACACTTTCTGGTGTAGACTCAGCTCTTCTAGGTGTCGACACTTCTGCTAAGTGTCGACACAGCTTTTCTGCATTCTTCTTCACTGAGTGTCGACACATCTCCAAGTGTCGACACTTTCTGTCTGGTGTCGACTCTTCATTCCAGGTGTCGACACAATGACTCGAAGTGTCGACACTGCTTGTCTGGGTGTCGACACAAGTTTTCTCAAGTGTCGACACTTTCCCTCTGGGTGTCGACACATGGACTTAGAAACTTTTAGCTTCAGTCCAGTGTATACCTAACCTGCACAAGTAACTCAAACAAACATCAAATACATTATGATGTATATCATTGAGTTAGGTGAGGCTTCTTCAAATCAGGTACATTTGACCAATGTACCCAACAATCTCCCCCTATTTGGAGAAGTCATAACCCTTAGTCAATGATATACATCACTCATAATTAAAAATTAGAGAATGATGTAAAGCAGGTATATATCAACAGGGTAAACTTAAACATGTAATAAAGCACACATGTATACTCATTCAGCATTACATAACAAACAAGAATTAGACACATTCTTCTGAACAATCATGAAATATATATTTATCAAAAACTGTTCAAACATTGTTTTTAATACATTGTCAATGATTTACAAAAATGTTTAGATGTAACAGATTACAACATTCTTCAGTCTAATCTTAGTCTAATTCTGATCAGGTTCTTTTATGACTATGCCTTTCCCAGCTTGTACTTTGGCCTTTACAGCAGCAGCAGCAGGCTCAGCATCAGCAGTCTTCTTCCCTTTGGAGTCCTTTTTCTTTTGCTCTTCAGCCTTGATTTTCTGCCTCTCAAAATAATGATAGGGCTTAGGAAAGTACATGCTAGGCTCCACAGCTGTAGGAGGTAGCTTTCCTAACTTAGCCTTCCTTCTATGCTGAACAATGGCTTCCTGCCTAATCTAATGCTTCCTCCATTCTGCTTCTGAGAACCATTTATTCCTTTCATGAGCATTGTCCTTGGCTGCTTTCCAGGCTGTGAGAATGATGTTCCTAGAAGTAGGGCTCCACTGTTCAAAATCTGGTTTTTGCTCAGCTAGTTCCCTGAACTTCTTCTTTGACAGCCTTGTCTCTTCCTCTTTGTCCATAGCCTCTTGCATAGCTGCTGTAATAGGTTGAACAACCTTTTCCAGAATAACATTTGGCTTTTCAGCAGTTGGGCTATACATTGTGCTTACTTCTGCATGAACCATGTCAAAATCTGGAGGTGGATAGATCACCTCAGCTACTGCCTGTTGCTCACCTCCAAGATATGCACTTTGAATACCTGATTCAGCTACATTATCATCATCACACAGGGGAGGATAGCCCAGTGTAGCTCTGATGGAGTTAGAAATCCATTTGGCATGGTCAGAGCTAGCTTTGACTAACACCCTCTCCCCCTTTATGACTTCTTGTTCTACATGATCTCTTACATCATCCTTTTGGAATCTGATCTGACTGTCCAAGTACCTGATTCCTTCCTTAAAATAAGGTCTAAGCTTAGTAAGCTGTTCAGAAATGACCTTCTGTGAGTCTTTAATGGCAGTCTTGACAGCAGCAATTTCTTCCTGAAATACTGTATCAAATTCAGCCTTGGCAGCAGCAGAGGAGGTTGAAGGTTCAGCAGACTTACTCTTCAGTTCAGTGACTATAGCATTATGTGAAGCTGTAAAATTATCATTCATCCTTAATTGATTTTCCAGTACATAGCCCTGATTCAATGCTATATCATCAACTTTTTCTTTTATCTGTTCTTGATGTTTAGCCAGGAATACCACTGCATTTCCACCCTTGTGGAAGCATTCATTCATTTCCTTCTTATTCAGGTTCATCTCAAACCTTATTGACTTGATGTCTTGAGCTAAGTCAAATTGTAAAGATTTTTGGCCCTCATCAATATACTTCTCTATGGCCCTCCGGTGCTCATCCAGCTTAACTTGCATTGCTACCATTAATCCACTGTAATCAGTGGATGGAGCTTGTTGGACTAGGGTGTGTTGAGCAACAGTTTGTAGAGCCTTCTTGTAGCTCTGACTCCTTCTTTTGAAAACAAAGAATTGCTTCTTCTTAGCTTGTTCAGTCTTATCATCCTCAGACTCTGAAGTACTGGCTATAGTCACCCTATCCTTAGGGCTTGATGATTTTTCAGCTTGCACATCTAGTGCCTTCTCAGTGTCTAGCCCTATAGGCTCATCCTGAACTTCCAAGTTCTCCCCCTCAACAGCAGCACCCTTCTCTTCAGTAGCAGCAACCTTATCCATGTCAAAATCCTCTTGATCTAAATTCAGAAAGAGATCTTCCATTGTGTATTCAGGAGGAGACTGTGCAGGAGAAGTACTGGGTTCATCAACTACTTTATCTGGAACTTTTTGCACAACAGCAGATGTGTCTTGGAGAACAACATCTGGTTCTTGATTTGCTTGCTGAGTTTGCTGATGGTCATCAGACAAATCAGAATCTATTATAGAAAAATCTAAAGTATTGAGGTCAGAAAGTACCTCTAGGATAATGAGTGTAGCTTGCTCACTCTCCAGTGTAGAGGGTTGTTCTACAGCTGGAGGCTCCCCCTGGATTTCAGCTGGCTCTTTAGGAGGAGGAGACTTCTCTGCAGCCACATATATTGGACTATCAGGAGTGAAAACAACATGTTCTTCACTACCTGAGCTGCTGGAGGACTCCTGAGTCACATCAGCTATCTTCCTCTTCTTCTTTGGAGGGGAATCCTTCTTAGAAACCTGCTTCTCTGGAGTAGGAACTTCCTTAGACAACACTCTTTCCCATCTTGAAAGTATCCTCATATCCATCCTTCTCATATGATTGATTTTAGTACCAGCAGCATTGCTCATGACCTCTGGTATTATACCAGCCAGGTAGAGACTTAGTATCCTGCCCAGATTGGGCTTCTTCAGACTCTCCTTAACTTTCTCAAACACAACCATTGACCAGTCTGTTTTGAGGTTGAAGATGATTCTGGTCATAACACTGAACATGGAGGCTGACACCCTGTCATGCCCTCCAGTCTTACTGAGTATTACTTTACCCACAATTTCTGACAGAAACTTTCCTTGGGTATTCATTCCTCTCCTGTTGAATACTGATCCTATCTTCAGCTTAGGATCTAGACCATATCAGGTAAGTGCTTCCCTGGTCTTTGATGTAGTCACTTCCTCTTCAGCTTGTACTTTAGGTAGCTGAAGTACCTTTCTCAGAGATTTGGGTGAAATTTTGACCTTGGTGCCATGCACTCGCGATTTGATCCTGTAACCTGAATCATCTACTGACCCTCTAGTAAGGAATTCAAGAACTTCCTTCTTCCATATTTTAGTTGGTTCTGAAACCAAGTACTCCAATCCAGAATCGGTGACTAGGGTTACCACCGATTTGATTTCTTGATCGCCATCGTCGAATGCGCCACGAACCAGTTCATAGCCTTCGTTAACGTTCTCTTCCAGCTTGGGAGCCATTAGGGTTTGGAGAATTAGTCTTGAGAAAAGAGAAATGTCGACACAAGAGTTTTGGTCTCGAAACTTTTGAAAGCGTGTCGACAAACAAAGACAGAACCCTATTTATACCATTCTGGTTTGAAGACGAACAGGCGGGATGGATAACTAAAGATGTGTCGACACTGGCAATAAGTGTCGACACTGACTTATAATGTCTCGACACTCATGTGTCGACACAAGTTTAGTCAACAGATTTTATGTGTCGACACTTGATTATGTGTCGACACCACACTACTCGACATGTGGTCGAGATGTTACTTAGAAAATTCTGAGTAAAACTTAAGTGTCGACACCTTATTGAATGTGTCGACACCAACTCGACATGTGTCGACACTAACATTCTGAAGTGTCGACACCAACTTCCTAGATGTGTCGACACCATTTTCCTGAAGTGTCGACACTTACTATTCTGTGTCGACATAGACTTGTCTATGTGTCGACACCTTTTTACTTAGCCAATTTTTAGTTCTGTAAACTTAGTCTAAGTTTATCATACCTAGTTCAATTTTGAACCTATTGAACTTAGCTTCTTCTAAGGGCTTAGTAAACATATCAGCTATCTGATTATCAGTTTTAACATACTCAAGTGCAATATCATTTCTTTCAACATGCTCCCTAAGAAAGTGATATTTAATATCAATATGTTTAGTTCTACTATGTGATACAGGATTGTTAGCTATTGAAATAGCACTTGTAGAATCACAGAAAAGTGGAGTTCTACTTACCTGAAATCCATAGTCTTCTAGCTGATGTTGAATCCACAGAAGTTGAGCACAACAACTTCCTGCAGCTACATATTCTGACTCAGCTGTGGAAATAGCCACACTGGTTTGCTTCTTACTACTCCATGAAATGAGTCTTCCACCTAGGAATTGACAGGATCCAGTAGTGCTCTTTCTATCTTCTTTGCATCCTGCAAAGTCTGCATCTGAATAGCCTGTTAGATCAAAATCTCCATTCCTAGGGTACCAGAGGCCTAGATAGGGAGTGCCCTTTAGATATCTCAAAATTCTTTTGACTGCAGTCATAGTGAGACTCTTTAGGGCAGGCTTGATACCTGGCACAAACACATGTAGCATACATAATGTCAGGCCTACTTGCAGTCAAGTATAGTAGGGAGCCAACTATCCCTCTATACAAGGTTTCATCTACAGGTTTCCCTGCATCATCCTTGCTTAGAGACATACTTGACCCCATAGGAGTCTTCATGGTACTGGAGAATCCATACCATATTTCCTTATGAGTTCTAGGGTGAACTTGGACTGACATATGGATAAACCACTTTCAGTCTGTTTAACTTGGAGACCCAAGAAAAACTTCAGCTCTCCCATACTACTCATCTCAAATTGACTTTGCATAAGCTTTGCAAACTTTTTGCAAAGGCTACTTTCAGTAGACCCAAATATAATGTCATCTACATATATTTGGACAAGTATTACTTTGCCTCTAGATTCCCTAAGGAATAGAGTCTTATCTATTTTCCCCCTTGAGAACTTGTTCTCAATGAGGAAACTAGATAGGGTTTCATACCAAGCTCTAGGTGCTTGTTTTAACCCATATAATGCTTTCCTAAGTCTATAGACATAATGAGGTAAAGTTGGATCAACAAAACCTGCAAGCTGCTCCACATAGACTTCTTCTTTCAAATTACCATTTAGGAATGCTGACTTCACATCCATTTGGTATACCTTGAATCCTTGATAGGTTGCATATGCCAAGAACATCCTTATGGCCTCCAGTCTGGCTACTGGGGCAAAGGTTTGATCAAAATCAATACCTTCTTCTTGCCTATATCCTTTTGCAACCAGTCTTGCTTTATTCTTAATGATGACTCCTTGTTCATCTAACTTATTCCTGTAGATCCACTTTGTTCCTATCACATTGTGATCTTTAGGTTTAGGAACCAAGTCCCAAACCTTGCACCTTTTGAACTGATTAAGTTCTTCCTACATTGCTTCAGTCCACTGTGGATCTTGTATAGCTTCTTCAAATTTCTTTGGTTCTATTTGAGACAGAAAACTTGAATATACTACAGCATTCTGATTTCTGCTCCTTGTCTGAACACCTTGTCTTGGATCTCCAATAATCAGCTCTACTGGATGATCTCTTAGATGCCTGTTGGCTGGAGGCATCCTTACTTCTGGTTGAACTTCTTCAGCATCTTCATCAAACTGAGTTCCTTGTACTTCTTCAGCTCCTTGTACATGTAGTTCTCCCCCTGGACATAAGCCATCTTCTTCTACTTGCTGTCTTGCAGCAGGTACATCTTCTATGGATTAGCTTGTCCATCTTCTTAGTAAGACCTGTGGGGCTGCATACATTGCTAGACAACTCATTGTTAATTAGTTGTGTCTCATCAAAAACTACATGCACAGACTCCTCTACAACTTGTGTAGTCAAGTTGTAGACTCTATAAGCCTTACTATTATTGCTGTACCCAACAAACACTCCCTCTTGGGACTTGGCAGCAAACTTAGTTAAGTAAGACTTTCCATTGTTAAGTATGAAGCATTTACAACCAAAGATTCTAAAATAGGATAGATTTGGTTTCCTGCCTTTCACTACTTCATAGGGGGTCTTGTTTAACCTTTTAGTGATGGTAGCCCTATTTATCACATGGCATGCAGTGTTAACTGCTTCAGCCCAGAAATATTCTGGCAGTGATGAATCACTTAATAGGGTTCTACCAGCCTCTATCAAGGTCCTATTTTTCCTTTCAGCAATGCCATTTTGCTGAGGTGTTCTAGGTGAAGAGAATTCTTGAAATATCCCATAGTCTTCACACAGCTTTGTCATGCTTTCAGACTGAAACTCAGTACCATGGTCACTTCTAATTTTGACCACTGTACAGTTCAATTCATTCTGAATTTGCTTAACAAAACTATAGAAGACACTAGGTGTTTCAGATTTCTGCTTTAAGAAGAACACCCAGGAAAACCTTGAGTAGTCATCAACAACTACAAAGGTATAGACCTTCCTACCTAAGCTGTGAACTGGCATTGGACCAAATAGATCCATATGCAAGAGGTATAAACACCTCACAGCATCTTTGTTGTCTAAGCTTCTAAAGGTGGATTTAGTCTGCTTGCCCTTTTGACAAGCTGAGCAAATGCCATCTTTGACACACTTAACTTGAGGACCATTCCTCACTAACTCTTTGCTAAAGAGTTTGCTAATAGTCTTGTAATTAAGATGGGCAAGCCTCTTGTGCCATTTGACACATTGAGAGACTGTCTCATCAGCTACAAGACAAACAGGAGAACCATTGTTCTCAATCATAATGTCTAAGCAGTAGACATTCCTCTTTCTATATCCTGTCAAAATGATCTCTTGATCACTTGACCTCTTGATATGACAACCATTTTTAACAAATGAGATGTCATACCCTACATCACTTAACTGACTTATACTAATGAGGTTGTGTTTCAACCCTTTAACATAAGCCACTTGAGTAATGGTAACAAGGTTTGAAGAGATGTTACCAAACCCTTTGATGATTCCTTTTTCAGAACCACCAAAGGTCACTTTAGGACCATTTTTGATTGGAATGTAGTCCTTCAGTAGTCCCCTTGTTCCAGTCATATGTCTGGAACATCCACTATCCAAGTACCATGTTGGGGTATGGCCACTTGGATTCACCTGCAAAACAAATTAATGAACCTTAGAACCCAAAGTAAACTTGGGTCCTTGGTGATTGTTAGTTTGCAACTTGACATGGCTACCTGCTGGCTTTCCACCAGGTAACTTGCTACTCAACTTGGCACTGGCATTGTGCCAACAATTCAAGGCAAAGTGGCCAACCTTGCCACAACAGCAGCATTCAAACTTGTTGTACCTTTGCTTAGGTACAGACTTGGCTGTCTTGACTACAGCAGGATTATTGAATGTTGGGGCTTTGCCCTTGGACTTGGACTGATCTTGAGCAGTCCTAGCTGGTTTAATAAAACCCAATCCAGCCTTTCCTTTATGATGAACAAATTCATCAATCAAGGGTAGCACTGATTTAGGTTTTGAAAACCTAGCAACTAGCTCTCTTTCCTTCTGAAGATTGATCTCCAGTCTCTTAATTTGATCATTTTTATAAGTGATAGTTCCCATCTGAATCACAGTAATGTGTTTCAGCCTGGCTACCTCATTGAGCTTTTGATCATACTGCTTTTCAAAATCTGTTGCAGCTGTCTTGAGATCAGCAATCTCCTTTGCCTGACTTTTGGCTAGGATCTTGCTTTTCTTATAGGCTTGCAACAGTACTTTATATTCATCTAAGAGCTGATGAATATCTCCCTCAGATTCAGAAACACTTCCATCACTTGATGAAGATGAATCTGACTCTGAACTAGAACTGAAATCTGAACTTTGAGTTGGACTTTGTACCTGACTAGGTCCTGGCTGCTCCAGAATTTTGGTACTTTCAGTCAATGCCATTAGTCCTTGGCACTGACACTCTTCTTGTTCATAGATTGATTCCATGATCTGCATAAACTCTTCTTCTTCTTCAGCAAATAGCCCTATGTAGGCTTCAGCATCTGTCTCAGTGTCTGAAGAAGAAATGTCTGAAAGAGTCTTCTCATTCTTTGCAACAAAGGACTTCTCCTTCTTTCCTTTGAAGTGAGTCTTCTTTTTGTCACTGGATTCTTTTCTTCTCTCAGGACAATCTGCAATAACATCACCCTGTCTATTGCAGCAGTAACACACTATCTTAGACCCAGTTGCCTTGCTAGTCTTTGTCTTTTTCTTGTCCTTCTTTGAAGGCTTCTTCTCCTAATACTAGACTTCTTTTCCTTTGGAAAATGAAGGTCTGGACCTCCACTGTTTCTTCTTTAGAAATTTCTGAAAATGTCTGGTGAATGCAGCAAAGTCTTCATCACTTTCACTGCTTGTAGACTTTGTGCTAACAGACTCATCAGATTCTGATTCAACTACCTCTGGAGGAGGAGTTGATGACCTAGTCCTGCCTTTTCTAGGTACTTCTGACTTGAAGGAAACAGTCCTTTCCCTGTGCTCAGTCCTTGTTGATTTTTCCTCTTCTTTTCTCACTGACAGCTGCATCTCATAAGACAGCAACTTGCCAAACAGTGTAGGAGGAGGAATTTCTCCCAACTTTGCCATTTCTCTGATGGCACAGATCTTGGTGTCCCAATCTTTGGTTAGGGACCTTAAGAACTTATCATTCAATTCATAGTTAGTGAACTCTCTTCCATAGGACATGAGTTCATTAACAATTCTATAGAACTTTTTGTAGCATTCAGTGATGCTATCTCCTCTTCCTTGCCTAAAGCTCTCATACTCTTGATTAAGCAAGGACTTCCTATCTTGCCTAACTTCTTCAGAACCTTCCATATAGACAATGAGGGTATCCCACATTTCTTTTGCTGTTTTACAGTGAATTAGGTTCTGAAAGGTTGCATCATCAATGACACTTACTATTATGTTTTGTGCCCTTTTGTCCATAGTGGCTAGGACAATTTCATCCTTGGTCATCTCAGAGAAATCCTTTGGTGTCCTCTGATTTGCATCCAATACTGAGATCTTCATGGGCACATATGGCCCCTCTTTGACTGTGATGTAGATTCTAGAGTCAGAGGCTTCCATGAACAGCCTTACCCTTTCTTTCCAGATTCCAAAAATCTCTTTTCTGCATATGGGCAGTTTCATTGAACCCAATTCCTTGTGATTCTCTGAAGACCCCATGTTTCTTGATTTTCTTGAAACTGTATTCTGACTTACACTGAATCTGCCAAACTGGATCTCCTCAGACAGTTAGTCCTTTTTGAGGAACCTCCCTCTGATACCACTTGAAAGATATTGTACCTAAACACCTAGAGGGGGGGGGGTGAATAGGTGACCTAAACCTTTTTAAAACTTACTTGTGGCAGCAAGACAGTTATCTCACAGATTTTTACAGTTAACAGAAACAACAGAATATAAACAGTTATTCCACAGCACAGCAGACACACAAATTTATAGTGGTTCCCCAATCTTTGGGTACATCCACTGTCCCCCTTCGCCTATCTAGCAGTGTACTAGATTCGGCCAATCTTCTCCACTATCTCAGAACCCAACAAGGTTCCTACACCTCAGGCCCAAAGCCTTACACTCAGCCACAAAGGCCTACACTCAGCCACCCAGGCCTACACTCAGCCAATTAAGGCCTACACTCAGAGTTCTTCAACTCCTACACTCAGGCAACCAAGCCCTACCATCAGCCTTTATAATATAGGCTTACAATTCTCTCAGATCCAATGGATCCTACAAGTTAAAATAGAAATACAATAGCTAACTCTACAACTCAGAAAATAAGAGAGGAGTTGAGAGTTTCTTGAAGAGTTCTTGGAAGAACTCAGCTAGATCCAAACTGACTTAGCTTCCTTCAAAGCTTCTTGAGTTAGAACTGAATTAGTCTGAATCTTCTGCAGTTGATCCTTGACCTCTGCTTCTTGAGATCCAGATGATTCTGAATCCTTCTTCTCAGCCTTAGTTCCAAAGACTGAATTCTTGATTGGAGCTCTCTCTCTCCAACTTCTTAGATCTGCAGTTGGACTGACAGATCTTCTTGTGTTGATCCTCTGTGTATCACTTTTCTGATATAATCTGATCAACCACTTTAAATATTCTCACAAGTTGTAACTCTTGTTTCACAATAACAATCCACACACTTTTCTGTAAACTATGGGTGCCTATTTATAGGCTTCCTTCATGGTAACCGGCTGGTCCGGTTCATAACAGAATTCTGACTTCTCTGACAGTTGCTGTAGACCGGCTGGATCGGCAGCTGTCATGTCAACCAGTCACTTCTTGAAATTCTCTAACTGTCAGATAGTGTCGAGACTTTCTGTTCTTAAGTGTCGACACTTATAGACTAAGTGTCGACACATGTTGTGTAAGTGTCGACACAAGTCTACAAGGTGTCGACACAAATCCTTGTATGTCTCGACACAGATTCTTCTGCATGTGTCGTCACTGAAATTGAGTGTCGACACAAGTACTTGTTCTTCATTCTTTAACTGTATTCTTCTAAGTGTCGACACATGTTCTTTGTGTCGACACATCTTCATGTGTTGAAACTGTCAAGTGTCGACACTGCTTCTTGGTGTCGACACAAGTCTTCAATCTTGTTTCTTCAGCTGAGTGTCGACACATTCCCTTAGTGTTGACACTTGTACTTAGAATATTTTGTAAACTTTTCTGTTCTTTGCTAAGTGTCGACACAGCTCCTTGTGTCGACACTTTCTTCAAGTGTAGAGTCTTCAACTAAGTGTCGACACATTGTGCTGAGTGTCGACACTTTCTTCAAGTGTTGACTCTTCTGGTTGTGTGTCGACACATTGTGCTGAGTGTCGACACATTCTCTCAAGTGTTGACTCCTTTGAGTGTGTGTCGACACATTGTGCTGAGTGTCGACACATTCTTCATATGTTGATTCTGCTGATTGAGTGTCGACACATTGTGTTGAGTGTCGACACTTGTACTTAGACTCTGCAGATTTTTGCTGAGTGTCGACACAGCTCCAAGTGTCGACACTTTCTGGTGTAGACTCAGCTCTTCTAGGTGT
Source organism: Platanthera guangdongensis (assembly GCA_039583875.1). Lineage (NCBI taxonomy): Eukaryota > Viridiplantae > Streptophyta > Magnoliopsida > Asparagales > Orchidaceae > Platanthera > Platanthera guangdongensis. The sequence goes on along the minus strand of CM077153.1, from coordinate 170,889,373 downwards.
CGACACTTCTGCTAAGTGTCGACACAGCTTTTCTGCATTCTTCTTCACTGAGTGTCGACACAGCTCCAAGTGTCGACACTTTCTGTCTGGTGTCGACTCTTCATTCCAGGTGTCGACACAATGACTCCAAGTGTCGACACTGCTTGTCTGGGTGTCGACACAAGCTTTCTCAAGTGTCGACACTTTCCCTCTGGGTGTCGACACATGGACTTAGAAACTTTTAGCTTCAGTCCAGTGTATACCTAACCTGCACAAGTAACTCAAACAAACATCAAATACATTATGATGTATATCATTGAGTTAGGTGAGGCTTCTTCAAATCAGGTACATTTGACCAATGTACCCAACAGTGGTCATTTGCCACTCCTCCGTCTTTGTTGCTGTCATGACTCTCTTCACCCTGGAGAGCCAGTCTTTAGCTTGAGATGGGGTTCCCAACCCCGAGAATACCGGAGGATTAAAGCTCATGACATGTTTGAGCTGTCTCTCGGTTGCCCTCCTTGGCACCAACGGCTCCACTACTACTTGTTCCACTCTCCTCGGCACAACCTCTGGAAGAGGCATCTCCTCCATCACAGGAGCGGACTGCTGCATTTGCCTTGCAGGCTGCACATTAATCATGTCCAACACTGCTTCGGTCACCAAACGTATGGTCTCAGCCGATGGAGGTGTTGCAGGAGCTTTATTAGGTGCACTGCTAGCCTCAGAAACTCGACGTTCCGACAGCCCAGCACCACTTCTGGTCACCTATAGTGGTACAAAATGCCGTTAAGCGACCAAATAAAATTGCAAACAGCAATTATAGGAACATGCAGGTTCCCCAAACACGTGTATTTTCATTCCTAAGTGAACAATCATGGGTTCTTTTGTTGTTATAACGATGACGCACATACATGTGCTCACCACCCCTTAAAACGAATTCGTCCACGAATTCATCTTAAGCCCGACCAAAACCAGTAGTCTGATACCAAATTGTAACACCCCCTATCCATCGCATAGCATATAACAGTAGGTTTGGCCGGGGCCCGATGCCATATACCACAGACAGATCGGGTGGTTACTCAATGGAAACCATCCAACCAATCATAACGTCCTACACAGAGCATTCTAGCGGAAGCAGTTTTATAAGTTGCAATTAAAAGAACCCAGCACCAAGCATGAATGTCCACTAAAGAACAAATAGGAATGTAGTACATACACAAGTACTGGCCTTAAGGCCTTACAAATGGTTTACTCTTAATACATGTTTTCCATACCACGGCACGCAGGCCGGTCATACATGAACAAAAGTAAGTAAACACTTCAATAGGCCTTCAAGGGCCGGCTTCGCAATTTGGGCTTTAGCCCGCTATTGACTGCTTGGTCCAGCAACACCTGCAAGAACAAACCACCGCACGGTGGCAAACAAAAGCAACGGTCAGCAATTCTGACCAAATTATAACGATCCCGCCCCCAACTCGGGACGGCGATGCTCCTTCCCTGCATTTTATTAGCACAACCAAGCAGTATAAAAATACATTGCATCACAAGCATTGACACGCATGGCCACACGCCCCGTGCTCTCAGGGAACATTCTCGGTGATCGTGGTCTAAGCCCGCCGACTCACCACCATCCCAGGACGGTAATCTCTCATGAGCAGTTTGGTATTTTAGGCAGAAGTTACGACACTTTAAAATCATAAAAAGCCTATGTCACGACACTTTAAAATCATCAACAGCAAAGACCCGACCTCTATGCCCTCGGCATAAAGCAGGAACGGTTCCACTCAACCCGTTGCTCACTTGCCATGAAACTTTAAAATCATCGGCACGAGTTAAGTTTCCCTGAAGCCCTTGAATCGAACACACAATATCACATAACCCAGTTATGTATAAGTTGGCTCCCAGGCCCACAAGTTTGGTAGAACCACGCATCTGCCCAATTTTCCGGGTGCACCTTTGGGTTAATCCCCAAGGATCCCTGTTGCAATCTACCACGTAGAAAATCCGAAAAACAAACAATCGCACGGAGTCTAATCCGGCATTTATGCAATGCAACATAACCGATCCAGACTAACATGTCCGAATAGGCTTCACACATCATGCCTATGTCCGTTCTCGCTTACGGACTCTACACAATGGGGACTTCACATATCTACCCGAAGGAACGCCTTCAACTCACCGCAAAGTTGCGAGAGCGGGCTTCCTATACAAAGAAGGAGAGCTTCACATGCTCAAGTAGAGAGTCGTTACCCTAGCGTTCTTCCTTGGCGCCATGGAAATGTAAGCGGATGAAAAGCACCGCACACTCTTTGCTTCTGTAGATCCAAAGTCGGTTCACGATTTGGAGCTCCAAAGCTCCTCCAAAGGCCGGATCTAAGCTTCTTCTTCCTCCTTTGCTCTCCTCTCTCTCTATACTTTAGAAAGATAACCTCTCAAGTGAAATGAGGGTTACAAGGGTCCAATCCCATGTATATCCAAGCACTAACAACCCCCAGCCGTCGGATCCCGAATTAAAGAAACAAACGACCACGATCCAGTTCAAAAATGCAGAATCTGGGCCGAACGCGGCCTGTGCCACGCCCGTGTCCAGGGCCGTGTCTCTCCTTTGCCGTCAAAATCGACTCATCTCGAACAACACACGGGCATCCGACACGCCCGTGTTTGACATGACACGCCCGTGTTCCAACTGACACGGCTGTGTGGTTGGCCGTGTGCCCCCATCGACACAGCCCCGAAAATAACCCGAGACTCACACGGGTCTTGGACCCGCTCGTGTCCTATTTGACACGCCCATGTTAAACCCGAACACGCCTGGCCACCAGGCCGTGTTCACGGTCTCGACACTTCGTCAAGCGAAGATCGTCGACCACACGACACGTCCTTGGACACGCCCGTGTCCTAGGCCGTGTGCCTCGTCTCGATACATCGTCGAGTGAAAATGTCGACTCCCGGGTCGATCGTTGACACGGGCTCGACACGCCCTGAGACACGCCCGTGTATCAGGCTGTGTTCGCTGCTCGACGATCGTCAACTCCAAATTTCGTCGACATCGCGGCCATTGTCGACTCGAGCCTGACACGCCATGGGACACGCCCATGTCCCAGGCCGTGTGCCCCCTGCCAAATACCAGATTTGGCCCAAAACGCCACCCATCGCTCTTTTGAGTTTTGGGGCGTTACACATGATGGGTGCCATTAGCCATCATGAGTGGTTTAATATTGTATGGTGGAGATTGAGTGATGTAGCCTATATATAGGCCTTTTCATGAAAGATTGAGTAGAGAATGAAAAAAATTGAAAACCAAGGATTCAAAATTTGAATTTCCCCCCTCCTCACTCTTCCCATCTTGGAAAATTCGTTTCCTCCTCCTCTCCAAAATTTTGGCCGCCCCCTTTCTTTCCCCCTCTCTACCTCCTCCTTTCAAATATTCGACCAAAGCCTTCAATACCTCTCCCAAAACCGGCACCTTCATCAACGACACCAAGGATGGCTATCCTCCTCAATACAAACCCGACCACCACCTTCCCCTCACCAAAAAAAATGATCAACCCCTTTCTTAAAGAAATTCGGCCAAGGCCAAAGGCTTGTTGTTGTGGATTCTTAAACCCCGGCGTGAAGCTACGAAGGAGGACAAGTTCCACTTTATCCGGCGTGACTGCGGTGGAGCCGTTGAAGGTCGAACCAAGTAGAGAGTAATCAGAATCATCCATTCGGGCTGGGTAACAAATATATCTTCTACTCGGTGATTTTCTCTCTTGATAGATCTTGTGGAATATGCGTGTTGCGTGGCTTGTGAAACGCTTGAATTTTCGTGGTTAATTTCTTCATAGATCTTGTTGGTGTTTTCTTTTTTCGTTTAAGTTCGTGAGGCGTGGCGGCCCTCGTTCTATTTTGTTGGGAGAGAACCACCCTTGTCCGAATCTTTTATTTTTGGTGGATTCTCTTTTGGTACAACAACGCTCGACCGAACCGTATGGGTTGCTTTTGCTTGAGAGGACCTTGGCATATCACTTTGGTATTATCTTGAAGGGCTTTGCGAACTCTCCGTAATCTCTGAATATTGAAATCACAAATTGTGTTGTTGCTGTGTTTAAGACTTGAGCATGGCGTGAGAGTTATCGGAGAGCGTTGCATTAGTTACGTCGATCACCATAACGCCCAAAAGGACTAGCCTGCATCAAAATATATACATGCGTGTAAAATGCTATTCCTGCAGGGAAGAATACTGCTGCCCCGAAAAAGGGGTAGTGTCGTTATAATTTGGTCAGCTGAATGCTGACCGTTGCCTCTATTTTCCACCGTTGGGTGGAATGTTCCTATGCAGGTGCTGGAGAGCCGAGCGGGACGCATAAGGGCTGAAGTCCCTGCTGCATTTGCTGCTATCGTTGCTAGCCCTCGAAGGCTAAAAGAAATGGAAATGTTATGTTTTCTTTTGATGTGGCCGGCCTGCGTGCCAATGTTTGAGGTCATTGTTTTGAAAGCTCTGTAAGGCCATAAGGCCAACTACTTGTATGTGTAAGACATTCCTATCATGTATAAAATGTGGAGGTTTTATGTGTTGGACATTCAGGTGTGAAGTTCAAGTGTTAGTGTTAGGCTTTCGTTAGAATGCAATGTGTTAGGGTACGCTGTGCTACTCTAGTATCACTCTGTAACTTCACCGCCTATTTTGTGGTATATGCTGTAGGGCCCCGGCCGGACCTTCTAGTATATCCTATGTGAACAGATGGGGTTGTTACATTTTTTGTATCAGCTGTCTCGGTCTTCCCTCTCGAAGTCATGGTCGACTTCTTTTGTGGAGTGGCGAGCACGTGTTTGTGCAAACTAAGTTAACACAAATGAACTCCTGAATGTCCATTGTAGGAATGCAAATACATGTGTTTGGGGAACCTGTATGTTCCTAGTATTGCTTTTGGCAATATGTTTGTTGCTTACTTGTCTTATTGTACGACTGTAGGCGACGAGTGTGACTGCGTGGCAGCAGGAACCCCAACACTCGATGGGAAGCATGACATCAACTGTGGTACCAACATATCCTCCATCGATAGAGACAGCTCGACTGATTGCTGTTGTGGTTTTTGCAAGGCTCAAGGCTTACCATGAGGGACAGGTTCAACCCTCTAATCCGATCATGCGTCCCATGCTGGTGAGTGAAATTGAGCAGAAAGCAAGGGGAAGCACATCAGCTTCGTCGGTGAATGTGTGTTTGAGCCAAGGAGAGGACACTGTTGAGGACTATTTTCATGCATTTGTAGCAATGAGACAACAACCCGAGTTTGTGTTTGAAACCGAGGGGATGAAGATCAATCAGTTTTACGACGAGCTATGTCAGGAACTCCATTTCTTGTTGATGGGTCCTAAGATATTGGGATTCCAACCACTAGTGGAGTCAGTTAGGCTATTGGAGATGGACTTGACCAGAGCCCAGCAAATGCCTGCGACCAGGAAAGTGAGAACTCCAAAGGTTGGAAAGTCTATTCACCGCAAGAGGCAGAGACTCGAGACTCGTGCTTGTTATGCTTGTGGCCAGGTAGGACACATTGCTCGTGACTGTTGGGATTGTGTTCAGCAGCCAAAGAAGCAATACAAGTGTTATTCGTGTGGTAAAGCATGACATAAAGCCCGAGATTGCCGCGTTGGCTCTTAGCGGGCAATAAAGGAGAAGGAAATGTCGACATGATGATGTACATAAATAATTGCGCTCCTCATGTATGATGGACTATGCATGTGTTATATGTACAGTAAGACGTTTTGCATGGCTGTTCTAAGATGACGTTTATGCTATATGAGTACAATACATGTATGTGTGGGATCAACGTGTTTGCACGTTGCTCCTTTATTACATAATAGTTGATGCTTTATGACATGGGGACAATTTTGCCCAACCTTATCAGGAGTGGTCGATGTCTGGTTGAGCAGAAGATAGGAGCGTCTTATGTGGAGACGGGAAAAGCAGTGGTGGAGTCCTCTGCGTCCCAGGAACAATCCTAAGTGTTACAAGTGCGAGAGAACCGTATTGATTGCTTGTGTGTGTTGTGTGCACCACGGGCTTTGCGATGATTCAGAACACACTGACGCAAGCACTGTTCGTTACGGTTGCTTCGTATATCTTTCTGTCTAAAGATTTCCAGCGCAACTTGGGTAGACAGAGAGCGTCATGGTGGTGTTGCCGAATGTTGTATGGTGCTTGTTGTTAAGGCTTGCTATGAGGCGGTGCAATTAGGAAGTCGGGATGTGTAGATGTGTTTCCCAAGGATCTTCCTGGGCTACCACCCTAGTGAGAGATTGACTTCTCGATCAAGTTGGTACTAGGTGCGAAACCTGTGCCCCGCTTGCCATATTGCATCGCACTGAAGAAGATGTTGGAGTGGAAAGTCCAAGTGCAAGAGTTGCTCGAACTTGGAGCGTGCCTGTTCTCAAGAAGAAAGACGGTGGTTTGCAGTTATGTGTTGATGACCGCGAACTGAATAAGCTGACCGAGAAAAATAAATATCCGATTCCACAGATTGATGAGTTATTCGATCAGCTGGTGGGATCGACCGTCTATTACAAGTTGGACTTGAAATATGGTTATTACCAGTTGCGAATCCGGGAAGGTGACATTCCCAAAACCGCATTTGGAACATGTTACAGGCACTACGAGTTCACGGTGATGCCATTTGGGCTGTGCAATGTGCCCTCGGTGTTCATGGACTTGATGCACCGAACATTCCGAGAGTACCTGGACCTATTCATGATAGTATTCATTGATGATATTTTGGTCTACTCTCGATCTGAATCTGATCATGAGAAGCACTTGCGGTTGGTGTTGAATACGTTGAGGCAGAATAAGCTCTATGCCAAGTTTTCAAAGCGCAAGTTTTGGTTATCGTCGGTGGCTTTTCTGGGCCATGTGGTGAGTGAAGCGGGCATAGCAGGGGATCCATCAAAGATAAAGGCCATACAGGAATGACCGGTGTTGGCTTCAGTGGCCGAAGTCAGGAGCTTCTTTGAACTGGCAGGCTACTCTGGAAGATTTGTTGCAAACTTCTCGTGGATTGCTTTGTCGCTCACCACACTGATGAGAAAAGTTCAGAATTTCGTTTGGACACCAGCGTGCGCACGAGCTTGTGAAGAGCTGAAAGTTCGGTTGACCACGTCACTTGTGTTGTCTTCGTCATGTGGCACCAATGGATTTGTGATATATAGTGATACCTCAGGGAGCGGCTTGGGCTGCGTGCTTCTGCAAAATGGAAAGGTGATTGCTTATGGCTCACGCCAACTGAAGGTGCACGAGCGAAACTATCCCATCCATGATTTAGAATTGGCGGTGGCGATCTTTGCACTAAAGCTGTGGTGACACTATATTTATGGAGTGAGTCGGAGAGCTATACAGATCGCAAGAGCCTAAAGTACCTGCTGGAGAAGAAGGACCTGAGTATGAAACAACGAAGGTGTTGGAGTTCCTAGGGGACAACACCTTTGAGATTCACAATACTCTCGAGAAGGGAAACGTAGTCACGGATGCTTTGCGTCGGAGAGCTCCGACAACAGCGGGTTGGCTACAAAGGCAGGATGAACGTCTCATCCAGGAGTTTGAAGCGTTCGCAATTTGTTGTGTTGACAATAATTCCACCGCCAATGCATGTCTGAACTGGACGGAGGTGCAATGTGACCTTGCGGACCAGATTCAACGAGCAACGGGGCTGGATGAATATCTCCTATGGGCCAGAGGGCAAGTTCTCTTGAGATGACGGTCTTTTGCGGAAAGATGGTTGTTTGTGTGTCCCAAATTTGGGTAAATACTCAATTCACCCTAGGAGCACGAAGATGTTCAGAGATAAGAAAAAGCTGTTTTGGTGGCCAGGGCTAAAGAAAAATGTTACTCATTATGTGGCCAAATGCCAAACCTGTGCTATGGTGAAGGTGGAATGCCAGAAGCCGGGCGGAGATTTGAAGTCATTGCCGATTCTAGAGTGGAAGTTTGACGATATATCCATGGATTTCATGCACGGATTGTCGAGATCTCAGCAAGGAAATGACTCAATCTAGGTGATTGTCGACCGGCTAACGAAAGTGGCACATTTCCTCCAAAACAGGCGGGTTGATTCGGTAGAAAGTTTGGCAAAGTTTTATGTTGACTTGATTGTGCGGCGACACGGTGTTCCTCGGAGCATCGTAAGTGATCAAGATGGGCGGTTCACGTCAAATGACCGGAGGCTAGTTCACCAGCTGTTAGGCACGAAGTTGACATTCAGTATGACCTTTCATCCCCAGAAGGATGGCCAAACTGAAAGAACCAACAAAATAATGGAAGATATGCTCCGAATGGGTGATCTGGACTTTGGCAAGAGATTGGAAGACCATCTCTATTTGGTGGAGTTTGCCTACAACAACATCTACCAAGCGAGCATTGGTATGGCACCGTTTGAAGCTCTATATGGTCGGACGTGTCGTACTCCTTTAGCTTGGTTAGAAGCAGGAGAAACCAGGGCTTATAGACGTAATGAAGTCGATGAAGCCAACTCGATAATACGCACTATTCAGAAACGACTATTGATCGCTCAAGATCGACAAGAGAAATAATACAATGCCAAGCACCGGAACGTGGAGTTCGCGGTAGGCGATTGTGTATACTTAAATATCAAACCCTTCAAAGGCGTATCCAGTATTTGACGTCTGACAAAGTTAAGTCCAAGATACCTTGGTCCATTTGAAGTGGTCGAGCGAGTTGGAGAATCCGCATATCAGCTAGCTCTTTCGGCAGACTTGAGTGGATTGCATGATGTGTTTCACATCTCGGTGCTTTGGAAAGTCGTGAAGGATCCAGCTCAGGTGATCAAGTCTAATTGTATGCCTGTGGAGTATGGGCTAACGATGGAGGTTAGGCCCATTCAGATCGAGGATGGTTAACATCCGGTGGGACAATTGCACCGTGAAGAACTCACATGGGAATGAGAGAAAACCATGCGAGCTGAATTTCTCGAGCTCTTTGTGTAACTGTAAGGCAATGTGTGTTACGTTTTATTCCATACTTGTGGAATAAAATCCTTCTGGTTGAGTTCCTTACTTTGTGCAAATTTCGGGGACAAAATTTTTTTTAAGGAGGGGAGAGTTGTAACACCCAAAATCCCAGGATGTGAAAAAGTTTGGTGAAACAGCCTGCGACACGGGCGTGTCCCAGGGCGTGTACTTCCTGGGTGAACAACCAACGAGTGGTCGACAAAATTTGGTCGACGATCGTCGAGTGCTTAGGACACGGCCTGTGACACGGGCGTGTCACAGGGCATGTCAGCGTTGTCGACGAACTCAGCATGAGCTGGGGCGTGTCTGGTGCCTTTTAATTGCACACGGCCTGAGACACGGGCGTGTCACAGGCCGTTTGAGTGTTGGGTTGATTTCAATTTTCTGCAGCCTGGTGGGCACGGCCACAGACACGGGCATGTCTGAAGTCGTGTCGGGTGACACAGCCCGTGATACGGGCGTGTCATATGGGCATGTACTGGACTAGATAAGTCGGTTGAGCACCGTTTTGGGAACACGGCCCGTGACATGCCTTCACAGGCCGTGTCAGGCAAAAATTATAATTTTATTGTCAAATCATGGTCGTCCATTCCTTCAGCTGAGATCCAACGGCTGAGCTGCCTCCCTGCTTCCTTAAGGTCGTGGATGAGTAAGAAGAACTCATTTTCCTCTTGGCCTTCTCTTTCTAAAGTCCTAGAGAGAGAAAGAGAGAGGAATAAGGAGGAGGAGGAAGGGGGCTGGTCACTGGTGGTGCTGTGGTTTTCCGACGAGAGATCCGAGGGCAGCATTGCGGAGTAAACACTTTTGCGGTTCTTTCTAGCCAGCTAAGAGCTCATGGTACCGAAGTGGTCTTCAAGGGTAATGACCTTTCTTCCTAGCCATGTGAAGGCTTCCTTTTTTGGCATATGCATATGATTACCCCACCAGAGGGTGGTTTGTTGTGGGAGTCTTTGGTTGGATTCATGGAATCCTCAGTTGATTGGCAAATAGATCCGGAAATGAAGTACGAAATAGGCATGTTGTGTGAAGCCATCTGGACAAGTTGGTCTACACTGGTGATGTTGCATACGCACCAGAGAAGACTCCGTGATAAACGTGTAGTTTAGTATTCAACGTGTTGGACCTGTGAAGGAAGTAGCATGAAGTACTGGAGTGGTAGGTGAAAGTGCAACTAGATCTGATATACTCTAGAGGGGGGTGAATAGAGTATATGGTGTTTTAGTACTTTTAAAAACTTTTACAACAATTGTTGTAATAAGTGTGAGCAGGGAAGCAAATATAAATCTAATCACAGAACTAAGCTATGCAAAAACTAAGCACAGACAAATCAAGGCCAGAAACAAAAAATAAACAAGCAGAGCCAGAGGACACAAGGAAATATAGTGGTTCCCCAAACTTGGGTACATCCACTCTTCTACCACCCTAGGTAGGAATCCACTGCAGGATGAGTTGATCAGGTGTCCTGGGCACCAATGAGCTTTTGATAAGGTGCTCAAAAACCAAAGCAGATTTTTTGATCAGGTGTCTTGCCACCAATGAGCTTTTGACAAGGTGCTCAAAAACCAGATTCGAACTTTTGAAGGGAGTTTGAGAAACCCTTTACAGACTGGGGGTGAGAGAGTGATGGCAGTCTTCTCTTTCTCAAACAACTGAGAAGACTATGTGGATTGATGTCAAAGCTCCCCCTAAATCCTTGAAATCTTCAGGAAGAAAAGCTTTACTGAGGGTGATAGGTCTTCAAAGATAGAACTCCAGCAATAGATGGTTTCAACAATGGCTGAAATGTTGAGTGTCTGGAGTCTTGAGATGATGTTGTCCTTGAACACTTTGAGAGCTGAAGAGATCTGAAGATTTTTAAAATCTTGATCTCTTTGATGAGTGTTCTTCAGAATTCTTTTTGACAGAAGATTTTGAGAGAGTCTCTGTAATCTGTGTTGTGTGTTCTCTTCTTGTTAATCTATATTGATTCAAAAACATTCTGTCTTTTATTCTCTGTTCCAGAATAGAATATCATTCTCTGTCAAAGATAGCCGTTGGTCTGCATTGATTGCATCCTTAATTGCAAAAACTCTTCTGGAGGAAAGTCCACAGAATTATTCCTTGAAAGATCCCTTGAAACTTGGTCCAGAAATAAATGAAAACGGCTAGCAAATCTCTGAATTAATTGCATAATAACTCCTGTCTGATTTGAATTTGAATTCTGGAAGTTTAACTGAAATCATCGATCTGAGCTCAAAGATCGTCGATCTGAGCTCAGAGATAAAGATCCAGTGCAGAGTCAAAATCGTCGACCTGAGCTCACTGATCGTCGAATGGAGTTCGACGATATTGTGAAGTTGAGCTCAGTGATCGTCGAGTGGAGTTCGACGATATTATGAAGTTGAGCTCAGCGATCGTCGAATGGAGCTCGATGATCTGTTGAAGTTGAGCTAGACGATCGTCGACCTGAGTTCGACGAATCGTCGTGCTGAGCTCGACGATCAGACTTAGTCTCCCGACAGAAAAACTTGGTCTTCAGGGCAGCTTCCAAACCTAGACTACTAACCCTTAGACTCAATTCTAATTGACCTATTAAGCTATACAGAAGGTCAAACAAAGGTTCCTAGAGACATAGTGATCCTGACCCAAATTAGTAATAGGGTGTTCCAACAATCTCCCCCTATTTGGGTTAGGATAACTATTTACAGACTTTGAAAAATTTAAATAATAACATACAATCAGAAAAGCATAAAAACAACAGCTAGACATTGCAGAAACATCACAGATATATATATATATATGTATATGGCATCCAGATAGCAGTCAGAAAATCCAAAGATTGTCACCTTACAAAGTCACTTCTTCTCTTTGCCTTTAACCATCTTGATTTCTCTGTTAGGGTTTAGGGCTTCCTTGTTGGACCTGGTATCATCTGCTGTACCTAAATAGGTTTGCTTTGAAGACCTGGGAACTACAGCAGCAGGATGCAATTCCATATATCTGTCTGCATCAAAGAATTTTCTGGAGGCATATTTCTCTAGTTCCTTCTGTCCCTGCTCTGACATTGTAGAAATATTTGAAGAATCTAAGCCTTGCTCTCTGGCCTTCTTGATCTGATCTAGTTCAGCCAATTCTTTCATCCTGGCAGTCCAAGCAGCTGGGTTATTCTCAGGGTCCTCAAAGGGTACATGTGGCTCATACCTATTGGAAGGATTGTCTTAAGGAGGCCTGACAGTCATAGTCTCTTTTAGCTTATAGGGGAAAGGACCTGATGATGTATCAGATGAACCATGTCCTCCCCTGGAATAAGGGTGCTGCCTGGAATACCCTTTGGAATAAACCTGAATATCTCTCTGATTTCCCCTGTATCCTCCTCTCCTAGAATAAGAACCCCTAGATTGGCTTTCCCTTTGATAGGATCTGGCATGGGGTTGATAGGGAGCCTGGCTTCTAGCTGGGGCTTGACTTGCAGAGCTTCCACCTGCACCTGCATCAGGAGGAGGTGGTGGAGGAGGATGAGGGTGCTGGAACTGGGAGGAGCCCTTCTTATACTTTCTCTTCTTCTTCATGGCTTTCAGCTGGTTTTTGGAATACTGCATCCAATGTTCAGTAATTTGGCAGTTATGCAGAATATAATAAGGAATATCATTATTATCCTTGACTTTTGTAGGAGGAACCCTTTTCATTGCCTTGCTCCTTTCCTTCCTCTTCCTGACAATAGTGGCAGATGAATCATCAGAGTCTGTTTTGTATTCATCAGATTCAGAGCTCTGATCATCATATAAAGCATCTATTCTTTTCATCAAGTCTTTCTTCAGCTGAGCAGAGGCAGAAGAGACAGAAGCTGGAATAGCAGCAGCAGGGATAGCAGCAAAGACAGCAACAAATACAACAGTAGATTCAGCAGCAGATACAGGAGGAGAAGCAGAAACAACAACAGCAACAGCAGGAGTGATGGCAGCAGCAACTTCAGTAACATCAACAAAATCTGCAGCAGGCTCAAAATCAGTGGCCTCTGTCATCAGAAAATCCTTGGATATCTGCTCATCAGAGGCAGTTGGGATTTCAGCAGCAATAAGAATATTTTCAGCAGTAGCAAAAACAGTCCTTTCTTCAACAGCAGCAGTAGCAGCAATTACTGAGAGTACAAAAGACGATATAATGCTGGGGTCACAGCCAGAGAAAGGCACCAGTGCCTTGGATAGGTCTTCTGAGGGCTGGACAGCATTACTCTTAGGCAAACAACTAAAAAAGGCAGTATCAAAAGCTAAGAGCAAGGACTTTAGGTTTAGTGCCAGAACTGGAGTAGGAGGCACAGCAGCAAGAGCAGAGGTAGCAGAAACAGAAACATCAGCAGCAACAGCAGCAGTATCATCAACAGCAGGAGCAGAGACAGCAGCAGCAATAGCATGAAAGCTTGCTTCATATGGCATCTCCCCCTGCCTAGATACAGATACATCTATATCAAGGCACATTGCTGGAGGTGCTGCCTGAGGAAGGAGGGAGGAAAGCCTGGCAGAGAGAGCTGCCACTGACTGTTGTAGAGGAGCTAAGGAGGTCTCTAATAATAGAGAGAGCCTGGGGGCAATTAGCTCATACAACCTGTCAGCTAGGGCTGAGAGGTCGACTTGCTCAACCACAGGAGCAGAGGTAGATGGAATAGGGATAGCTGAGGATGCTGGAAGTGGAGGGCTGGAGAGTGGAGGGATGGATGGCTGAGGTGTGGGGATGGTGGATATGGAGGACAAGGGGATGGATATGGATGGAGTGAATGTTGGTTGGTCAATGATGTGGAGGAGGAGATCTTGAAATGATGTGGAGGAGGAGGGTAACTCAGGAGGAGTGGAGCGGGAATCATCCATGTAGGAGTCATCCAGAAGGGTGAAAGATGGTATGGATGGTGATGATGTGATATCTGGTGGAGGGTATGAAAATAATGGGTGGAAGTGGTCTGCTGGTGGAGGTAGAAATGGGTCTGGAGATGGAGTTGAGGTTGGAGATGGGCTGGATATGGTAATGGGGGATGAAGCTGGAATGGTGGATGGAAGAGGTAGGGTTGGAATTGGAGGAGGAGAAGAGGCAGCAACAGCAGCAGCCAGGTCTTCTACAGGAGCAGAGACCTGTGGGAGAGTGACTCTGTGAGTCCTGGTGCCTGAAGGAGCACTAGAGGAGGGCCTGCTGGGCTTGCTTATTTGCCTGTCCCACTTGCCAAAGAGGGCACAGGTAAGTCTCTTGGAGGCATTAATGTGAACTCCAGAGGAGACCAGCAAGGCAGGGCACCTTGTCTGTAGGAAGACTCCAAGAATCCTTCCAAAATTAACAAAGCTTTTGTTGATTTTCTTCTTGATTAGGTCAAAGAAGACCTCTCCCCAGTTCAAACTTTTCTTATCTACCAGAGCTCCCATGAGACAGAGCTGATGTCTGGAGATAGTATCATGAGCTGAGTGCTTTGCCAGCAGCACTTTTCCTACTACATCTGCCAGGAATCTGTATTCAACAGATAGATTCCTCTTGAATAGCTTGCTAGGGTTTCCCTCTGGATGACCCATCCTGGCAAGCATGGCAGAAAACTCCTCCCCAGATAACTCAGCAGTTTCTTCTCCATTTCTCAATCCAAAAACCTCTGTTAAAACTGTGGGGGTCAAGGGTACCTGGTTTCCAGCAATGGAGCCAACTATAGTAGAGTTGTCCAGATTATGAGCAGTGTAAACCCATTCCTTGATTTCATCTGAGGCCAGCTTTATCCTGGTGGTCATGAGGGAAGACAAGTTCTGATCCTTGAATAAACTCAGAATGTCTTGGAATATTTGATCAGTAGTATTGAACGATTCCAGATCAATGTCGAATCCAGGATCGAACTTCATGGCGGCTAGAACTGCAACTGACACAACCATTGTACTTGTAAAAATTCAACAAACAAAACGACCAAGCGTAGAACTATTTGGAGGGAAGAAAATTCTTGCAGAGAAATTAAAAGCGCAAGAGAGAACGACGGCGAAAAATGAGTTTTATATTAGGGTTCGACGCAGAATTGGAAAGATCGTTGAGCTCAGTTCGACGATCGAGGCTTCTAAAGGAATCTGAAGAGACTTCAACATCGTCGATCTCCGTTCGACGATCGTGCAGAGAACAAGATCGTCGAGCGCCGTTCGACGATCGTTGACCGGAAGAGATAGTTCATACTATCTGAGAGGCGCTGAACTCAGTTCGACGATTCTGGAAATCGTTGACCTCCGTTCGACGATCTATGGGGAAATCGTCGAGCGTAGTTCAGAGATCAGAAAATTCTAGACACTAAGAAAAATTAGAATTTTTGCCCAGTCTTGGTCAATTTTTAGCTTTCAAAATCTTGGATATTATTTAAGGCTTCCTCCATCTAACATTCCTAACTAATTTAGGAAGAAAGTGTGTTTCTTTTCATCCAAAGGCTTGGTGAAAATATCTCCCCTTTGTAAATCAGTTGGGATATATTGCAATTCAATTTTATTCTTTTTAACATTGTCCCTTAAGAAGTGATGCCTAATCTCTATGTGTTTTGTCCTACTATGGAGGACTGGATTTTGAGCTATGGAAATAGCACTTGTATTATCACAAAAGATTTTTGACTTCTCTAAGTTGTATCCATAGTCTAGGAGTTGGTTTTGGATCCACAAAATTTGTGAACAACAACTGCCTGCAGCCATATATTCAGCTTCAGCAGTTGAAGTTGACACAGATGTTTGTTTCTTACAAAACCAAGAGACAAGTCTGTCACCAAGGAACTGACAAGTTCCACTAGTGCTTTTCCTGTCAATTCTGCATCCAGCATAATCAGCATCTGAGAATCCAGTTAAATCAAATGCTGAATCTTTTGGATACCAGAGACCTAGATTTGGACAACTTTTAACATACCTGAGAATCCTCTTTACTAATGTTAGGTGTGACTCTCTAGGGCTTACTTGGAACCTAGCACATATACATATAGCAAACATTATATCTGGTCTACTAGCTGTAAGATACAGTAAAGAGCCAATCATTGCTCTATATGTTGTCTGATCAACAGGTTTCCCATGTTCATCAGCATCCAATACAACATTGGTAGACATGGGTGTTTTCATACAAGATGCCTCAGACATACCAAATTTCTTAACCAGCTCATTAGCATATTTGGTTTGAGAAATAAAGATGCCTTTAGCATGTTGTTTGACTTGCAATCCTAGGAAGAAGGATAGCTCACCCATGCTACTCATCTCAAATTTAGAATGCATCAGGTTAGAAAACCTTCTGCACAATTTTGAGTCAGTAGAACCAAAAATGATATCGTCTACATAAATTTGTACTAGTAGGGTATGGGACTTATGGGTTCTAATAAAAAGAGTTTGGTCTACTCTACCCCTTATAAAACCATTTTACAAGAGAAAGCATGCTAGGGTCTCATACCATGCTCTAGGAGCTTGCTTGAGACTATATAATGCTTTATTTAATCTAAAAATATAATCAGGATAAGTTGGAGAGATAAAACCTGGAGGTTGTCTGACATAAACTTCCTCTTTGATGTCTCCATTTAAGAAAGCACTCTTGACATCCATCTGATAGACCTTGAAGCCTTTGTGAGCTGCATAAGCTAAAAATATCCTGATGGCTTCTAATCTTGCAACAGGTGCAAAGGTCTAGTCGTAGTCAATTCCTTCTTCTTGAGAATATCCCTGGGCAACTAGCCTTGCCTTGTTCCTTATAATTACTCCTTGATCATTCAGTTTATTTCTGAATACCCATTTTGTTCCAACAATGGAATGATCCTTAGGCTTTGGCACTAGTTCCCATACTTTGTTCCTCTCAAATTGATGCAACTCCTCTTGCATTGCAATGATCCAGTGTGGATCTTGCTCTGCATCTTGAATGGATTGAGGTTCAATTTGAGAAAGGAAACAGGTGTGCAATAGGTTTTGGTTGACCTGATTTCTCGTTTGCACACCAGCTGAGAGTTCTCCAATTATTTGGGAAATTGGATGGTCTCATGATGTTACTAAATCAACAGGGGGTGTTGATTGTTCACCAACCTGTGTTGTTGTTTCCTCTTGTGGTACAACAACTGGCTCTTCAAGTTGAGCTTCAATGTGTTGAGCATTCCCTTCATCTTCACTGCTTTCATCCTCTTGAGCAACCTGTAGCTTATTCATATCTTCAACTAGAGAGTGTTCTTGCAAAGGTTCTATGGTAGAAGAAATCTTCTCCTTGAAAGACATGTTAGTTTCATCAAATGAAATATGAACAGATTCCTCAATTTTCAAAGATGATTTATTATAGACCCTATAGGCCTTGCTGATCATGGAGTATCCCAGAAACACTCCTTCATCAGCTTTGGCTTGAAATTTTGCTAAGTATTTCTTGTCATTATTGTGAATATAGCAAATACAACCAAAAATTCTAAAATAGTCAACTTTAGGTTTCTTCCCTTTGAGTAATTCATAGGGAGTCTTTCCCTTCAGTTTATGTATCAGACTTCTGTTCAGCACATAGTTGGAGGTGTTCACTGCCTCTACCCAAAAGGATAGAGGTAGATGAGCATCTGACAACAATGTAGTGGCAGATTCAATAAGGGTTCTATTTTTCCTTTCAGCTACCCCATTTTGTTGAGGAGTTCTAGGAGCTGAGAAAGTATGCCTGATCCCTTCACTCTGACAGAACTCTTGCATAAGAAGAGAATCAAACTCTGTCCCATGATCACTTCTGATCAGGGCAATGTGAGTATTGAACTCAATCTGTATACATTTGAGAAACTCTGTCAGACACTTAAAGTTATCAGACTTCTTCCTTAGAAAGAACACCCAAGTGAATCTAGAGAAGTCATCTACAATTACTAAAGTGTAGGATTTCCCTCCTAGGCTTTGTACTGTGATGGGTCCAAATAGATCCATGTGTAACAGATACAATATCCTAGGTGAATCACTCTTATTAAGTGACTTAAAACTGTTTTTAGTTTGCTTGCCTAATTGACAAGTCTTGCATAGTCCTTCCTTCTTGTAGGGGCCAGAAGGTAGTCCTCTAACAAGGTTGTCCTTGTATAGCCTAGCAATAGTTCTACGGTTTAGGTGTCCTAATCTCTTATGCCATAACACATTTGGTCTACAGACTGAGTTAAACAGGCAAATATCTATATCAGTTGAAAGAAAATCTACTAGATAGATGTTACCTTTCCTTTTACCTGTCAACACAGTTGTGTTGTCCTCTGACTTGATTTTGCATAAGGTTTTGCTGAAGGTCACCTGGTAGCCTTCATCATACAGCTGACTGATGCTGATTAGGTTGTGCTTCAGTCCTTCCACATAAGCTACCTTCTTGAAGGTTACTGAACCAATCTGGACTGCACCATATCCTTTAGTTTGTCCAAAGTTGGAATCACCAAAGATAACCTTGGGTCCAAGCTTGGCTCTAAAGGAAGTGAGGTTGTCCTTGTTCCCTGTCATGTGCTTAGAGCACCCACTATCCAAATACCATTGCTGGTTAGATGTTGGATAGGTCTTCACCTGCACATAAAACAATTCACTTGTCTTTGACCCAGTTTACCTTGGGCCTAGGTTGATAACCTCTGAATTCTGAAATGAAAGACATCCCAGGTTGACTCTTATATCCTTCAGGATGATATCTCCTTGGAGGTATAATCCATTCAGTATAAGGGTTAAAGGTTTGGGATGAAGAACCCTTAGGATTCAATTTTGATTTACCTTTGACAAAGTTTCCAGAGTTCTGACCTCTGTTCGACGATCTTGGAGCTGAGTTCGACGATCTTGGGTCAGATCGTCAAGCTCCGTTCGACGGTCGACTATGGGTGAGGTCAGGTATATGAGATCGTCGACCTGCGTTCGACGACTTTGGCTGAGATCGTCGACCTGCGTTCGACAATTTTTCTTGAGGTCGTCGAGCTGCGTTCGGCGATCGTCGATCTTCATTCGGCGATCGTCGATCTCCGTTCGACGATTTCTGCTGGGACTTAGTTTTCTGAGGCAGATCAGAATTTTTCCTGGCAACCTCTACAACTCCCTTTCCCTTGTCAGAAATGAACTTGATGGGAGTTGTTAGAGCAATAGGTTGGCTGGATGAGGCCCCCAAGCCCAGTGTACTATTAAATCTAGAGTTCACTGTGCTTGTGATGTCCATCAGCTTGATGCTTCTCCCATTAAGGGATTCTTCAAGCTTCTTGGCCTCAGAGATCTCACTTTTCAGTGTAGCTATCTGTTCCCTATAGTTCTCCAACTCCTGAGAGAGTTTGAGGTTTTCTGACTTTAAAACATTTTGTTCAGATAATTGATTTCTGAGAGAGATAATCTCTTTCTCAGACTTTAACAGGTCCAAACACAGTGCTTTAAATTCAGATTTAAAATCTTCTGAACTAAAATCAAAAGAACTAATTACCTGATCTTCTTCAGGTTGAGTCTCTGAGTCTGACTCTGACTCTTCTTCCTCTGAATTATGCTGTGAGGCATTGATTGCCATCATGCAGAACTCCTTTTCTTCTGCATCATCCTCATCATTACTGGAGCTGGAAGAGGCTTCTGACTCCTCTTCAGTCTCACTCCAGGATTCAGCAACAAACCCTTTTCTTGTATGCTTATTCCTGCTTGAATAAGGTTTGCCATTTCCATTCCTCTTGGGGTCCTTCTCCTTTCTTCTTTCTTTTCTGTCCCTTCTGTCCTTGTTCTTGTTCTCTGGACAGTCAGGAACTATATGCCCTGGTTTCCTGCAACCAAAGCAAATAATGTCTTTGTTATTGCCAATAGACTTGTCATACCTTGGCTTATCCTGCTCCTTATATGATCTTCTTCTGAAGTCCTTTCTGGCCATCTTGTAGAATCTTTTGGCCAACAAGCTGAGAAGTTCATCATTGCCTGTAGCTTTTTCTTCAGGCAGATCTTCAGTTGCCTTGAATGCTATGGTCTTCTCTTTTCTTGTGGCTGGTGAAGCAGCCTTCTGTTCTTCCTCTCTATTTTTGATGAGTAGCTCATAAGATTTGAGCTTACCCAACAAAGCTTCAGTGGTGATCTCATTCAGGCTTCTGGCATCCTTAATTGGCCAGATTCTTGAGTCCCAAGTGCTGGGGAAGCACATTAGGATCTTGTCATTAAGTTCTGTCAGAGAAATCTCTTTGTCCAATGTCCTTAGTTCACTGACAATTAGACTCAGTCTGTTGTACATGTCTCCCACTGACTCATTCTCTCCCTTCTTGAAGTTCTCATATTGGGAGATGAGATAGTATCTTCTGTCCTTTCTCTCATCAGCTGAGCCTGAGACTATTTCTGAGAGCTTGTCCCAAATCTCCTTGGCTGAATTACATTCAGCTACCTTTTGAAATATGTCATCTGACATTGTCTGGGCTAGAATGTTCATAGCCTTGGCATCAGCTACTTTCCATTTTTTGATGTCAGCATCTGTTCCTGATGGAGGTGGAACTGCATTTGTGCTTGTGCTCTCTGGGGGTCTTGGACACACTGTCAAAACAGAATTAAAAATATCTTCATCAATGGAGTTCATGTAAAGTCTAATTCTTGCCTTCCAAAGTGCAAACTTGGAAAGATTGCACAATGCAGGTCTGGTGCTAGCATAATCTTTGTTTTGGGCCATGAGTTGTGCAAACAAAATCTAATAATAAAATACAAAAGAAAAACAGATCTAGTTTAGGATCTTGGGGTTCAGGTGTTAGCCTGTACAACCAATCAGGTATGGTATGTTTAACCAACCTGCCTCTGATACCAATTGAAAGTGCAACTAGATCTGATATACTCTAGAGGAGGGTGAATAGAGTATATGGTGTTTTAGTACTTTTAAAAACTTTTACAACAATTGTTGTAATAAGTGTGAGCAGGGAAGCAAATATAAATCTAATCACAGAACTAAGCTATGCAAAAACTAAGCACAGACAAATCAAGGCCAGAAACAAAAAGTAAACATGCAGAGCCAGAGGACACAAGGAAATATAGTGGTTCCCCAAACTTGGGTACATCCACTCTTCTACCACCCTAGGTAGGAATCCACTGCAGGATGAGTTGATCAGGTGTCCTGGGCACCAATGAGCTTTTGATAAGGTGCTCAAAAACCAAAGCAGATTTTTTGATCAGGTGTCTTGCCACCAATGAGCTTTTGACAAGGTGCTCAAAAACCAGATTCAAACTTTTGAAGGGAGTTTGAGAAACCCTTTACAGACTGGGGGTGAGAGAGTGATGACAGTCTTCTCTTTCTCAAACAACTGAGAAGACTATGTGGATTGATGTCAAAGCTCCCCCTGAATCCTTGAAATCTTCAGGAAGAAAAGCTTTGCTGAGGGTGATAGGCCTTCAAAGGTAGAACTCCATCAATAGATGGTTTCAGCAATGACTGAAATGTTGAGTGTCTGTAGTCTTGAGATGATGTTGGCCTTGAACACTTTGAGAGCTGAAGAGATCTGAAGATTTTTAAAAGCTTGATCTCTTTGATGAGTGTTCTTCAGAATTCTTTTTGACAGAAGATTTTGAGAGAGTCTCTGTAATCTGTGTTGTGTGTTCTCTTCTTGTTAATCTATATTGATTCAAAAACATTCTGTCTTTTATTCTCTGTTCCAGAATAGAATATCATTCTCTGTCAAAGATAGCCGTTGGTCTGCATTGATTGCATCCTTAATTGCAAAAACTCTTCTGGAGGAAAGTCCACAGAATTATTCCTTGAAAGATCCCTTGAAACTTGGTCCAGAAATAAATGAAAACGGCTAGCAAATCTCTGAATTAATTGCATAATAACTCCTGTCTGATTTGAATTTGAATTCTGGAAGTTTAACTGAAATCGTCGATCTGAGCTCAAAGATCATCGAACTGAGCTCAGAGATAAAGATCCAGTGCAGAGTCAAAATCGTCGACCTGAGCTCACCGATCGTCGAATGGAGTTCGACGATATTGTGAAGTTGAGCTCAACGATCGTCGAGTGGAGTTCGACGATATTATGAAGTTGAGCTCAGCGATCGTCGAATGGAGATCGACGATCTGTTGAAGTTGAGCTAGACGATCGTCGACCTGAGTTCGACGAATCGTCGTGCTGAGCTCGACGATCAGACTTAGTCTCCAGACAGAAAAACTTGGTCTTCAGGGCAGCTTCCAAACCTAGACTACTAACCCTTAGACTCAATTCTAATTGACCTATTAAGCTATACAGAAGGTCAAACAAAGGTTCCTAGAGACATAGTGATCCTGACCCAAATTAGTAATAGGGTGTTCCAACAGTAGGCCAGGAAAATAAACATATAATGCTTGTGCTGCTTGTGCTGTTGAGTTCTACCTGTGAAGGAAGTAGCAAGAAGTACTGTATTGGAAGTTCAGGAAAAGCCCTTTGTAATGCTTAATGTTCATAGGTGGTACCTGTGAAATGGAGTAATAGGAAGTACTGGCGTGGTAGCCAGGAAAGAACCCTGACATTGGTGATCTTTGCGTTGTCATACCTGTGAAGAGAGTAGCAGGAAGTACTGGTGTGCCCAGGAAAGACCCACTGATTTGTGATACAAAATGGGTGTAATGGTAAGTACTGGTGCGCCGAGGAAAACACCCAGGCTTTCATGCCAGAACAGATCGATGAAACTGACCAGCGCCTTTTCTTTAGCCGTGAGTATGCTGTGCTCGGTGATGGCAAGACGGTTTGAGCAACGGAGGGTGGAGGATCCGACCTGCCTTATGTCCGTCCGACGTGAGACCTGAAAGTGCGGTCTGCGGGAGCACATAGTAAGAGTCTTAGGCCTATGCATCGTGATAAAATGGGTGGCTACGGGCCAATCTCGGTTCACTAAGACTATAAAACTCCGATTGCACGCCATGGAGTAAATGCTTAAGTGAGTTGACATTGGGTTGCGACCCTGATACGGTGGTGGGCAACTAGTTCGCCGAGACACCAAGAATGTGCCCTGTGTGCACAGATCGTCGGGCCGGGTGGCTGACGATTGTGATGGTATGTATGTGCGTGAGAGCACATTGTATGGAATATATACATGCATGTAAAATGCTATGCCTGTAGGGAAGAATACCGCTGTCCCAAAAAAGGGGTAGGGTCGTTATAATTTGGTCAGCAGAATGCTGACCGTTGCCTCTGTTTGCCACTATTGGGTGGAATGTCCCTGTGCAGGTGTTGGAGAGCCGAGCGGGACGCATAAGGGCTGAAGTCCCTGCTGCATTTGCTGCTGCAATTGCTATCCCTCGAAGGCGAAAAGAAATGGAAATGTTATGTTTTATTTTGATGTGGCCGGCCTGCGTTCCAATGTTTGAGGCCATTATTTTGAAAGCCCTGTAAGGCCATAAGGCCAACTACTTGTTTGTGTAAGACATTACTATCATGTATAAAATGTGGAGGTTTTATGTGTTGGAAATTCAAGTGTGGAGCTCAGGTGTTAGTGTTAGGCTTCCACTAGAATGCAATGTGTTAGGGTACGCTGCGCTACTCTGGTATCACTCCGTAACTTCACCGCCTATTTTGTGGTACATGCTGTGGGGCCTTGGCCGGACCTTCTAGTATATACTATGTGAACCGATGGGGTTGTTACACTTCTGACACTAACTCAATTGAGAAATCGATCCCCCGTCCAGGAGGCACTCCCGGAAGCTACTCAGGAAACACATCCTCGAATTCTGCCACTACCGACACTTCTCCAATTGATAGCTTGGAATGTTGAGCTTCTAACAATGCTACGGAAGCTCCTCCTCCCTGGTTAATTGCCCTCACTAACTTCATGGCTGAGATCAGGGAACATGCCACTCCACAAAGACCCTCAAATTTAACCTCTTCATTTCCTTCTCTTATCAGGGTCACCACCTTGGATAGGCAGTCAATACTAACACGCTGCTCTGCAAGCCAATCCATCCCCAGGTCACATCGAATTTGACTAACGGTAGAATAGTTACTACCAACATGAAGTCAACTCTTCCTAGATTCCAACCAATGCGCCCTCTCATCTTGGTAGTCTCTAAAGACCCATTGGGCATGCACACCCTAAGCTCTAAGTCCGGAGAAAAGGTCTCTACTTCATTTCTCTGTATAAAATTTTCCTCAAGAAAGGAGTGTGACGCTCCTGTGTTGAACAACACCCTAGTAGGATAACCAGAAACTAGCACGAAGTCTAAAACACAGTCAATACATATAAAAGTTTTGAAAGTGTAAAGACAATAAACAAACGTAAACTTTCACATACCTGTCACCACATCAGTTGTCGAACTGCTTCCTGCTCCTAAGGTTGTATGACCTTGGCTGCATGGGTTGGAAACGTGAAGCACTCGACTCCTCCATTTTTCCTTTCTCTACAATGTTGGGACCAGAACGCACAGACTGCTCCTGCCTTGGCTCCTGCTCAATGCCACCATAAGTACAGAAACAAGTTTTGTGGCCTGGCTTGACAAACATGTAGCATGATGGTGGTCCTCGAAGTGAGAACCCCCAGATGTCGTACTGCTCTTCTCCCGTGACTTGAAGGGATGAGGCTTCTTCTTCGACTCACTCCCTTTAGACTTCCCTTGCGATTGAGATGGCTTTCCTTCTGCTTGTTTTACTGCAAGTCCCTTACGATGTTGGGTTCATTCTATGTCACCTTCCAACATCTTGGCCGACTCAATCAACTAGTTAAATCCCACATTTTTCATAGCTATTAGGGGTTGCCTCAAGTTCTCTCTCAACCCATGGTAGAAGAGATTGTCCCTCTCTTCATCGTTAGCCATGGTCGTTCCAGCATAACGACCCAATCAAGTGAACTCATGAACATACTCATCCACAGTCTTGTCTCATTGCACCAAGTGCAAAAAATGTCTCTGAAGTGCTAACCTTGAAGACAAAGGGATATACTTTTTCAAGAAGGCATTCCCAAACTCTTGTTTAGACGAGGTGCATCCAGGAAACTGGTGGTCGCTATGACTCACCCACCACAACTTAGCATCACCTTCTAACATGAAGGTAGCAAACTCAGACTGCTTCTACTCTAGTATCTCTGCCACCCTTAACAGTTCTTGAATCCTCATCAACCAGTCCTCTGCATCGGTCTGCGTGCCGACTGCCTTGAATGTTGGAGGCTGGAGACTCAGAAAATACTTCATCTGTCGGTCTACCTGCCCGACAACCACTCTCTCAATAAATTGCTCTATTGGTCTGGCTCCTCCACCTGGTATGACTAGTGTCACATCCATGGTAACAGGAGTCCCTACCTGTGCAACAGGGGTCACAACTTGTCCTGTAGCTATAGCTTCGGCCGCTACCAATGCTTTTGCAAGAATGCGACAGAAATCAGATGGGGTTACACCCATGCTCATCAGACCTGTAGTAGTAGCAATGCTCGCCAAAGGCTCCTCTTACGGCCTCGACGTCCCCGCCTCATCACTTGCACCCTTAGCAAAAGCAAGGTAAAACAAGAATCAGCTTCTATCGTAAAACTTAGACAATAGGACACTCATGGTCCCACGATACTCCTATGTGAATAACGTCTTTACGCGATTTGATTATGTCAAATTGACCACTAAACCTTACCTTTGACATCAACCTCCCTCTAATACCAGATTGTAACACCTCCCTTGTAATGACCGTAAAATATGAGTCCGGCCCGGGCCCCACAACATAAAGACTGCTTAAGCATTATAAGATGATATAAAACTAACTAACTCAAAACTCAGACTATAAACAGCAGAAACAAATAACAAAACTAGAAGTTATCCATTATCACAACAGTGTCAAAACAACCTTAAGGCCTTACAACATTCGTGAGTCCAAAAACTGAAACAGTAACATTAACATGTCAATGTTCATTAGCACTCCTAGGCTACCTCGACATGCAATCCAGAATCATAGTGCACTAAGCATAACATTCAACAACACAGAGCTACTAAACAAAGAGTTCACTTCATGAGGCTTAGGTCTTTTTGGCCGACAAGCTTGCTCCCGCTTGCGATCCCTATCCTGTAAAAATTTGTTGTAACGTGTGTCAGCAAAGATTGACCTCAACTGTGTAACCAACACATCTCCTCCCGGTCATCCCTAGCGGACCCCGGGGCACCCCATCACCCTGCAGTTCAGCACTTCGTATGCAAATATACGTGAACATAGAAAGCAAATAAACGGGTTTGGATGTCTCAAACAACTAACATATTTTTATGTTGAGCAGGAAAAAAGGGTCCTATAATGCAGCATGTATGTAATCCTGGGTTTCACCAAAGGCACCCCATATCACTTGAATCTAACACATCATCATGCATCATCAAACTGGTACTTCCAATTTCCCAATCAGCGTTCAAGTCGCAAACACATGGGTACTTCCAATTTCCCCTAACGACATACAAGACGCCACATAGAACTCTTGCCATGACCATACCCGCTCGTGGCTATCAAAACTCGGGCTTGCCTGCAAGCTCTAACTTCTCACGTCAGGATTCCATCTCACAAACAACAAACTGATGCTAAGAACCCTTGCTTGACCCTACCCACTCATGGTCTTCATCACCCGGGCTTGTCCAAAGCTTGGCGTTCTCGTCAGTTTCACAGAAGTGGGCTTGTCTCGCCGGGACGGAGTGTCCTGGGCCATAGGATCAAATCCTAAGAGAAATCAGACGGCTAAAATGCCAAACGATGGAACTGCTCCCGAGCGCTATCATCAGGAGGTAACTACCTACTACGTCTCGGTAGCTTCCCAAGCGCTTGGCCAGAAAATAATGTCGCGCTAATGTCGGTGGTAGGAATAACGCTGCATGGAAGCTTACTCAATGCCTACCACTAAACACCTCCAGTCAATGCCTGCCTCTGAACGCACTCATTGCCAAGCTACCACCGAGTGGAAGCTAATTAACGCCGCGTGCCAGTACTCAACTCTCTCAATGCTTGGTTTCGACGAAATAAGGCTATCTCCTGGAGATAGCTACCTATCGCCACACGATAGATTGCTGAGGCTAAAGCTCTGGAAAACTGGGGTGTTACATTTACTCAGCGCCTTCAACAAGAAGGACTCTGCCAACCATGGGGGTTTCCCACTTACCCAAGAGCAATACTTTTTGCTTGTATTGGCGGGAGGCCTCTCGCCGCTTTAATCGCCTAACCTGACCAACCTGGGCCCAAGGACCCACTCAGCGAATATGGTGTTGTACACAATCCCCTCTCTTTGTGAGCTAGCTCTATGCTCGGAAAGAAACATCCAACCCTCAATATTTGGTGAGTGCTTGTTGACTTGGACGAGAATATTTTATGGGACCCTCCACGACGCTATATATATCGCAGGGCCTATCTCCAAGACACCGCTTGTTCTGTTACTGCTTACTGCCAGAGCTCCTGAGTTGCTTCGAGGATGTATGCCAAACGTGATGATGCGGGCTTGTACGCGGACATAGAAATAAAGACAGACAGGACTTTTCTCTCTACACCCAAATCCTATGTTCGCATAATACTTTCAACGCAGCACACATGTTATTCAACTTTATCAATTAAATGCTAACATACGGGTAGCAAAACTGTTTAAGATCGAACAAAGGCTATAGGCCGATATTCTCTCAGGCTAAAAGGACCCACCCGGTCCGATAGAGCGGGTGTTGTACCAAAAGAGATCCAGCAAAAATTACGATTTGGAAGTGGTAGATCTCTCCCAATAAAAAGAAAATGAGGTTTGTTAATCCTCTCAAAATTAAACAAATCAAGATAGACAACAAATCAATCGAAGAAAAACCACGACTATTTCAATGCTATCAAAAATTCAACGTTAAAGTATTCCACCATAGAAATTATATAGAGGGAAAATAAATTTGCTCAGGGAGTAGAAATTTTTGTAACCACACTCAGAGATTTATATTCTCTGAGACTTGGATGGCTCGTCGCTGGATCCACCGGAGTCGCGTCAAACGGAGGGAAACTAGTCCGCCTTCCTTGCGTCACGCTGGATTTGATTCCTCGGGATTTACGTAGAGTTGCCTTGGCCGAAAGCTTTATGGTTGGGATGGGGCTGGTCTAGTTTGGACTTGGTAGGGGCTGGCCATTTTTTTGTGAAGGATGAAGAGAGATGAAAGGTGGCGTCCAGGTAGGGGAGATGGGGCTTGGTCGGGTTGGAGGAGGAAAGGAAAAACTGCTCGGTTTTTTGTGGAGGGAGTGGGTGGTGGTCGGTTTTCTTGAGGAAGGAGGAGGAGGAGGATTGGAGGCCAGGAACTTATGAGGGAGGAGGAGGAGGTGGCCGTCGGTTTAAAGAGAGGAGAAAGGAGAGGGCCAAAATATTCAAGAGTGAGGTGGGAGGAATCTAGGGTTTCAAATTTTCTTTTCATTCAACTTGATAATAATATCAATAGCAAGGCCTTATATTGGCGAGAGCTCGCGCCGACTGTGCTGGGTTTTCCCCTGTATATCGGCAAAAATGCATGATGACTCGGCCTACCGGTTGAAAAGGGCCAAGTCAGTTCGGCGAGATCACACTAGAAATGAGTCAGCTTCGTCGAACACGACCCCCAGCCGCAAGAACCCTCCTTCTCTGACAGAGAAATGTTTCTTGTCCCGCATTTTGGTGCAAACCCCCAAAACTGGCTTGTCATATTAATACACTACCATTCTGGCACGGTATTGTTCCAGAAGACGTCGGCGATTCCCTCCGACAAATACCGAGTCCACCTGGCTTCGTAACGAAAACTTACAGTCGGTCCCGGAGGCTGCCCCTCTGATTACCCGGGTTGAGCCTTCGATTTCTCCTGGTAAATTACTTGTCTGGCTTCCGCTTTTCATGTCATGTATTTTCTTTCGCTCATCAGGCTTTTCACAGCACTTACTTTCAGAACCTTGGGTGTCTGCAGCCCGAGGCCCAAGACTCCTGCCATCGAGGACCCTATCGATCCAGCAACCAGCCTTCCCCTCTCGCTCAGGAGATCGCTGGGAAGTCTCCTACTCTCGCGCCAGATTCTCACCCATCTGGCAGGGATAACACTGTCCTCTCACATCCAGGCGAGGCTCATCCACTGGAGCAGACATCCTTACCCCTGGTTCAGGGAAAAACGCACTTGACACTCTTTGGGAAACCTTTTGAAGGATGTCCTGCATCTTCCCGCAAGTAATTAGGTAAATACTTCCCCTTCTCGTACTTTGATTACTCTTTCCTCCCCTGATTTGAACCTGACGGTCCCCTCATCAGATCATTTGGAGACTGCGGAAGAGCCCAACGCAGGCGAGGAGGTGATCTCATCGTCGTCTTCCCAGAGTGAGATGTTGAGCTTCCTTGAAGCCTCCGGTGATGCCAAGAAGCAAAGGGAGAGAGTAGCTGAAGTCTTATCGAACCTCATTTGGATGCGGAGAGACAACTCCTTACAGGAGACTACCCTCCTGACATCAATTGAGCGGCGTCTATGTGTGATCGAGCGGGATTACACGCATCTTCTTGGCGAGACGGAGCACCTGAGAGGCGGGAGGGAGGAGACTTCTCCTGGAAGGCACATCGCGCGGGCCTGGACCAACTGCGCCTGGCCCACCAGGAGCTCATAGTCGTGATAGCCTATCACTATCTGAGAGTGCCCCCGAGGACAGGGAGGCGAGTTCGAGGTCGCTGGCAGTGGGAACAATACTGAGCCCCATAGGTTCTCACCCCTTCTTACCCCAACCTCCTAGCCTAACCTTCTCGCATGTACCCTTTTCATTTATGTAATGAACATATGAACATTTATTATATTTTATCATGGCTCTCGCCTAGAGAGAGGGCTATTGTATCTAACCACTTATTTTTTCACGCCATTCAATATTGCTTAATGCCTAGCTCCCGCATCGCGTTTTCTTATTACACTTGTCGTTGCTATGTTCTTACCCGGGATCCCACCCGGAGGCTTTCGCCATCTGTAGGTATAGGAAGCGTTAGCGGGACCAGGCGGAATACGAAGCATCGAATTATAAAAAATTGCTATCCGCACTTCCTCCATTAGACAAAATATGTCATGATTACCATATTCTTCTATAAATAGGTCGGCGTACCAACCGTATTTACTTTCATTTGCTTTTGAACCTTCGTATTCCTCCCCCCCCTCGCTCTTTCCACTTCTGCAACCTCAGGCTTTTTGCCCACGATTTTTCTCTCCCGTTACACCTTTCTACAAAATGCCAGGCGACACCGAGGGTCATACCAAGTGTGCGAAAAACTTCATCGAGCACGACTCCCCCCTCCTGATGCTTAACTAAGGGGGAGTATGCTTCCATTGCCGCAAAATATAAACCCCTTGAATTCATCGTGCGCAACCCCGGGAATGAAGACAGGGTCAATCTCATGCCAGAAGGGAAGCTTGCCATCTCGCTAGAGAACTTTGAGGTAGGTTTTCGCCTCCCCCTCTGGCCGGAAGTCCGCCAGGTCCTCCGGTATTATGGAGTTGTCCAGACCCAACTCAATCCTAAGTCCGTTGCGCTTCTACTGGCTTTTTCCTGCTATATGTGCATGGAATGGATTGAGTTCAATATCCTCATCTTCCGGAAACTGTTCAATTTCTGGGCCAAAAGCGGAATCGTCTTCCTCTCGGGACAGACGATCAAGACCAGCGGTCTTACAAACAAGAATCACAACTGAGCCGCTACCGAGGTGGTCACCCTGAAGGCCGACCAGGAGGCCTCCCAGAAACTTCTCACTCTCTGCCCAATGACTGTGGCACATGAAACTCTAGAGGCCTTCCGCCTCATGTCTAATCCCGCCATCTAGTCTTTATTAGTTCTACCGAGTTTCTTACAGGATTTCTCCCAAGCCCAGTTATCACGTGCGCGGGAGGCTACTCTTTGGTGCGAGATCACGCTGCTGAAGGCCGAGCTAAAATGAGTGCAGGAGGCCAAGGCACTGGTTCCGCCACAACCGGTCGAGAAGGTCAAACATCACCAATATTCCAACTATGAGATAGAAGTGATGATACAAGAGAATGTATAGGCGGCGACCAAGTGGGTTATCCAGGTGCTGTGAGAATATGGGTTTTTGAATGAGGGAGGCGAGACTCTCACGCTACGCGGGATCCTGCCCTCATTGTTCGAACTCATCCCTAAGCCCGCGGGAGAGGATGACTCCTCGGGTGAGGATGACTAAATAATCCTCGGAGAGAGCGACGGTTCTACTGGCGAGTCATCCAGCGAGATGTCTAGCGAGTCTTCCTGGAGTTCTTTTGCCTTTTTGGTTTCCTTTAACTTGTAATTTTTTCTTTTTATGAATTTCTGTAAGGGACGAGACCCCCCAAACAAATATTACAACTTTTGGAATATATAAATGACCTTACTTTTTGCCGGAATCGATTTAACCGCTCCCATTACCTCCATCCTGGCCAGCTAGTGGGAGCCTAGTCAGCGGGATCTACTCGGGTCTTTCAAACTAAAACCTTTTTACCTCACCCCCAAGAGAGCCTACGACCCTGCCAGCTAGTGAGAGCCTCTATATAGATCTCGTCGAGTGCGCCTTCCATCCTTGCCAGCTAATGGGAGCCTGGTCAGCGGGATCTACTTGGGGTCTTTCAAACTAAAACCTCTTTAACTCACCCCAAGAGAGCATGGGCCCTACCAGCTAGTGAGAGCCTCTATGTAGATCCTGGTTGGGGAGTGAGGTAAAGAGGTTGCAGTGTGCCTTCCATCCCAGCCAGCTAATTTGAGCCTGATCAGCGGGATCTACTCGGGGTATTTCAAACTATAACCTCTTTACCTCACCCCCAAGAGAGCCTACGGCCCCACCAGCTAGTGAGAACCTCTATGTAGATCCCGCTTGGGGAGCCTGGATATGCCTCTTTGTTCAGGATCTACTTGGGGTCTTTCAAACTACAACCTATTTACCTCACCCCCCAAGAGAGCCTACGGCCCTTCTAACAAGTGAGAGCCTGAACAATGGGTCTACTTGGGGCCGAGTGTGCCTTCCATCCCTGCCAGCTAATGGGAGCCTGGTTAGCGGGATCTACTCTCGGTCTTTCAAACTACAACCTCTTTACCTCAACCCCAAGAGAGCCTACGACCCTGTCAGCTAGTGAGAGCCTGGATAGCGGGTCTACTCGGGGCCAAGTTCACTTTCTAGCCCTGCCAGCTAATGGTAGCCTAGTTAGTGGGATCTACTCCGTGTCTTTCAAACTACAAACTCTTTACCTCAACCCCAAGAGAGCCTATGGCCCTGCCAGCTAGTGAGAGCCTATAGAGTGGGTCTACTCGGAGATGAGTGCGCCTTCCAGCCCAACCAACAAATGGGAGCCTGATCATCGGGATCTACTAGGGGTCTTTCAAACTATAGCCTCTTTACCTCACACCCCAAGTGAACCTACGACCCTGCCAGCTTGTGAGAGCCTGGATAACGGGTCTACTTGGGGCCGAGTGCGCCTTCCAGCCCTACCAGCTAATGGGAGCCTGGTCTGCGGGATCTACTCGGGGTCTTTCAAACTACAACCTCTTTACCTCACCCCAGAAGCGACCTTACGACCCCGCCAGCTAGTGAGAGCCTGGATATGTTTATCGAAGTACTTGGCCATCCTGTGTTTAATCTCCTCCTTCCTGATGACAGCCACATCGCAAAGTTCTTCTACTATGTCCAGCGAGAGCCGCAGCTCGCCTTAATTTCCTTCCATTCATTCCTCGTCTCCTCTGCTAGTGGCCATGACTCGCGGCAACTGAACCTCAAACTCCACGGGCAAGACCGCCTCACACCTATGAGAAAGTTTGAAGGGGGTTTCTCTGGTGGCCGTGTTGGGAGTTGTCCGCAGAGCCCACAACACTATGGGGAGTTGCTCTACCAAACTCCCCCTTAAGTTCTCTACCTTCTTCTAAAGCAGGTTAACAATGATTTTGTTTGCTGCCTCCACCTCGCCATTGCTTCTTGGGTGGTGGATCGAGGCAAACACGAGGTCAATCCCCAACTAGGTGCAGAAACTGATGAATTCTTCGCTGGCAAACTGGGGCCCATTATCTGTGATAATAGCTTGAGGAAACCAATGTCGGCAGATGATCTCCCCCCATACGTAATTTCTGATGACTTGGGAAGTCACCATGGCAAACACCTTAACATCCAGCCACTTTCAGAAATAATCAATCACGACTGGAACGAACCTTCTCTGCCTGCTTGTCGGGGGAAAAGGCCCAACCAAATCCATCCCCCAGATGGCGAAAGGCCATGGTGCTATGATGCTTCAAATCCTTTGGGCGTGCAAGAGTTGGAGGGGGGCATATTGCTGACACTTTTTTACACCTCCTTGCAAACTCCGCCATATCCTTCCATAGTGATGGCCAGAAGTACCCCTGCCTGACCACCCTTGCTTCCAAGGTTCTACTTCTCATGTGACTGCCACATTCACCAGAGTGTATTTCTTGCAGGATCCACAGGATCTCCTCTTCGGCCACGCATCGGGCCAGGAGTCCCGACAACATCTTTCGATGCAGCCCTCCTTCATGCATTAAGTAATGTGTTGATTTGTGCCTGAAGCCTTTCGTTTCTTTGGTCCCTTCGGGACGTTTACCAGTACTTAGGAAAGCTACAAAGGGATCCACCAATGAGGGCCTCCGATCCACTTCCATCAACTTCCCCTCCTCAATTGTCGGGTGGAACAGCTCGGTCAAAGTTCCTCCACCCCAGCGTCCAAATTTAGCTAATTGATTGGCTACTGCACTCTCCTCCCAGTGATATGCTGGATTGAAAATGTCTGAAACCCGCCAACAATCACTTTTACCTTGGACAAGTATTTTAGGAGGGTAGGATACCTAGCCTCATACCCACCCCTGATTTGCGACGCCACCAACAATGTGTCCATGAACACTTCCACATCATGTACCCCGAGCTCTTTGGCCGATCGCAGCCTTGTTACGATGACCTCATATTTCGCCTGATTGTTGGTGACGGGGAATTGCAAGACCACTGCCTGCTCTATAGTGCCCCGTTGGGGGCTTACTAGAACTACCCCTCCCCCTAGAGAATGCTTTCTCGAGGATCCGTAAACCAACATCTTCCAAGCATCCCGCGGCGGTGGTTTATCACCTTCCACCTAGGAGACGTAGTCGGCAAAAACATCGGCCACCACTTGGCCGTTATGTAGAGCCGCGACATAAAGGTGAAATAAAACTTACTTAGTTTGATGGACCACTTGTCCAGCAGCCCCGAGTGCTCCACCCCTTCAAATATCTTGTGCAAGGAGTGGTCTGTCACTACTTGATCGAACGAGACTAAAAGTACAGCCTAAGCTTCCTGGCTGAGATGACCAAGGAGAAAGACAACTTCTCTAGGTTGGTGTAACAGAGCTCAATCTTCTTCAAGATTCTGCTGATGTAGTAGATGGGTAACTGCTTCTTCTCTTCTTCCCTGACCAAAACAAAGCTTATGGCCTATAACCCCACCCGAGATACAAAGCTAGTTCCTCCCCTACTTCGGGCTCTGATGAAGCGGCACTTGGGAGAGTTGACCCTTCAGTGCCTGGAAAGCCTCCTCGCGTTATTTTGTCCACCCTAACTTCTGGTTCCCCCGCAGCACCTTGAAGAAAGGTGCACATTTATCCACAGCCCGGGAGAGAAACCTGCTTAGACCGGTGAGCTTACCTGTCAGGAGCTGAACCTCCTTAGTGTTATGTGGCGATTCCAAGTCCATTATGGACTTTATCTTATCGGGCTTAGGCTCCACCCCTGCAGGGGTTAGAAGATGGCCAAGGAACTTTCCTCGGCTTGCCCCAAAAATGCACTTCAAGGGATTTAGCTGCATCTTGTATTTCCGCAAGGTGTCGAACGTTTAATCTAAGTCAAGAAGAAGGGAGTCCACCTCCCTGCTCTTCACCATGAGGTCATCAACATAGACCTACTGATTCCACCCCCCTGACTTTGGAAAACCCGATCCATCATATGTTGGTATGTGGCCCCTGCATTCCTTAGCCCAAAGGGCATCATTTGATAGCAGAAGCATCCCTCTCTTGTGATGAAGGAGACATCTTTGACGTCGGGGGGGGGGGGATGCATTCAAATCTGATGATAACTTGAAAAATCTTCCAAAAAACTCATAAAAGAAAAACCAATGGATAAATCAATCAGCGTGTCGATCCGAGATAGGAGGTAACAATCCTTAAGGCATTATTTATTTAAGAAAGAAAAGTCCACAAACATTCTCCACCTCCCATCCCCTTTCTTTACCAATACCATGTTGGAGACCCAGCCTGAGTACTGGATCTCTGAGATGAAACCTGCATCGAGAAGATTTTTGACCTCCTCGCGGATGGTATCCTCCAGCTTGGTTTCGATCGCCCTCATCTTTTGGCGGATTAGACGCGTCTTGGGGTCCAGGTTCAAAAAGTGGCACACCATGTCCGCATCGATGCCCGGCATGTCCGTCGCGCTCCAAGCGAAGATGTCGACATTCCATTGGTTTCACTCTCGCATCCTCTCATGATCTTCAGGGCTCAAGCCTCCACTAATTTGTACCCTCTCTACCTTTCCCGTCATGGTGAAGACCTTCATCTTCATGACATCCTCCGGCGGCTCCAACCTGGATTGCTCTCCGCCGCTCCTCGGCTCCTCCTCCTGCCCGAACTCTTCCTCCCCGCCTACTTCCTCAACCACCATCGCCTCCAACGGGCTCTCCCGCGGCTCCACTTCTCCGCCTCCCCGGGCCTCCACCCCAACTTCTTCTTCTCCCTACTCCTTCTCCATAGCCTTCTCTCCAGCCTCACTTATGTTAAAATTCAACAAACCGCAGACGCCCCCTTGGATATCCTGCTGAAAATTCAACAAACCGAAGGAGAATACGCCCACTTATATGTTGAAAGTTTTCCCGGATCGTGGAGTTAACAGTGGTTATCTCAACAAAGCAGTAACAACCAGCAACACATGCAGCACAAGCTTCTTTATTGATCAAGAGCAAACTTCTTTACAAGGCGAGACATACATGGCGAGACATGCTTCACCATAACCCAACACCGGGAGAGCAGAGACAGTTACAAAGACAAGAACAAAAAACAAGCCGCGCGGACTCAAACAATCAAGCCGCCGACCTACTGCTGTGGAGTCCGCTCAGTCCGCCAGGTCGCCAGACCGCAACCCAAGCCGCGCGGACTCACCCTTGCTCCAATGCTTAGCTCTTCACCGCCGGTCTGCACGCCGCCAGACCGCACAAGCTGCGCCACCGAATGGAACAGTCCGCCTGATGCAGGCGACCTCCTGAACCCCGAACCAAGTCGCCAAAGAGAAGACCGCCTGGTCGCTATCCGTGACCTGCTGTTTACCGCCTGTTGCTTAACCGCAGAGTCCGCACAGTCCCTGACCGCAATCAGAGCCAAGTCCTGGCTTTCCAGCGCTATCCGCACAACCTGCACAGCACAACCGGGTCAACTCTCTATCCGCGCGGACACAAAGTCCAGGCCGCAGCAACTTACGCGAGCTCAGATACTGTTCACTTACTTCGGTCTAGGTTCCGGTTTTTTTTTCCTGATGTGACATGGGTCCTATTTATAGGCACGACGATGAGTATGGTCACCGCCCTTCCCAATAGGATCACCGCCACATCCCGCAGCAAGAACTTATGTGTCCGCCAGCCCGCGGACACACATGCCAGTTCGCCGCCCTGTGCAGATAGCCAGTCCGCCCCAGCTTCTCCAAGGCCGGACTCCAATATCCAGTCCGCCTTACCGCCAGAGACCAAGCCAGGACCACCACAGCCGCTCCACAATAGCCGTATCCGCCATTCTGCGGACAAGGCATCAGCCCGCAAAACCCGAGCCCGCAACCGCGCCATCAAGGCACCTGCCGGACTCAGCGGATACCCGGCTATCGTCCGCATATCCCAAGTCCATTACCTCATTGCCAAGGCACCTCCGGACTTAGCGGACACGCCAATCCAGTCCGCTAACACAGCGAACTCCAGTCCGCTTCCCTGAGTCCATAACCTCATCACAAGGCTCAACCGGACTCAGCGGACTCCAGCTCCAGTCCGCACGCTCCTGCACAAGCAATTCTCCAGTCCGCATTTCCCCAAGCTAGCAAACAAGGCAACTGCACTTCTACTACGCTTGGCGGACTGAGAAACCAGCCCGCGCTCCACTGCGCGATCTCCCCGGACTGAGCCTCCTGGACTTGGTTCAATTCCCACCAAGTCCAGCCCACTGGCCGCAAGGGCCAGTCCGCACTTACAGGCGGACACTGGATCTAGCCCGCCATACCGGGCGACCTCCAGTTCCTGTCCGCGCTGACCGGCGGTCTCCACGGCTTCCACTTGCCGCTTCACTAGAGCAAGACCAAGGCATCTGCCAAACCGGTCTGCAGAGCTCCAGTTCTTCAGTCCGCTTCAAGCCGGACTCCGCGGATAACATTCCTATCCGCCCGGTTACTTCCTGGGAGTAAACCGTCTGCTGAGCATACACTGGCCTGTCAGACCGCCGCTGCTGTCCGCGCAGTCCGCGCGAACAGACCGCCCAGGCCGCCACAGAGCAAACCGCCTGCAACATCCCTGCCGACCTAGCAGTCCGCCAACCCAGTCCGCGTAGTCCGCGCGGATAGGTTTCCCAAGCCTTCCATTCACCCACTTTCACTTCACAGAATTCAACACTCCCCCTTGAAGTGAGAAGTGGTGAATAACTCCAGCAGCTCCCGTAACCTTGCACCTGGTCCTTCCGATAGCATCTACGAAGAGATGTCCAAGACATAGTCCTCGCCCCGCATATCATGGACCATGAGGGAGCCCTCCAGCATCTCCCAAAAGGAGCCATGCTTCCCTCTGCCTTCTTCAGCTTCAACCTCCACTCATGCATCAAAGGAGTATCACCAACTTCCTTGGACCCAGAAGCCCAAGCCTCGTTGCCTCTGAGAGAAGTCACCTCAT
The DNA here is from genome assembly GCA_039583875.1 of Platanthera guangdongensis. NCBI lineage: Eukaryota > Viridiplantae > Streptophyta > Magnoliopsida > Asparagales > Orchidaceae > Platanthera > Platanthera guangdongensis. The sequence continues at coordinate 170,851,668 of CM077153.1, read as the reverse complement.
CAGACTTGGTGTCAACCACCTCCTTGATTCTAGTGGGGTCATCACAGCCAGAAGTCCCTTGCTCGACCTGAGGGCTAACAAGGAAACACGGGACCAAGTCCACCGTGTTCCCTTCGCTATATCGAGCTGGTGGCTTACTGATCCTCTTCGATCTCCGAAGAACCTGATCATGGCTAACCACCTCCGCTGCTTTTGAACCAGCTCCGTTCCCGGGCAAACCCGGAACAATGCTCCCTTTGTTCCCTGAACAAGACGCCTCCTTACTGGAACCAAGAGCACCTGGAGCAACGCTCCCCCTGCTACCTGAACCAGAAGACTTCCCTCTTGAACATGAACTGCCTGGAACATCGCTCCCCTTGCTTCCTGAACAGGAAGCCTCCGCCTTTGAGCCAGAAGGTTCTGGAGCATCGCTCCCCCTTCTTCCCGACTCTGACGCCTTTGCCCCGGAGCTAGAACAACCTGGAGCACCTGGTGACTCAGGCAACTCCACTTCCTTAGCAGCAGCCTCCTTCAGCCCACCATCCGACCTGCTTATTTCTAGCTCCACATAAGAGCTACCCCAATACGGCGTCAACTCATCAAAAACAATGTCTCTCGACACTATGAGTTTCTTCGTCGCAGGATCCATACACCTCCATCTTCTTTTCTGCTCATCATACCCAACAAAGACTAGCTTTGTTTTGAGAGCACCCGGAGAGTGTAAATAGCAGGTAGATCCAAACACCCGAAGGTGCTTCACTGAGGGCTTCACTCCGAACATTAGCTCATAAGGAGTCTTCATTATGATCGGACTAAGAGGCATCCGGTTGATGACATAAGCAGCACAGGCCATTCCTTCCGCCCAAAGAGCCTTCGGAACGCCTTTACTCCGAAGCCAACACTTGCAGGTCTCCGTTAACCAACGGATCATCCGAGCTGCAACACTACCCTGTTGTGAAGTATGTCCACAAGAAAGCTCCATCCGGATCCCTTGCTTCCTGCAAAAGCGTGAGAACTCGGTTGAGGCAAACTCACCACCGAAACTTGTCCTCAACACCTTGATCCTCCGGCCAAGCTGGCCTTCGACAAGCTTCTTGAACTCCACAAACAAGCGTACCATGCTGGACTTCGTCTTCATAAAGTATACCCAAGTATACCCAGAATAGTCATCAACCAATATCAGCATGAACCTGCTGCCTCCAAGACTGGCCGTGACGGTCGGTCCCACCAGAGCACAATGGACAACCGCCAATGGTGCATTACTCCTGGCTTGTGCTTTGTCGACCATGAAGCGATAGGCTCCACTTTCCTGACATCCCGCACACCCCCGACCATCGCCATAGGATGACAATCTAGGCAAGCCTCTTACGAGTCTTCTTTCCGCCATTGCTTTCAGCTTGTCCATCCCTACATGCCCCAGTCTTTCATGCCAGATAGCTGCACTATCAGTGGCATCCAGCCGATCAGATCCAGAACTAGTTGAAGTCCCAACTACGTTCTTCTCCTTCCTCCCTACCTGAGCAACGTTCGCCGAGAGCAAGGCAACCTTGCACTCCTTCCGAAGATGACCTTGCTGCTTGCATTTATAGCACCGTGGTCCTTCCTTCCTCTTCCTATCACGCCTAGGAGTAACACTTCTTTCTTCCTGATATGAAGTAGAGGGACCATCATCAGCAGCAACCTCCTTCACCTTCTTCCTGAACAACCCATCAAGGGAAGTCCAAACCTCCGCAGCTGACCGACATCCACTGATGTGGTCCAAGAGCTCCGATGAGATCACCTGCTTGAGAATAGACTCCGCTTTCGCATTTGCCTCCTTCCACGCTCTCATCGCCTCAGCATTGCCAGCAGTATCCTCTTGTCTTCCTGCTCCGCATACAACCTCCCAAAGGTCCTTGCCAAGAAGAAAGCTCTTCATACAGGACGTCCACCGTTCACAGTTCGCCTCTGTAATAAGATCAATACCAAGACAACTTGCATCCTCCACTGCCATGGTTCTACCACTGGTTTCCTCGACAGACGAGCAACTACTTCCATTGAGCACTGCTTGACCACTCCAACAACCTCCCTCTGATACCATGTTAAAATTCAACAAACCGCAGACGCCCCCTTGGATATCCTGCTGAAAATTCAACAAACCGAAGGAGAATACGCCCAATTATATGTTGAAAGTTTTCCCGGATCGTGGAGTTAACAGTGGTTATCTCAACAAAGCAGTAACAACCAGCAACACATGCAGCACAAGCTTCTTTATTGATCAAGAGCAAACTTCTTTACAAGGCGAGACATACATGGCGAGACATGCTTCACCATAACCCAACACCGGGAGAGCAGAGACAGTTACAAAGACAAGAACAAAAAACAAGCCGCGCGGACTCAAACAATCAAGCCGCCGACCTACTGCTGTGGAGTCCGCTCAGTCCGCCAGGTCGCCAGACCGCAACCCAAGCTGCGCGGACTCACCCTTGCTCCAATGCTTAGCTCTTCACCGCCGGTCTGCACGCCGCCAGACCGCACAAGCTGCGCCACCGAATGGAACAGTCCGCCTGATGCAGGCGACCTCCTGAACCCCGAACCAAGTCGCCAAAGAGAAGACCGCCTGGTCCCTATCCGCGACCTGCTGTTTACCACCTGTTGCTTAACCGCAGAGTCCGCACTGTCCCTGACCGCAATCAGAGCCAAGTCCTGGCTTTCCAGCGCTATCCGCACAACCTGCACAGCACAACCGGGTCAACTCTCTATCCGCGCGGACACAAAGTCCAGGCCGCAACAACTTACGCGAGCTCAGATACTGTTCACTTACTTCGGTCTAGGTTCCGGTTTTTTTTCCTGATGTGACATGGGTCCTATTTATAGGCACGACGATGAGTATGGTCACCGCCCTTCCCGATAGGATCACCGCCACATCCCGCAGCAAGAACTTATGTGTCCGCCAGCCCGCGGACACACATGCCAGTTCGCCGCCCTGTGCAGATAGCCAGTCCGCCCCAGCTTCTCCAAGGCCGGACTCCAATATCCAGTCCGCCTTGCCGCCAGAGACCAAGCCAGGACCACCACAGCCGCTCCACAACAGCCGTATCCGCCATTCTGCGGACAAGGCATCAGCCCGCAAAACCCGAGCCCGCAACCGCGCCATCAAGGCACCTGCCGGACTCAGCAGATACCCGGCTATCGTCCGCATATCCCAAGTCCATTACCTCATTGCCAAGGCACCTCCGGACTTAGCGGACACGCCAATCCAGTCCGCTAACACAGCGAACTCCAGTCTGCTTCCCTGAGTCCATAACCTCATCACAAGGCTCAACCGGACTCAGCGGACTCCAGCTCCAGTCCGCACGCTCCTGCACAAGCAATTCTCCAGTCCGCATTTCCCCAAGCTAGCAAACAAGGCAACTGCACTTCTACTACGCTTGGCGGACTGAGAAACCAGCCCGCGCTCCACTGCGCGATCTCCCCGGACTGAGCCTCCTGGACTTGGTTCAATTCCCACCAAGTCCAGCCCACTGGCCGCAAGGGCCAGTCCGCACTTACAGGCGGACACTGGATCTAGCCCGCCATACCGGGCGACCTCCAGTTCCTGTCCGCGCTGACCGGCGGTCTCCACGACTTCCACTTGCCGCTTCACTAGAGCAAGACCAAGGCATCTGCCAAACCGGTCTGCCGAGCTCCAGTTCTTCAGTCCGCTTCAAGCCGGACTCCGCGGATAACATTCCTATCCGCCCGGTTACTTCCTGGGAGTAAACCGCCTGCTGAGCATACACTGGCCTGTCAGACCGCCGCTGCTGTCCGCGCAGTCCGTGCGAACAGACCGCCCAGGCCGCCACAGAGCAAACCGCCTGCAACATCCCTGCCGACCTAGCAGTCCGCCAACCCAGTCCGCGTAGTCCGCGCGGATAGGTTTCCCAAGCCTTCCATTCACCCACTTTCACTTCACAGAATTCAACAACTTAGGTTAACTTCCCTCTCCTCTACAACCTCCTCCTGTGTCGCCATCTCCTTCTCCAACTCCTCTGTCTATGCCATCCAGTATATGGTGTTGACGGCGATCACATAGTACGGCCTTTCCACCATCAGATCCCCCTGATCGTGACCTGGACTCCTCTACTACTAAACTTTAGACATTGATGGAAAGAGGAGGGGACGCAACGGAAGCCACTGATGAGAGGGCGCCCCAAGATGACGTTGTAGCTACTCGGAGCGTCAACAATAATGAACTGACTGTTCCTTGACCCCCCCCCCCACGTCACAAGCAGCCCCACCACTCCCTCAACTTCCTTCCTCTCCCCAGAGAACCCGAACAATGGTCCATCCAAGGCCATAATCCTCCGGGCCAGTACCTTCATCTCATCAAATGCTATCTTGAAGATTATGTTCATGGAGATCCCATTGTCCAACAAAATCTTAGAGACTATGAAGTTCTCTACGACCGTCTGGATCACCAAGGCATCACAGAACGGGTCTTTATAGTCGGGCATATCCTTCGACGAAAAGGTGATTTTTTCCTCGGGGGGGGGGGGGGGGGGGGAGTCTGGGAGGTCGAGATGATGCTCCTCATGTATATGGTTTGGAAGCTCCCCTTACTCGTGGCCTCAATCCCCACTCCCATATGGATCATTGTGATCCCTCCTCGGTCTCCCACATTCGATAGGTCCTTACACCTATCTTCTCCTACTAGCAAAAGTTCCTCGATCCTCGCGGGCGGCTGTTACTGAACTTGCCTTAGGTTGTCTCATCTCCAGAAACCCTAGGTAGGTGGTTGTCGCAAGACCCTCCTCCTAATGAAAGTTGCAGAAAGGCAACGCCACCCTGTCTTCTCTTCTCCTTCCTCCTCCCCTAGATCCTCTTCTCTCTCCCCTTGCTTCGGTGATCGTCATCGCCTCCTGTTGTTTTGGAAGAGGGGCCCTTAGCCCCTGCCTCCAAGCCGGCGGATTAAACCTTCCCTGACCACGGAAGTTCTCCCATACTTGGAATCCTCCCCCCCTGCCCCAGGGGGGGGACCTTCTTGAGGCCTCCAGGACAACCAGTTGTTCGGCTCCCTATGCCCCCAACATTGGTAATGCCCCCGGTACCCCTAATCTCGGGGCTCTTCTCTTATCCTCTCCTCTCTCTGCTCACTCTGCTTCCCTGCCCATGGATGCTTCACATCATCCTGCACCAACTTGGCCAGCTTTTTCGGGAATGTCGGGTTTGCCACTTCAATCTCTATATCCTTCACCGCCCTCTCCATTAGCTCTTCGAAAGAGAGGGGCACTCATTTCAGCTCCATGCTGAATAACCCAGATCTCAATCCCAGGGTAAATGCGAGCATTAGATTGTATCTCGGGACCTCCTGAACTAGAAGGATCTCCTCCTAGAACTGATAGACATAGTGTCCCATCATCTCATCCGGCTTCTACTTGATGGCAAACATGCTCTCTGCCCCCTTCTTCCTCTTCTTCGATGTGGAGAACCTCAACAGGAACCAATGACACAGATCTTCGAAGTAATAGATGGAACTTGAGGGAAGTTGATAAAACCAAGCCCTGGCCTTCTCCTTCAAAGTGATGGCAAAGAGCTTGCACTTGAAGGCATCCGACATCATCCTGATGGAGACAACATCCTCAAATCACTGAACATGTTGCACTGGGTCTTCCCTTCCCGTGTAGTAAGACATATTTGGATCTCTGAACCCGTCGGGGATCGGGGCAGAGAAAATCAACTCACTGAAAGGGCTCCCGCCCACAACCAGTGAGAGGCCACATCCCGCGGCCTCGGCTCGCTAACCCTGTCAGCACTAGCCTGCCAGGGGAAGAGTTCCTGCCTGGCGATATCCCTCTCGGTACTTTCCGCTGAAATATCCTTCTTGGGATGCTGTTCGGTAGCATTCTTGCCTAAAGAAGGAGCCACAACCACTGGAACTGAAGGCATTGCCCAGTCGCTTCTCGCAGCAAAAGCCAACTGGATGGTCTTGTTGGATCCCTAGTTGATTTGGGCTAGGTTCACTAACTTAGGATGATGTGCCCCAACATGTATAGCGAGGGTCATAGTTGTGTCCTAGAGTCTAGGCCAAGTCCTTAGAGTCAACATCAGATGGACCAGCTATCAACAAGACTATCAGAGACTCAAGACTTAGAAGATTTCAAGACCAAGTAAAATGAGTTTGACGTTCGTCGAACTCAGGTCGATGAAATACGTTCTCAGCTCGACGATCTTGAGATATTTCTCTGAGCTGAGCTCGACGATCTTCGTTCTTTGGTCGACGAAAACTAGGATACTTCAACAAACTAAAGTCAGGAAAACTCCAGATTATTCTAAGTCCAACTTCAGACTTTGGTCGACGAACAAGATTCTGAGCTCGACGAACTTGGATGTCGAGTTCACAACAACCTTCAGTTGGAAGTTCTCAGGTCGACGAACTTTGTTCATTGTTCGACGAATTCTGGATCCTTTACTTCAACAATTATATTCATGAATTATTCTAAGTCCAGAATAGTTGCTGAACTCCAGTCGATGAAATTACAAACTCAGCTCGACGAATTTCAGACAGAAAAGGCAAAGTCTCTGAAGCATGCAATTCTGTTATCAGCTCGACGATCTTGGAACTCAGCTTGACGAACAGAAGCTGTCTGGTCGACGAATACAAAATCTCAGTTCTACGAACTAGTAACTCAGCTCAACGAATTCTGTTATTCGTTCGACGACTCCAGACTTAGCCATTTCCGGCCTTCTGTCCCCATTAAAATGCGGAAATTCCTGAGTAATTAATGCTCTACATTCTCTGAATGTATCCGTTAGAAGGAGCATTGATTACGGTCTTCATCAGGAATATTACTTGCCGATTTTCCACGGGACAGTTGAGGAAATTATTCAATGCCGATTATTCTCAAGGCGTCAGCATTAATTACCGATGATTCAAATTTTTGAAAAGATATAGAAGAATACAAGATCGATAATCGAGAGCCTGCAAGAATATACTCAGTCAGAAAAACAAAGACGCACATAGACTGACTGCAAGAATTCATATAATAGCAGAAAAGCTTCACACAAAAAAATCATACTGAAGCGTACAATGACATACAATGATCATACCTCCAGGACTTCCAAGGACAACAAAGTATCAAATCAGTCAAGATGCTTCTGCATCACTGCCTGTCAAGAACTCTGACTGAAGACCTATCACCCTACAACAAAGCTTCCAAATCTTTCTGAACCATTAAATATTTCAGGGGGAGATTTTGCTAAACATCAATCCACTTAAGTCTTCTCAGTTTATTGAGAAAGAGAAGACAAAATCACTCTCTCACCCTCTCCTGTATAAAGGGTTGTCATCTCCCTTCAAAAGTGATTCTTGGTTCCAAGTCTCCTAACCAAAAGACTTGAGTTGGTTTTTGGGGACATGATCAAAATCCCTTGGTGTCAGACACCTAATGAAAAACCTGAGTGGATTCCTACTAGTGTGGTAGAAGAGTGGACTACCCCGATTTGGGGAACCACTATAAATTTCTTGTGTCTTCTGGTTGCATACCTTTTTCTTTTTGTTCTTGTTATGTGGCTGTGATTAGGTTTACTATTTTCTGTTTTCCAGTTTCCTAATTACTACACCATTTTAGTTTACAGCAAAAGCTGTAACTGTAAGACCCCCTTTTTTTTTCTTTTTCGACACCGGGGTCTTAGGCCAAGAACCGCCATTTTGCGGTGACTCCTTCACGCCCTGAAGAGTCATCACCACAAAGCGCCGATTCTGCCGGCCATCTCGATCACATAAAAGTAGCAAAATAATGAAGTAAATGTAAACTATCTGTCCACAGAGAATCACATGACAAAATAAATATAACTCCACGAAGGGAGTGTCCACAGAAAATAACATCAGAGTAGCAAAACGGGCTTATGCCCGGTACATCAAATCCTCACTACAATATCTCTCATGCAGAAACAAAAGTAGAAAACTGCTCAGGGTCGAGACTCACGGTCCCGGCTGTGTGAACTCCGGAGCTAGACTGCCCCACCTCCAAGCGCACCGGTCTCTGGGGCTGCTCCTCCATGCTGGTCTCCGCGATCCCCTAAATGATGCGGTTCGAAAACCGTTAGTCTAAAAGACTAAGTCCTATCATCCACCACCCCTTCCCCCACGGCTCCTAGGCACCGAGCGGAGAGGAAGAAAGGGGAGGACTTGAAGGTGGAGAATATCAAAAGCAGGTGGCAGCGGTCCTATTTTAGCAAGTTCTATAGCATAATAAGACAACAAGCTGTAATATGAAATGTAACCTTCACTTATGTGAAAATCACATAAGCCAAGGGGTCTTTTGCAAGGCTCCCATCGTATAAAAAGTCTCATACCGATTTATACGCTGGGGTGTCGGTGGTCAAACAGCAGTAACTAAATATATCAAAATTAACCTTAATTTATAAACTTGCCCACACAAGCTTATAGACTAAGGGGTCGTTTTGCAGGTCCTAAGGTATAAGCGTCCCATTCCACTTATACTTTAGGTGTCAAGGTTAAAGGTAACGATTATGCCATGACATGCAAGTGGGTATGATGGACATGCAAGTGCAACACACACACCCGACTCTGTGCACACAGACCTTTAGTTCCCCATTTCTGGAGCCGTAACCTCCCAGGATACCTCCGTAGTGGCAGACGGAAGCAGTGGGTTGGGCCTCGCCCACCTCTAAACCAGTAAAGCACTACTGGTCAGACCTATCGTACGCCTCAACGCTTGGTGCACGAAGCGGACTCCTGCGTACTCTTGCCGGCTGGCGCACCGGACTTCTGTTGGCGAAGTGCTAACTACACTTGCCGAGTCAACGTATTGGCGTCGGTGCATCGACCCTCCAATACCGAAGACACACCACCTTAATTTCCTTTCCTGTTATGCACATGCAACTTAGCGTAATCAAGAACCGAGCCGAAGCTCCCCGGACCCAAAGTCCGCCTTTTAACCATCCGAGCCAAAGCTCCTATCCAACCTATGGTGCCATCAGTGTTGTGGATTGTGCAACCCTAATTACTAAGTTACTCTTTTCAGCTTGTTAAACAGTTTACGTTAACCCAGGACTGCCCCCGGTATTCCCTGTGAAGGGCTCTCAAGGGGCACTAGGAACTATGTTGGGATTACGCCCAACGTTCCCTTTCGCAAGGTACTTATTTTATTATTGGTTGATTCCCTTACCCTTTATTTTCTCATATTTCGATATGCTAATCCTAGGGTAATTTGACTCCAACTCTCCTTGGGTAGGACGATCTTTCGTCGGACCCGAACGCCTATAACCCTAGACAGAACCACACCTTACTCACTCATCTTCCCAAGACGCAGCCCATTCCACTTGTCCTTGCAACAATCCATCAGGACCCATCATACTTGCCCTAATTCACATCCAAATGAAATCCTGCAGTTTTGCTATATGTAGACCACTTAAGCTACATGACCCGTAAAAAGGGAAGTACATGAAATACTCATCCAGTACCCTTATGATAATTATTAGAGGTCTAAAAGGACATTTGAAGCATAAATACAGAAATCCATAATTTTCCTAATTTGTCTGATAATTAATTTATTTATTCTAATGTCCCAAAAGGCCCAGGTTTGAACATGAAGTACCATTTTCAGACAAGCTATTAATCCACTAAATTTATAATAATTACATAATGCCTAATCAACTCTAAATCCTAAGTCTCCCAATTTTTCAGCAAGGTTTAGGCCTTAAATTAAATTTCAAAGATGCCCCATAAAAAGTCATTTTAAAAGATTCTATAGTAATAACACCTCCATAAATTCAGAGAAAATTCAGGGATGATTGTGATGGACTACAAGTACCCTATAAAAAGTTTCATAATTTTGCATTTGGAAATAAAGCTATTTTTGATTTTCTTATGAACTCTCTAATTTAAGGGTTAATGAACAAAGTATGCTAATCAGTCATCAAGTAATTCCACAAAAATTTCCATATGATAACATTGAGCTAAAAACACTATGCAGGAAGTTTCATGATTTTTCAGTAAGTAATGGCCTCTGACAAGAATTATTAATATGTGATCGAAATAAAACACTTGTGAAGTAAATGCCCTAAATAGATATCCAGAAATTCCAACAAAATTCATACAAGATTATCATAACCTAAAACTAACTCTGCCCATGTTTCATACCCTCTTGATGGGTAGTGAGACCACAATAGCCAAAATAATTATTAGGGCATTACCATTGATTACTAATGAAGTGCTAAAAGTATTGTCCAAAATTCCTCAAGAAAATTATCAGAGGCTCTAAATACCCTAATCCCCTCTCTACCCAAATTTGGTTAAGTTTCAAGATGTTTAGCTAACCTAAACCTACATTATAAGTTTTAGGACCTAAGCTAGGGTTAGGGTTTTGGGGCCCATATCTTTTTCAAAATTAGCTCATATTTTAAACAGAGGGTTCTATATATCCTAGGAACCTCCTTGCAAAATTTGGAGTTCATCCAAGGTGTTTAGGACTCATACCCTTCACAAGGCCAAAAGGTCCCTCCTTAGGGTTTGACCTAGGAACTTAGGGCAAATCTATTCCTCCCTACCCCATATTCCATGGGGAGGTGATAAGTGATATAACAAGCCAGTGTCCTAAATTTCAGCCTCTGTTGAGGTGATTTGGTCACTCAAAACCAAAAGTGCAACTTTTGACCAAAATGCCCTTTATAGGGTATAAATAGGGTTGGGTCAAAACCTATTCAAAACACATCCAAATTAAATGAAATTTTATACAGGTACCTAATTGGAACCCAGGGACCACTCACCAAAATTTGGGACGGTTTGGAGGTGTTTAGGGCACCTATTTAATTTATCTAATAATTATTAAATATTTACAAAAACTATAGAAATATTTTCTCCAAAACTTCCCATTTTTGGGCAGACCCTAGGTATGTCTAAGATAGACTCTCTGCCAAAATTTCAGCTAATTTGGGCTAGGGGTGAAGAGTGGGCACTCAATTTAGTGACTGCCTAGCCCTAAGGGTATGTCTCACCAAAATGGGTGCCCTGGTCAAACCAGAAGCCTAAATGGGTTCAAACCAATTTTAAAATAAAGTAGACAGGAAGGGCTACAATTCATATGTTGATCATTTTCTCATACAGAGCCTCTGGATATTTTTAAGAATTTTAAACATTAAATATCAGAAGTGTGACAGAATGAAATAAATATCATTAATTTCCTATAGTTTGATATTGATGCAGCGCGAATCTTGGCGCAAGGATCAATGACATCTGGTCATCGTCTCCATTGAGCCGACGGCTGAGATTCGTCCCGCCTGGAGCGATTTCCAAGCCCTGCCGCCGGCGATCCAGCCCCTTCCCCGGCCGGCCACCGCCACCAACACCTCCGTTGAGGTGGTGGCTATCGTCAGGCGGCGGCTCCGCCGCCGGAGAGGCGTTTTCCGGCGGATAAAGCAAGAGATTTTCTTGCCGAAACTAGGAAAAATCCCGGATTGAATCGGGCTCAATTGAGCCCGAAACTCAAGCCTAATGATCCTAGGATCTACCCGCGGGTTAAGGAGAGGAGGAGGACCTTCCTGGCGGCCTGGATGCGAGAGGAGCGGCGGGATGCCATTGACGACGGCGGCGGCGCTCGGCTTCTGCAACTGCACAGTGGAATGGCTCGTCTCCTCCAGGTGAACGCTCTAAAATGATCCCTCGGCTCCCTGAAGGTGTTTAAATGGCAAATGGGGGAGAGGAGAGGCTGGTTCTTCAATAGCCATTAACACCATTAAAGGTGTGGCTCGGGTTGTGTGGAGGGGGGCTGAACCACCCCTTGGTGGCCGGAAATGGCTGGAATCAACTCCTCTCTCCTAGAGGAGTTGATTGCAGCCATAATGGGTGGCTGTTAGTCTCCCTTGGCCGGCCTCTCACTTCCCCCTTCTTCTTCCTCATTTTCTCTCTCCTCCATTATCATGGAGAGGAGCTCCTTTCTCTCTCCTAGTCACCTCTGGTTGACTAGTCAGCCTACAACTAAATGCAGCCCACTTGATTATGATGGTCATGGGAATGGGTTTAGCCTAAGGGAGAAGTGGCTTGGGCTTGGGTTAGCCCTTTTTGGGCTAAGTTGACTTGACCCCAAATGAGGGTTGACTTGGTCAATTTGACCATCTAGGTTGACCCATTGGGTCCTGGGTGATCATTGGCTTCCCTTAGGGTCTAGGTAGGGTTATGTAGGGTTACCCTGTACTTTGGAGGTCACCCACCCTTAGTAAGGGTACTTTGACCAGGTCAGGGCTTGAGTTGACTTGGGTCAACCTGGCCTCTAGGGCTGACCCCAATGTGTCCTTAGTGACCCATTGACCTCACTTTAGGGTTAGGAGGGCATAGGTGGGGTCCTCTAGACTAGGAGTGGGTCAATTGGCCCTAAGTGGGCTAGTTTGACCCATTCAGGGCTAGGGTTGACCTTGGTCAACTGAGCCTCTTGGGTTGACCCTAATGGGTCCTTTTGGCTCTAATGGGCCTCCAAAAGCATTAGGGGTGTTGTGGTGGGTCTTGGGGCCATGGTGAAGCCACATAGTCATTCTAAACCATTGTTCAAAATTCTACTATTTGTAGACCATGGTGATCCTCACCTTGGCCTCCTATCTCTTGGCCCATTTCTGGCTTCCTAGGGTTTTGTCATGACCTAGTCATGGCCAAAACCACTCTTAGGGGTCTAGTTGGAAATGGGATGTTACAAATCCCAATAAACAAAACAAAGATTTCGTCCCGAAATCAAGGTTGGGCCTACGGGTCTTACTACCGAAGGAAAGAGTCTTGTAACATCCCATTATGACGCCTTGTTTGTTAATTAGATTTTACGGGAAAACCTAGATCTAAGACCTTTCGCCAATCGGCAACCCAAAATCCCAATAAACAAGGTTAAGCCCCCAATAAATAAAAGATAAGCCCCTATCTGCCTAGAGCAGCCCTTAGTACACTTAAAGCAGGAAAAATAAATTAACATCTTGAGGGGTCTGAGAGGTATACCTGACTGAATAGCTCGGGGTATCTTTGTCGCATCAGGTCCTGTGGCTCCCAGGTATGCTCCTCCTGGCCGTGGTTCCTCCACAGGACCTTGACTAGTGGGACCTTCTTGCGTCGCAAGACCCGCACTCCTCGGTCGTCGATCCTCACAGGCTCCAAATGAACCGACCGGTCTGAAGCTACCGGCCCTTCGGTAGTCAGAATCTGCTGCTCCGGGCGTAGCAGAGCCCTCCTCAAGGAAGAAATGTGGAAGACGTCGTGCAGCGCTTCCAGCTCTGGTGGTAACTCCAGCCGGTAGGCTAGGGGTCCGATCCGCTCCAGGATCCTGTAAGGGCCCATGTACCTAGGGCTGAGCTTCTTCCTCCGACCACGCACCCGCGAAACTCCATGCATGGCCGGATCTTAGAAAAACCCGGTCCCCCACCTGGAATTCCACCTGCCGATGCCGGGCGTCATAGTACTTAGCCTGTCTACTCTGTGCCTCGAGCATCCTGTCCCTGATCAGCCTCACCTGTGCCTCGGGTCTTCAACAAACTCTGACCCCAACACTTTCGGATCTTCGTTCTGCACCCAAGAGAGCGGGGTCCGGCATCTCCTCCCGTACAAGGCTTCGTAAGGCGCCATCCTGATGCTGGACTGGTGGCTGTTGTTATAGGAGAACTCGACAAGGGGTAAGAGTTTCTCCCACGGTTCCCGCGGTCCAAGATGCATAGCCTCAAAAGGTCCTCCAGCGTCCGGTTGGTGCGTTCTGTCTGCCCGTCTGTCTGAGGGTGGAATGCAGTGCTGAAGGTCAATCGCGTGCCTAAGTAAGCTTGCACAGATCTCCATTCCCTGGAGGTGAACCGGCCATCCCGATCCGACACTATCGTCCTGGGCACGCCATGATAACGAACGAACTGTTCCACAAACTTCCGCACCAGTACTATCCTACTGAATAATCCTCCTGATCGGTATAAATCGAGCCACCTTGTCAAACGATCGACGATACCCAGATCGAGTCATTCCTGTCCCGAGACCGGAGGATTAGCCATGTATGAAAGTCCATGACACCAACCCATGGGCTAACTATGTCATCAAACTTCACTCCGGCACCGGGAGTGGCTGGCCATAATCCTGCGCAGGTCCCTGCACTCCGACTTCACTAGCACACAGGCTCTCAGTGTGTAGTATCACTGAGAGTGTGAGGAATCATTCTTCATCCTGCCATCACGTCTCTGAGTATCATCGTATCCGGCCAAACTCAGCTCGGGATCATCTAGATGTG